>OU015749.1:7027932-7051780 GCA_907169655.1 Acomys percivali | reverse complement strand
TTCTTTCTTTCTTTCTTTCTTTCTTTCTTTCTTTCTTTCTTTCTTTCCTACTTTCTTTTTGGTTTTTAGAGACAGGGTTTTCTTGTGTAGCTCTGGCTGTCCTGGAATTAGCTTTGTAGACCAGGCTGGCCTTGAACTCACCTGCTAGGATTAAAATTAGGCACCACCACCACCTGGCTAAGCTTGCTGCTTTTTTCTTTGGCCTTTTGCTTGTTAGCTTTAATTCTCATATTTGTGGGGGATCTTTCATGCTTCTTGTTTTGTGTTTGTTTATTTGTTTGTTTTATAGGTGGGCAGGAAAGATCTGGGGGTAACGGGGGTAAGAGAAAAACATTATCTACATATGTTTCATGAAAAAATCTTTTCCAAGTCTCTGAGAGACTAACTAATAGCCACTCAATATTTCACGTGCTATTTTTAATCATAACAATGCTATTGTATTCTCTTCTATAGCCATGGGTATTATTGTTTAGGTTTGAATTCAAGGACTCACTTGCCCCAAAGTATACAAAGTTAGGTTTGAATTCAGCCAAAAGTCTCCATTCAATTCCACGATTTACTGATTTTGTCTGGGTATTTGTGTTTTGAGGGGGTTGTGTTGTCTCTCTAGCCTGAAGTCCATAGTTAACAGTTTTTCATCCTTTAGTTGCACAATGAACACAGCGTTCCATCTCCATTCAATCCGTGAACCGCTTTACAGAAACAAGACTGTCATCAACTCACCTCACACTCACCCAGCGGTAACACGAAGGGCTGTAACTGATGTGGTTGAGAGCCCGACATCCAAGCAATAAAAATGAATTCCTTAAGACGGTCTGCAGCAATGCAAATGGGGCCAGAACCTGGGCTTAATGGGTGTTGGGGAATTGATCGCAGATGACTGTAGGGTTCACAGAGACCGTCTCTGGCTTTGCCGCTGAAACCATTCCTGCTGACAGTTCGGCTCCACCATGTGCTGTCCAGACCCTGGTTATTTACGGGTTGCGCGGAAAGCAGCCAGGCTCCAGGTAGAACAGCAGGGCCTGCGTGCGTGAAGGCTGAGGTCATGGAGTTACTCATTTCGGGCTGTAAAGGCATTTGGTTTAAAGAGCCCAAGAGACTCCATCGGGATTGGTTTTCAGAGAAGAAAAACAGCCCTCAGTTCTTTTCCCGTTCAGGCACCGGTGGGTTCACTGTGACGTCACCAGCCCCCTTCTTAACTCTTTGGGGCTGGTAAAGTTTCTAAGTGCTGTCACTTTCTCTCGGTGATTTTTTTTTTAAACGTTCAAAGGAAGATAGTGGGAGCACTGTAATTCACTATTGGGCTTAGCTCGGTTGGTAGAGTGCTTGCCTCGCACGCAGGAAGTTCTGTGCTCCGCTCCCAGAACTGCATGAAACCGAGTGTGGTGGTGTGTGCCTGTGATCCCAGCACTCTGGGGGAGGAGCAGGCCGTTCTTGGCCACAGGTTTGAGGCCAGCCTGGGCTGCATGAAACACTACCTTATCCAGGCATGGCGGTGTGCACCTTTACTCCCAGCACTCTGGACGCAGAACCAGACGGATCTCCGTGTGTTCCAGGCTAGCGTGCTCTACACAGCGAGTTCCAGGAGAGCCAGGCTACGTAGAGAGAGTGTCTGTTTCACCCTTTTCAACACCCTCCCCCGAAAGACAGTCTCTAGAAATAAAGTGATTTAATTTAACCAAAATGACAACTTCCAGGTATTTGTCCAAATCAGAAGATACACAGATCGCGAAGAAATCCCTCCAGAGCAAATGTGAGGGGCTCTGAAAGAGGCCTTTTGCCCAGACTAAGTCTGAAGACAGTTCCCCATCTATAAGGTGTAGGCTCTCTTGGTGGGGGGAAGGCATCTACTTGCCTTTATGTTACCCTCCAGTTCTGTAAAAGCCCGTGAACACATCTGTGGATACGTTATATAATTGTTCCTAGTGTGTGGATGCCTACGAGCAACTGTTTCTTATGTCATGGACTGGAAACAAGACAAAACAAAGCAAAATAAATAAATAAATAAATAAATAAATAAATAAATAACCCCCAAAACAACAATAATAACGGAAGTTCGCAGAAGTTCTGTTAGGGAGGATGATTATGTTGGAGGCTTTGAGACAAGCGGTATGGGCCTCAGCTTTCTTTATACAAAGAGGTCTGGGTGAGTGACAAATCTCAGAGGTGGTGTGACTCGAACAGTCGTGATTCCTGTAGGGTAGCTCTTCGCAGGGTGCCATTCTCACTGAGCCATCAGGGAACACGCACAGCCGTTGCAGAGTCTGATCTAAACACGCCTCAAACGGATGCTGTCATTCTCCAAGCTGCACGCTGACAGCAAGCAGATTATGCAGAGCAGAACAGGTGGAGGAATGAGTGTCACCGAGTGAGACGACACATGTTTCCTCCCTTTTTCGCTTATTCATGCTTTCCAAGTTCCCTACCACGAACAGTAAGGAGCTATTTAGACAAGAGAAGACATGCTGACCACATTTAACAAGTAGATTAGGAAGACATGGAACAGGGGCTGTTGCTCACAGGGCCTTTCTGTGCCCTCCCAGGTCAGATACTAGTCAGGCCTAGGAAAACGATCTGATGGCCTGGGCATGGGGGATGGGAAAGTCCTCTTTTCCTTCTTTTTTTTTTTCTCTTACCTGAGCAATTTTATATAGTCTTCCTCCACAAACAAGCTGATTCTTGCTTTCTGGTACTGGTGTCAGCCCTCCACATGAAGTCCTGTTATTCCACGCTGTTGAACATTCAGGCTTGTCTGGCTTGTGGCCCCTGCCCACACCTCTTTGTCCGGAAAGTCATGTGAAATTGGCATCATCTTTCCTTCAAAAAAAAAAAAAAAAAAAAAAAAAAAAAAAAAAAGTCCTGGGAGGCTGGAGAAATGGCTCAGAGGTTAAGAGCACTGAGCTCAATTCCCAGCAGCCACATGGTGGCTCACGACTATCTATAGTGTGATCTGATGCCCTCTTCTGGCCTGCAGGTGTACATGCAAGCAGAGCACTGTATACACATAATAATAAAGAAATAAATAAATCTTTAAAAGAAAATCCTGATTATAGCTTCCTTCTCCTTCCACTTAAATTCTCTTCCTTCCTTCTTTCTGTGCCCCCCCTCCTTCCCCATTTTGTTGTTGTGTACTCTACCCGGGCCCCGAACTTGCTATGTAGCTCAAACTGGCTTGAATTTACAATCCCGCTGCCTCAGCCTCTTGACTTCTGGGAGTACAGGCATGTACCATTACACCTGGGTACCAGATTATTTATTTTTATTTTTATTTTTCCTTTTAGTGAAAGTAGATTTTTTTTTCCTTATGTAATATACCCTGGTTACAGTTTTCCCTCCCTCTACTCTTTCCTCTTTCTCCTTCCCTCTCCTCCGATCTGGATCTACCCCCTTTGTGCCTCTCATTAGAAAACAAACAAGCTTCTAGGGGATGATAATAAAATAAAACAAATAAAATAAGACAGAGCAAAAACTAACACATCTGAATAGGCCATTCCTCTCCAAAAAGCCAAAAGCCAAACCTAAAATCTTAGAAAGAAAAGAGCCTAGGAAAAGGCACAAGAAACAGATCTAGGGCATAGTGGCACATGTCTTTAATCCCAGCACTCAGGAGGAGGCAGAGGCAAGTGGATCTTTGTGAGTTCAATGACAGCCTGGTCTACAAAGTTAAGCCCAGGACAGCCAGGCATATTACACAGAGAAGCCCTGTTTCGAAAAACCAAAAAGAAAAAAAAAAAGAAACAGATATAGATGCAAAGACACTCACTTGCATACTCAGGTATCATATACAAACACAGACCTGGAAGCCGTAATCTATGTGCAAAGGACCTACAGGGTGAAAAGAGAAATAAAAAAATCAGCTAAAATAAAAAACCGCCCCGGTTTGGCATTATGAGACCCAGGACCCTCAATGTTGGCATTTGAGTTCTTTTTCTGCCCAAATAATTTCTAATAGCTTAATTTTGTGTTTCGTGGACATTTACTGTTGAGAAGTCGATATGAAATTCAGTTAAACCACACAGACGGCAACATGCTCAAATACTGCCACTCTCCAAGGGTCCCCGAGTGAGTGGAGGAGAATTTGCCAAATGTGATGTACAAAGTGAGGTCCCTGAACACTGGGGGGTAACTGCCCTGAGTAGGCAAATATGAGGGGGAACGGCACAAAACCATGGCTGTGGGGGTCACCTGGTCCTGGGCTGTCTGTCTGTGTTAGCCTGGGTGGCTGGGGACCCGTTGTCGCAGAGGTGGCTCTCAGAACTGGTGCTGTTGCCAGCTTAGCTGCCTCCTCTGCACAAACTAGGTTCCTTTATCCTTTGAGATGCAAAGAGAGAAAACAGAACAAGATCATTCATAAAGTGTGTCCAGTGAGCATATGGCCCAAGATCCTGTGACCAATCCTGCCAAGTTTCCCTCACATAACTTCCTAGTAGGGGGGGACACTGTGGTTGGGAGGAGGGCTGTACCCCTGTACTCAGCCAAGACTGAGTCTTTGTGTGTGTGTGTGTGTGTGTGTGTGTGTGTGTGTGTGTGTATTTTCACATGTGTGCACATGCTCGTGAGCACAGAGGCCACACAGAGGGGTTGAGGGTTGAGCTAGGGCCTGGAGCTAGCCTCTCCTTAGCTGCTGGCCCCATGGGGGCTCATTCATCTTCTACAGCTGTTGGGGGGGGCGGATGAGGGGGGACGCAGGGAACAACAGGTGAAAGCAGACCCAGCTCATTGTTCCCAGGAAGCCTTTAGCTATGCCACTCAGCCACCCCACCACCACCCCCAACCCCCATCTGCTGGCAGAACAGACCTCCCAGCTTAGAGCAAATCACAGTGGGAGGCCAGCTCTCAGAGTAAGTGAGCTGGGAAAGCCATTTTCCTGCACCCAGCCCTTGATTGGTCCCTGAGCCTGTGCCTGGAAAGCTGACTTTAGATCTCTGCAAGGGCTCCTTGATACACAGGGACAGGTGTTACAGTCCCCTCCCACCCCCCGGAAGATTAGCATAGGGTCCAGATAGCTGCAGGTCAGAAGAGTGTACCTCCTCACTGGGCACAAGCCCCCTTGTCACCCAATGGGACAACTTTCGAGCACTGAGTGTTTCAGGTCCCATGTGTCCACCACAACTCCCAGATCTTTTAGCTAGCCCTTGAGGATGGTGGTGACCATGTCCTTTTCCTTCCAAATTCTTTCTGATGTCCAAGGCTGGTGCTTCACAGATATTAAAATATGAAAAATAAATGTAAAATTTAGTTGTATCTCAACTGCATGGGAGGTAGCATCAAGGCTAGATTCTGAGAGTCTGAAGACAATCATGTGTGTGAGCATCCCCTGAAGTAATAGAGAAGGAGAAAAGGTTAGACACCAAGAAATAGCCACCACGCGCAGGCGCATAAATAGGCAGGGAGGAATAAACAGGGTGGGGAGATAAATTGAATATGCCCATTCCCCACCCCTGCGTGTGCACACTTGTTTTTTTCTTTTTCTTTTTTAAAGATTTATTTATTTATCATTATGTATACAGTGCTCTGTGTGTGTGCCAGAAGAGGGCACCAGATCACAGTACAGATGGTTGTGAGCCACCATGCGGTTGCTGGGAATTGAACTCAGGACCTCTGGAAGAGCAGTCAGTGCTCTTAACCTCTGAGCCATCTCTCCAGCCCATGTGTACACTTCTAATGCATGTGGAGGCCTGTGGTTAGTGTTGGATGTCATCTCTACCTGGCCTGGAGTTCCCCAATTCATCTAGACTGGCTGTCCAGCAAGCCAAAGGGAACTTCTTGTCTCTTCCACCCAGTGCTGGGGCTACGGGGCCATGGGTTAGGGTTTACAAATCAATAGAAACACGAGAACTGACATAGAGAGATTTACTGTGGAAGGAAAGAGGGAGGGGCACCCCAGGGGGAGGGGAGAGAGATTGTTCTTTTATGTTTTTTTATATCGTGGGCCCCTGGGTGGCGGGTGGCCTCTGATGATGTCAGAGGTTGCTAAGCAACCTAGAAGCAGGGCACTAGCATGGTCCTATGGCTGGCTGGCTTTTTACATGCATGCCAGAGACTGAACTCAGGTTCTCATGCATGTACTGCGAGAACTTTACTAACGAACGGAGCCATCGCTTCAGCTCTAGACAGGTAGATACTCCTCGAAGGTCCCAGAGAAGAGTCTAGCTTTCTTCTCTGCCTAAGGCTTGGGCCATCAAGTTGACGAATGTCTTATATGCTCCTTCCAGCAGCCTAAAAGACCTAGTCTGGCTCTCTGTGTGGCTTTTATCTCCCGATCGCTGGGTGCCGACATACTCCCCCGTCTCTTTGTTACTTCATTACTTTTTGGGTAAGAGAAGAAAGAGGGGGTAGTGTGAGGGCAAGAAGAGTTACAAAACAGCAGGTAGGCAGCATGGCAGAGCCAGGGACTGGCACACATTTTAGAGGAGTGGTACAGTTATGGAGGGATTTTGACTCCAGACCTTGAGAAAGGAGGGATTCTAGGAAGCTGGGGGCGGGGTGGGGTGGGGCGATTCATTTAAGTATGGTATGAGAGTTTAAGTAAAACTTGTCCCTCTTACCTAATGGCCTAGGGCTGGCTGTAACAGAGGGGTGGCGGGCTTCGCCTCTGTGCGACGCGAAAATCTAGGACACAGCCAGGGCTCTCCAAAGGCAGGACACTGGGGTGTCTCATGCAGGTGGACACCGGGAGTCTGAGTTCTGCTCCTGAGGGGTGAAGGGTTTTGCTCCCATTCCCTGTGCAGATGGCAGTTCTGCAGCTCTGCTGCAGGTTGAGAAGGCGGGTAGACAGGGCGCTGCACCCTCGACTTCTGCTTTGTCGGTGTCTGAATTCCTGGCCTCAGCTTCACTCTTCATGAACGTCTTAAGAAGAGGCCAGTTCACCAGGTTGCTCACGACGTGGAGCTGGTTGTTAGCCAGTTTTAGCGTTCATATTTTCTCGGGCAGGGCTCTGGAGATGACGTCTTCAAATTAAGTCTTTCCTCCCTGGTCTACCTTACACCAACCTTTGGAAAAAGATCCCACTTCTTTTGTCCCCAGCCCCATCCCTAAGCCTCAGACAGCCCTCCCCACCCCACGGGATACAGCTTGAATCCTTACCAGAACTTTCCAGTGGTTTCCAATTTATCCCCCACCTTGTGATTGCTTTAACACCCACCTTAGAGTCGTCCCGTTGTGTGGTCTTCCTTACTTTTCATGCCCTGTCTGCTTCCGCCCTCAGATTTCAGCCCTCGACTCTTTGACACATGATAAAGTGATGGTCCCTCAGCGAGTGCTGCAGATCCCGCACGAAGCCTTGGTGGAGCAAGCTTGGCAGCTGTGATATTCCTCTTGGAACCCTTGTGGCTGCTGCGCCTGTAGCAAATCTCATTGCTTCGTGCCTGCTCCAGTCTGTAGCCTCTTGCACACAGATTATTCTTGATTTACGACAGGCTCATTACCAAACGCAATCTACAGCTTCAATGCAATTCCTACCAAAATATCAACACGATTCTTTACAGACCTTGAAAGAACAATTCTCAACGTCATTTAAAAAACAAAAACAAAACCCAGATAGTTAAAATAATCCTATACAATAAAAGAACTTCTGGAGGTATTACCATCTCTGATTTCAAGCTGTACTACAGAGGAATAGTAATAGAAACTGCATGGTATTGGCATAGAAACAGGCATGTTGATCAACAGAATAGAATGGAAGACTCAAAAATAAACCCACACACCTATGAACACTTGATTTTTTTTTTTTTTTTTACAAAGAAGCCAAAATCACACAATGGAAAAAAGAAAGCTTCCTCAACAAATGGTGTTGATCTAACCATTGTACATGTCTACATGTCTGTATGTAGAAGAATGTAAATAATACCTATTTATCACCATGCACAAAACTCAAGTTCAAGTGAATCAAAGATCTCAATATAAAACTAGATACACCAACTCTAATAGAAGAGAAAGTGGGGAATAGCCTTAAACTCACTGGCGTAGGAGACAACTTCCTGAACAGAACACCAGCAGCTCAGGAACCAAGATCAACAACTAATAAATGGGACCTCATGAAACTGAAAAGCTTCTGTAAGGCAAAGGACACTGTCAATAGGACAAAACGGTGGCCTATAGAATGGTCCTACATCTGACCGAGGCCTGTTATCCAAATATATGAAGAACTCAAGAAATTAAACACCACCAAACCAAATAATACAATTAAAAAGTAGGGTATAGAGCTAAACAAAGAATTCTCAACAGAGGAACCTCAAATGGCTGAGAAGCACTTAAAGGAATACTCAACATCCTTAGTTGTCAGAGAAATGCAAATCAAAACAACTCTGAGATTCTACTTTACACACATCAGAGTGGTTAAGATAAAAAACTTAAGCAACAGCACATGCTGGCGAGGATGTGGAGAAAGTGGAACACTCCTCCATTGCTGGTGGGAACATAAACTTGTACAATCACTTCGGAAATCAATCTGATGCTTTCTCTGAAAACTGGGAATATTTTTACCTCAAGACAGAGCTATGGGCTGGAGAGATGGCTTAGAGGTTAAGAGCACCGTCTGCTCTTCCGAAGGTCCCGAGTTCAATTCCCAGCAACCACATGGTGGCTTACAACCACCTGTAATGAGATCTGGTGCCTTCTTGTGGTGGGCAGGCACACATGTGGGCAGAATACTGTGTAAATAATAAATAAATCTTAAAAAAAAAAAAGACAGAGCTATACCACTCCCGGGCATATACCCAAAAGATGCTCCATCATACCACAAGGACACTTGTTCAACTATGTTCATAGCAGCTTTATTTGTAATAAGCCAGAAATGGGAAACAGCCTAGATGTCCCTCAACTGGAGAATGGATAAAGAAACTGTGGTACATTTACACAGTGGAATACTACTCAGCTATTAAAAACGAGGAAATCTTGAAATTTTCAGGTAAATGGTTGGAACTAGAATATATCATCCTAAGTGAGGTAATACAAACCCAAAAAAAACCATGCATGGCATGTACTCACTTATAAGTGGATATTCACCATAAAGTACAGGATAATCATGTTACAATCTACAGTCCCAAAGAAGCTAAGTAACAAGGAGGGCCCAAGGGAGGATGGATGGAGGGAACTGGATAGGAGAAGGGATCAGGAGTGGGGATTAGGAAGCAGGGAGACAGGTGAGAGAATGGAAATTGGAGGTGGGGGACACCTGTGGGACATGCCAGAGACTGGGATTGGGGAGGCCCCAGGAAGTCTATGGGGGTCACCCTAGCTGAGACTCCTAGCAGCAGGGGATACGGAGCCTGAAGTGGCCACCACCTGTGGCCCAGCAGGACTTCCAGTGGAGGGATAAGAACAGTAATCCACCCACAAAACCTTCAGTCTAAAATGTGTGCTGCTTACAGGATGTGCAGGGACAAAGATGGAGCAAAGTTTGAGAGAATGGCCAAGTAAAGACTGGCCCTACTTGATTCCTTTCCCATGGGAGAGAACCAGTCCCTGACACTATTGACGCTACTCTGCTAAGCTTGAGGACAGCAGCCCAGCATAACTCCGCTGAGAAGCTTCAACCAGCAGCTGATGGAAACAGATGCAGAGACCCACAGCCAACATTAGACAGAGTTCAAAGACCCTATGGAAGAGTTGGGGGGATGACTGAGGGAGCTGGAGGGGCCAAAGACTCCACAAGAAGACCCGCAGAGTCAACTAACCTGGGCCCATGGGGACTCACAGAGACTGAACCACCAACCGAAGAGCATGCATGGACTGCTCCTAGACTCCCTGCACATATGTAGTAGATGTGAGGCGTGGTGTTCATGTGGGTCCCCCAACAACTGGAGTAGGGTCCCTCTCTGACTCTGATGCCTGGCTTTGGATCCTGTTCCCTTAACTGGACTGCCTTGGCTGGCCTCAGCAGGAGAGGATGTATCTAGTCCTATAATGACTTAAGTGCCAAATGAGTTGGTACCCATGGGCTACCTTACCCTTCTCTGAGGAGAAGGAGAGGGGAGAATGGGGGAGGGGAATGTAAGGGGGACACTGGGAGGAGAGAAGAGGGGCCTCTGATCAGGATGTAAAGTGAATAAATAAATTAATGGAGAAAATATGCTTTTCAGATAACCATTTTTCTGCACATTTCATAATTTTGCCTTTCTTTACACATGAATAAAATTCTTTTGTGTATATATACACAAAACATTTTCATTATCCATCAGTCTGTTGGTGGACTTCTAGGTTGGTTCCACTTCCTTGCTACCTCAAATAGAATAGCAATCAACGTGGATGTGCGAGCAATTCTGTGGTATGCTATGGAGTCCTTAGGTACACGCCCAGGAGTGGCAGAGCTGGGTCATATGATAGGTCTATTTTGAAGTTTTCTTTTAGTTTGAAATGCATGGAAATTGCATTTGGTAAATCTAACCCATTGACCATTACAGCTTAGCAACATAGTTCAATGTAGAATCTGAGTGACATACCACTTGACTGTGGGGTTGACTACCAACTGTGGTTTGCTGGAGAATATCATACCACATTGAGCAGGCTTAGGAAATGATTAAAATTCAAGCACAGAAGTATAATTTCCATTGAATAGGACCTCTACACCATTAAAAAATTGAAAAGCCATAAGCTAAAAAAATGACTGTCACTCAATACTTATTCTTAACCATTCTAGGTCACAAACTAGCTGTGTATAATTTCAAACTCCGTGTCAAGTTCACAGAACAAAACACAAGAACCAGAATAGTTCCTAATTTATCCAAGCGCTCATACATTTTAGAGATGTACTTTTAAAGATTCTGTATCAGAATACTTTTATTTTAACTGCCTGCCACAATGGTAATGTATTTATTAATAACAAAACCTTGCTTTGGCACTGGAGGTATGGCTCAGTGTTTAAGAGCACATGCTGCTCTTGCAGGGCATCTGAGTTCTGTTCCCAGCATTCACATCTGGAAATGCACAATTTCATGTAACTCCAGCTTTAGGGGACCCTAAACACAACACACACACACACACACACACACACACACACACACATAAGTACACACACAAATGAAAATTTTAGAAAACTATAAAAATGTTTAAAAATCTTTTTAGTTAGATTTAATCATTACTAGTATTATCTTTTACGAAGAAAGGGTCCACACCCTTTCATTTAAAAAATAAAAGAGAAGAAAGAATTGTAAGTCAGATACCATAGATTAATGATGCAACAAGATCATCCATTTTGGTTTGTGATGATGTCATACACGTGATGCTTCAGGCATATGCATAGTAGTTTCTCAACAGATGTAAGCTGAGTCTGGATCACTTCTACAAAGAGTTACTCAAGGGTTGGGACACAGGCCACTGAAGCCTTGGTGGGTATTTCCTACTTGACTATAGGAGGTTCTGTAGGCATAGGACAACAGGAAGGCATTTGAATTTAGTGATGAAAGAGGGCTCAGACAGTAGCGTCCTGTTTCAGGGTGTGGAGTTGTGCCCAGTGAATTGGGGACAATCAGGAGTCTTGGCCACTGACTCACCTGGAGCTACAGATAGGATCTCTGGGCATGGGGTTTGGGCAGCAGGAAGTGCCGCAGATGGCAGATTACAGAAGATAGAACCTTTGAACCTTGGTGGTTTCCATAGAGCGCTAGGACAAGAAACCTTGGGAAATCCCCAGCCTGGCTGGGTAGTTGCCATTGGTCCCCGAGTCAGCCCATGGGAAGATGCCACACACTAGCCCTATGCACGTGAGTGGACAGCCAGTGCCTGGCTCCTCACGTTCCCCTCAGACACATCTTAGTCCCACCTGGATGATAGAAACCATCTATCTGGACACTAGGATCGGCTGCTTCCTGCAAGTCAGTCCTTGGCTGGCTCTCCCTGGCCAAACTTCAAGTTACTGGAGTGTCCCCAGGTGCCTTAGAGCTAAGAAAACGCCGAGACACAGGCCTTCTGCTCCGGCTAAAGGCTTCTCGTGAAATTCCACCTGTTCAGCCATCTGCTTGGCTGTGCTGCTCCCAGACCTTGTATTCTTACCTCCAGCTACGTCATTTTTTGTCCCGGGTCTACTGCCTTTCTTCATCAGGTCCCTGGGCAAAGTGCCTCTGATGGTCACCAAGAAAGCATGCTGGGATCTTTGTGGCTGCCCAATAAACTGGCTTCAAAATAGCTTTCCTTAACCCCCCTGGGGACACTCAGTCTCTCTGGCTCCTGTTTCCCCCAGGGCTTTGCTGCACTGACCCAGCTGTTCCACCGGGGACGAGGTTGTCACTCAGTGGCTTGAAGCACATGCTTATTTTTAGGCTGCCCCTCATCCAGGGTAGCCATCTCCCCAAGAGCCCCAGTTCACCTCCTGGGTTGCGGGGAAGTCCTGTCCTTTGTGCTTCCTTCCTTCCTCCCCACCCCCTTTTCTTCTGGATTTTTGGGATAGAGTCACTCTGCATACCCTAGGCTAGTTTTAAATTAGGAGTCCTCCTGCTTCAGCTTCCTACGTGCTGGTATTAAAGGTGTGGGCTACTATTTCTAGAAGCCTGCCCTTCTACCTCCTCTTCTCCCTCTCAGCAGCCCCTTCCTTCCTTCCTCCTTCCTTCCTTCCTCCTTCCTTCCTTCCTTCCTTCCTTCTTTCCTCCTTCCTTCCTTCCTCCTTCCTTCCTCTTTCCTTCCTTCCCCTTCTTTCCTTCCTCCTTCCTCCTTCCTTCCTTCCTCCTTCCTTCCTTCCTTTCTTCCTTCCTCCTTCCTTCCTCCTTCCTCCTTCCTTCCTCCTTCCTCCCTTCCTTCTTCCTTCCTTCCTTCCTCCTTCCCTCCTTCCTTCCTTCCTTCTTCCTTCCTCCTTCCTCCTTCCTTCCTTTCTCCTTCCTCCTTCCTTCTTCCTTCCCCCTTCCTTCCTTCCTCCTTCCTCTTTCCTTCCTTCCTCCTTCCTTCCTTCCTTCCTCCTTCCTTCCTTCCTTCCTTCCTTCCTTCCTCCTTCCTTCCTTCCTCCTTCCTCCCTTCCTCCTTCCCTCCTTCCTTCCTTCCTCCTTCCTCTTCCTCCCTCCCTCCCTCCTTCCTGCCTCCCTCCCCCCCCCCCTCCCCCCCTCCCCCCCTCCTTCCTTCCTTTCTTCCTTCCTTCCTTCCTTCCTTCCTTCCTTCCTTCCTTCCTTCCTTCCTTCCTTCCTTCTAGGACAGAGATCAGATTTAGGACCTTGTGCATGTTAAGCAAACGCTTGCTGTTGAGTTCCAAATTCTGAGAGTTTCTCATCCCTAGAGTTGTGCAAGTTTCTCTTTAGTTCCTGATAACTTTCCTGATTTTCCCTCACCCTACATGGATGACCGCAGTTGATAGGAGCATGTGAAAGGGAGAAAAAGTACCCAGTGGGTGCTGTACAGTTAATCACTTCTCCGGCTCTCAGGTTTTGTGTCTGTAAAATGGGCAGAAGCCTCCACCCTGTACTGGTTACTTCTTTCTCTCAGTGCAACGACAGAATACCCGACAAAGGCAAGTCAAGGAGGGAGGCTTTATCCCAGCCCGAGCTTCAAGGGACACAGTTGATCTTGGCAGGGAAGGCGTGGAGGCTGCTTGAGCCTAGACTGCGGCATCAGGAGATGAGGGAGGAGGGCTTAGGACGGAAGTAGAAGTGGAAATCCTCAAGGCCGACTGCTAGTGAGGTCACAGTCCTGCGACCTGCCAAAACAGTGCTCTCTGCTGGGGACCAAGGGTCCCCATGAAGGGATGGGGTGGGTGGGGGTGGGTGGGTGGGTGGCATTTGCACAGCCAAATCATCACACAATAATAATGGAGTATTACTCAAACAATGTGGGGGGTGTCTTCTTAACCTTGCAAGTGGACTCCAGTTTCTAGGAAAAGATTTAGATGGAGACAGTCCAACCAGAAGGAAGCAGCCTGCTAGGCCAGCTCATTAGCACCTTATTTTCCTGGAGGTAGACAGGCCTCAACCTCACCTGCCCAGCCTTGGAGGGGGACCCAAGGCATTTCTAGTTACAGGGTTTCCAGCTGTTGTAATCTTCAGAGAGGACCTGTTCTAGGTCACACAGAGACCATCTCAAAGCGAAACCTGATCCACCAATGGGAGTGAGGAGAGACCGACAGCAGCCAGGGCGGGGGTGGGGGGGTAAGGGGGTGGGCGGTGGGAGCGTTGATCCCTCTTGTCATCCTGCGTGGCATGTATGAGGCTTCTGCTGGGCATCAAGCTCGCGACAGAAAGGAGGACAGAGGCTGGAGCCTCTTGGAGGTACTCCTGGCCACTCTCTCTCTGGCACTGGTGGAGGCAAGGGTCCGAGCAAGTTGCTGAGATAGCAACTTGGAGCCCATCAGTCTCCGTGCCAGCCGGCTATTGTTTCCTCCCCTCCAGCTCAGCCTCTCAGGTCAGGACACTGACAACAAGAGACAGGACCACTCCCTAAGTGGCAAGCCCTGGCAGGGATCTCAGGGGCGACCGGGGGTGGGGTGGGGTGGGGTGGGGGGACTCTTGCAGACAGCAGCTCGCCTTTCATGTGCAGAGCTGGGGGCTGGAAGTAACCGAGGTCTGTGCTTGCTGCCAAGTTTCCTCAGAGAACAATGAGGGAGAAGATGGTATTTTGCAGTCTGGGAAACTGAAAAGGGTGTGGCACACAGGTTGGGGGAAGGTCATGCACACTGTTGCAGAGAAGCCACCCCCTCCCCCCCCACCCAGAGGACAGGCATTCTGAGACTGTGCAGGCTCCTGTCAGGGTGCTGGACTAGCCACTGCTGTTCGCAAAGCATTTGGGCGGATGGTAGGGCGTAGGCACTCAAAGAGAAAAGAGTTCCTCCCTTTCAGTCAGTGATTTAAGGTAAATGAGAGTTTGAGCACTGCTGCTGTGAACAGCCAGAAACACCATAATGCGTTTGCTGGTTACCTTCAGTATCTATCGTAAAATGTTCCACAAAGAAGTAATCTTTACTTTCTAGAAGGTTCTATTCTGTTCAGAACATACCAATGAGCACTGCAGCGTAAAAGGTGGCACAGTGGGTTATTACCGTCTCCATCCAGATGTGGTCACTTGCTGGATATGCATTCTTACCTCAGTTTCCCCTTTTGAAAATGCAAAGCTTATAATATTATGTATTTGTGGAGCTGTTATGAAGCTTAAACAAGGCATCATTTGCAAAAGCCAGTAGGACAGCATCTAGTGTCCTACACTACAGTGTTTGCAAAATGGCAAGATGAACGTAGCCTTTCAGTAGAACTAAAGATGTCAGGGCAAATGGGAAGAGAAAACATTCGGGTTTTAGGATCCGTTCTGGCAGTTTTCTGATGCGGGTTTTGACTTTTTGTTTTGGGTTTTTTGTGTGTGTGTGTGTGTTGGCTGCTCCAAATTTGTTTTGAGTATGTGAGAAAAGCAAGTGGGAAAGATGTGATTCTGAAGTTTAGAAAGCTCTATGAAGTTGTATGTGAGTGCGTGTGTATGGGTGTATGCGTGTGAGTGGGTGCGAGTGCATGGTGCGTGTGTGTGAGTGTGTATGCAAGTGCATGGTGTGTGTGTGTATGTGTGTGTGTGTGTGTGTGTGTGTGTGTGGTGTTGCAGGTACACATGTGTATACCAGTGTGTTTCTTCACATCTGTGTTCCTGTTTGTGGAGGTTGGAGGACAACCTTGGCTGTTGCTCTTCAAGTCCTTCAACCTTTTGCTTGAGACAGGGTCTTTGGCCTGGAATTTACCAAACAGACTAGACTGATTGGCCGGTGAGCTTCTAGGGATTTGCTTGTCTCCACTTCCCATCTCACTGACCCTGAGCTCTCAGGCGCACACTACTGTGCCTTCCTTTTCCTGTTCTAGGCTCTTGGGGACTGGGCTGAAGTTCTTTAGTAAAGCTTGGCTTGTCAGAGCTTTACTAAAGAGCAGTCTCCCCGTCCCTTTTCAGAGTCTTTAAAAGGCTCCAGCATCTCCTGTCAGGGAGCTCATTTCCTAGACAGTGACTTTGATCTTACAAGATACGAGACTGTTCCCAGCCTAGAGGCGGTGGATGGCGCAGACTCTTGGCTTTCCTGGCATCAAAACCACTGTGCTCAGGAGAAGATGTGACCTTGCCTGAGATCTGAGCAGGATGATGTACTGGGCTACAAGCAAACTGAGGGTTTGAACCAAAACAAGTTTTTTTTTTTTCTTCTTCTTCTTCTGGAAAAATAGACATGTATAGAATGTTCCATCCTCACAGGGTTTCTGCTGTTTCCCAAACCCACTGGGAAGGAAAAGAAAGTGAAATTCTCATGGCTCCAATATACTGTAGGCGTGGAGCTCGTGATGGAAGGCGTGGTTTCCTAGCGGCCACAGGTCCTTAGAAGACAGTCTTTGACCAGCCAGTACAGGAACAGACACTCATTAGGTCCCTCCAGGCCACAGAAGCACATAAGCACCTGTAGTCCAGGCTACCCCGGGGGAGAGGGCGTTGGCTCCCCACTCCACTCTCAGGAGTGGACCAGGACAACCTGACAACAGGGATTGCTGTAGCCATATTGGAAAGCAAAACCAAGAGGGTCCAATGGCCTTCAGGTCTATCTTTGGGATACTTAAGTGAGGCGTGGGTTTAAAGAGACGACAAGAGGCGAGCACAGCCAGGCTGTGCTTCATTGTTTCAGATTCAGTCTCTCCTACAAGATGGTCTGGTAAGTTGTAAAAACAAAGTGAAATCTCCTTCCGGGAGAAAAAGCTCGCCATAAGGTTGGCACCAGATTTCAGCCCTTTCCTTCTTTCAGCAAGAAACGCTGGGCAGATTCCAATTCTCTGGAGCCCATTGTTTTAAGAGTCTCATAGCCAAAGGGAAGGACCCAAATTTCTCTTTAGAGGATCTTTATTCTGGCCAGGATGGTTACTATACCAGCCCTCAGGTAGGAGGATGGAGACTTCACGGCCAGCTTAAGTGATATAATGAGTTCCTGGCTAGCCTAGACTAGAATCTAACTCACAATTGAGACCAGAATGTACTGAGGCTGATCAGAACTCTCCAGGCAAAATGTCTTTCCATCTTTTGAAAGAACACAAGCAAATACTAAACCAGAGAAACATCACCCAGCATTTCCCTCCTCGTCTAAGGTTTGAGCAAGTTAACCGACTCAGTTCGAACCAGAACCCTAGGAGGGAGGGAGCCTTACAGGCTCCATGGTATAGGTGAGGCAGCTAACGCCCACAGACAGGTTAAGTAACTTCTTCAAACACATGTAATCACTAGAGCGAGGCTCCAAACCCAAATTTGACTTTAGAAATTAATCTTGATGGCCTTGATGAGGTTCTGAGAAACGTCTATATGTGTTTTATTTATTTATTTATTTTTGTGTGTTTTAAATATAATATGAGAACTTAATTCAAATTGCACAGGCCAGATAGGTTTTTTTAAGCCATGTACATGTGAGAGGTTCCCAGCCCCTAGGCAAACATGAAGGATGCAGATAATTACTAACCAAGAACTCAAGCTCATTCTGGTTGTATCTGCTTCCCAAGCCGTGAGGTCCCTACCAACTTATATTCACTTAAGACAATTTTTACTCAGACAACTTCCCTTATTATTATTATTTTTTTTAATGATGACTCTCAGTCCATTTTCCTAACTAGATAAGGTGGGTTTTTCTTGTTGTTTTGTTTCTTAAATATCAGTTGTGTTATCTGAAATAGACGTTCCTTCCCTTTAGGCTTTGGGTCATCTACAGATCTGATCAGTGTGTTTTCATTCAAGATACTGTTTAAAGGGCTGGAGAGACGGCTCAGAGGTTAAGAGCACTGCTTGCTCTTCCAAGGGTCCTGAGCTCAATTCCCAGCAACTGCATGGTGGCTCACAACCATCTATAATGAGATCTGCTGCCCTCTTCTGGCATGCAGGTATACAGGCAGGCAGAACACTGTTTATGTAATAGATAAATAAATGTTAAAAAAAAAAAAAAAAGAAGCTGTTTAAAAGCAGTGAAAGAATGCAGTGACTAAATGTGTAAGCACTGGGCCTGGCAATGTGACTCAGTGAAGCGTTGGCCATGCAAACTTGGAAGCAAACATGGGTTCAGATCACCAGTATTCACAGAAAAAGCTGGGAGTGGCACATGTACCCACAATCCCAGCATTAGGGAGGCAGAGACAAGAGTATCCCCGGGGTTTGTTAGCCAACAAGCCTTGCTGACTCAGTGAATTCCATGTTCGGTGAGAGACCCTGTCTCAAAAAATAAGATGGAAAGCAATTGAGGAAGACACGGACATTGACCTCTGTTCACATGTGTATATACACACACACACACACACACACACACATTCATACACACACACACACACACTCGTGTGTGTGTACACATGAGTCTTTGTTATGTAATGCCACACAGACACAGCCCCATGCAGCTATCATCAGCCTTTTCCAGAGAGGTGGTGATGGGGAGTTTCCAACCTGAGTCACATGTGCTTCAGGCTCTGTGTCCCCCTCCTCACCTCTCCTCCCCTTCTTTGGTGAGGTGTGGGGAGTGTCTTTGGGACGGGTCCTGAAACCAGAACTGTTTGGCTAGCGTTCCGCCCATTGTCCTCAGAACTGGTGGAGCGAAACAAACCTGCCTGAGATTCTCATTACAGTGCTTGCTTTGGGAGGCCAAGAGCCAGCTGCGCTGGTTTCCGGGGCAACCAACATTGCAGAAAAAGGTCACAAAAAAAAAAAAAAAAAAAAAAAAAAAAAAAAAAAAGCCTAGAGGCTCTTGACCCAGGTCTTTAAGAGTCAAGGAGTTGAGGGGAGGGCCAGAGATTGTTCTGAGCAAAGGTGGCTATTCAGGAGCGATTGTTCCAAATGTCAGCTCTGAATCCGACCTGCCACCCTCTGGGCCTGGCTGCTCCCCAGAATAGTGCCCCTGCTGTGGACCACCAGCCTTCTGTGGGGGGGGGCATCTCCAGGGGGTGCAATTGGCCCTGCGAAGCCCTTTCTGCTTTCGTGTGTTCTGTGCTAACACTTGGCTGCATTTCAGTCGCTCCTTCTTTTTCCCATCCTCGGCTGGAATTCCTTTTCCTTATCCTTTCCCACACGTGAGAACATCAGTGTCAAAGGGCGAAATAAAGCGCAGTATAATGAAAATAAGCTCTGAGGTGGTTCTGATGCCAGACCCATCATCCGAAAGGCATCTCTCCTCATCAGTGTAGTGACTCATTGGGTAGCCTTTGCTGCTACTGTAACTTCCCTGGCAGGAGTAAAGATAGTCTAAAAACACACACATGCCTCTCTTTTTTGACTGGTGGAGTTTTGAAACAGCAACCCCCAAGGGAACTAGAATTCACCCTGGGATCTCAGGCTAAGAGAAGAAAAGGTTGAAGGCTGGTTTCAGCCAGAAGGGTAGCTTGTCGCTCAGAAGCAGATTTGACTCAATTCTAACAACTTGTCAGGCGATCTTGAGGGAAAGACTAGAGCTGAGTGAGGGTTGGGCGAGACCACTGTGGACCAGGACCGCTTATGCAGCCTTCTAATCTTCTATTTAAACCCAGACCTAATATGAGGATCCCAAAGATGGTCTCTAGGGTGTACACTGTTGGGCCTTCTCCATGTTCGTCTGTTTTGTTTGCCTATTGGAGATAGGTGGACAATCTAACTTGTTTGGGCTGCTAAGGCCCCTGATCTATCTGACTTTAGCAATTCTGGGGAATCAGAGCAGGGGAGGCTTTTCTTTCAAAGGTGTTGAAGTTCGTGCCCAAGACCCATCTTTTCTCCATGTTCCTTCACTTGGGCTCCATGCAGTATCTTAAGAAGCCAGCATAGTGCCCGCCTGACCTTTGCTACTGCTCTCCAAGAGGAAGATCTTTTTGCCTTTTAAGATACTCCAGTGACTTACTTGCCTGAGCTTAAAGCACACTTTCTTCCAAGCAATCTTCCTTGTCCCTACCCCTCTGAAAGCTTGTTCTAATGTCTTGTTTCTACTCAATCTGTAAGCTTGTTTTTGTTTTGTTTTTAAAGATTTATTTATTTATTATGTTTACAATGTTTTGCCTGCATGTGTGCCTTCCCACCAGAAGAGGGCACCAGATCTCATTATAGATGATTATGAACTACCATGTGGTTGCTGGGATTTGAACTCAGGACCTTTGAAAGAAAGTCTTACCCTCTGAGTCATTTCCCCAGCCCTGTAAATGTGTTTCCTACCTAATCTGTAAGCTTGTTCCTAATCTCTGTCTTGTTCCTACCCAATCTGTAAGCTTGTTTCTAATCTGTTAAAGTAGCAATACTCTCTTCCAACCCTATATTTCCCCAAATGTTCTACTTAGGAGATTGCTTAGAAACATGTCTTTAGAATATAGAATTCAGAGCTTCAGTTTAGAGACACTGGATAAAACTGAGCAGATTAGGATCTGATTTGGAAAACTGCCCTAATCAGTGAGCATGTGTGGGCAAATTTGGGGCAGCTGGTACAAGGGGGTACCTTCTTACCTTGGGTTTAATTGTTATTATTCTCTCTGGCCTCAGGAGGAACACCCTTCACCTGTGGTGTAGACTGGTTCTCAGAGCTACACCAACCTGCCCATGAACTTCCCTAGCCAGGGCGGCCTTTGGGATCCCAGGACTGGACTCATGCTGACTCTGTGAGTTCTGCTTTGTCTCTTCTCCAATACCCTGAGACCTGGGTACCCATCCACAGCCCACCATGTTCAGGGCTAACTGCATTTGATCCTCAGAATGAGTAGGCGAGGAAGCTTCTGTCCCTGGGCTACTTACCAGACACCTCCTATCTCCTGACTGCTAGGTTGGGCAAGAGGCCACACCTTAGTTCAGGGTGTCCTTTCTCCATCTGGCCGTTCTGTGAGTTCTCATCACTTGACTCTCTGATGCCTTGCAGAAGAAGCACAGTGAACTGGCAAGAGCCTGTGCGGTTAGAGCTCAAGGGTTCTGAGTGGAATCTGGCTGCCACTTGCTACATGTGGTGGTGTTGCATAATTCCTTGTCTGCAAAGTATGCACTTATGAATGACTTCACAACATGCTGTGGAAGTTAAGTATGGGAAATGTTCAGCTGAGAGCTGCGCAGGGAGCACGTGCCACCCATGGCAGCTCTGGTGCTGTTCATTCCTGACTTTGCTACTCAGACACAGGCTGACTCACCAAACCCACTCTCTCACAGCTCACTCTTTCTGGTCCATTAAAGCACTTCTCAATAAAGGTCTAGACGCAGCATCCACTGCAGTTTAATACAGTAACAACAATCAATTAGAAATTGGCATCTTAAAAACCAATTCTATGGGTAAAGAAAATGCTGCATATATACATGATGGATTTTTTTTCAACTACAAACAACAAAGTTATAGCATTTGCAGGAAAATTGGTGCAACTAGAGGCAGAGGTAGTCATATTATGCAAATTACTCTCTTAAAGACAAATATACATTTTCTTCCATTTGTAGCTCCTAGCTCCTACATAAATACATAGAAGTGTGTGTGTGTGTGTGTGTGTGTGTGTGTATGTGTGTGTGTGTGTATGTGTGTGTGTGTGTATGTGTGTGTGTGATGAAAATAGAAGTAAAATTCTTTAGAGACAAAGGGAACTAATGCGAGGGAAGACCAAGCAAAGGGAGAGTAGCTGGCGCAGGGGATATGCTCAACATGTAATATATACTTGTGAAAAAACAAAACATTTAAACATAAAAGGAGGACAAAAGCAGAAAAAATTAAACTAAAACCCAACTCTATTATAACATTGCCAATATATAAAATACTTTGAAATGCATTTAATGGATGATAGAACAAATATTTTTTCAAATATTGAAAACAATACCCAAAACATTGCTGAGAAACATTACAGTTTAAAAATGCAGATATATTATGCTTGTGAATCAGAAGGCCCAGCAGTAAGTTGCCAAGTCTCCCCAAATCAATATATGTTTTCAACACAACCAAAATAATAATCTCAACAATTTCAGTTTTAAAAATGGAGACACAGTGGACTTTAAAGTTAGGAGAAGGACTAAAACAATTTATAGAAAAGACTAAAGGTCAAAGGGTTGACACTACTTGGCATCCGGATTTACTGATGACAAGCTACAGATAGATCAGGGGAACAGAATAGAGGACCCACATTACTATAGACAATCAATTATTGACAAGATCATCAAGGTGATTTGATGAACAAAAAGATAAGTCCTTTGTTTGTTTGAGACAGAGTCTTACTCCATAGTCCACACCAGCTTCCAGCTCACTATGTAGACCAGGTGGGCCTTAAACTCTTCATAATCTTTGCTTGTCATCTCTTGAGTGTTGGGATTATAGGAATGAGCCACAATGTCTCTCTAAAAATAGCCTTTCTAACAAATGGTGCTGGGAGACAACTGCATACATCGATTAGAAAAAAACAACTGTTGACTATTGCTTCTCCATCCAAAATATTATCATAAAAACAAATATGAAAGAAAAAGTTATAAAATGTTTAGAATAAAATGTGGGTTAATATTTCCTTCACCTAGGAGAGAAAGATGTATTTGTTAGGTTACAGAAAATGATACATAAAACAAACAAACTAATGATGAATTAGGTAGTGCACAAACTAAAATCTTCTTATCAAGGAGGGCCCAGAATATTCTGGGAAATATGGTTTCACAGTGTCTGTCTGATGAAGGTCTTGTAGTAAAAATATATACAGAACTACTTATATTTGAAGAAATAGAGAAACTATCTAATTTTAAAATGGGGAAAACATGTAGATGACTCCAAAAGAATATGACAAGTTGGCCAATAAATACATTTTAAAAATGCTCAAGCCATGGCCCATTAGGACAATGAACTGAATTTCAAACCATAATGCAGTACTGCTACATCTCTGAGGCTGGCTAAAATTAAAACAAGAAGATCATGTGGGGCAAGGATGTGAGGCACCTTGAGTCCTCTCAGTGGCTTGTTGGGGAGCAGATGGTCCAGTCACTATGGAAAAAAGTTAGCGATGGTTACAAAGTTAACAGATACCTTCCCCGTGACCCAGCTATGAGTAAATACCCAAGGAAACAAGTTAAAAGGAAGGAAGGCTAATTTGGGGATGCTGCTTCAAAGTTTGCTTAGCCTGTACCTTTGGGTCTGTGAGCCTCTTGGTGGAGAGTCCAGGCTCGTGGAAAGCTGCCCACCTCTGGTGGCCAGGCAGCAAAAATAACACAGTGAAGAGATCAGGGCTCTCCACACATCCTTCAAGGGCTCACGAGCATTTGCCTTCTTCTCCTCCTTCTTCTTCTTTTTCTTCTTCTTCTCCTCCTCTTCCTCCTCCTTCTTCTTCTTGTGAGGCGTCACTTCCTAATGGCTCTGCCATCTTCTTGTAGTAATATAAGATATGAACCAAGCCTTTAACACACAGGCTTTTGTGAATAGCTGAGACCAAACTATAACACCAATCATGATCCCACTCTCAGACATCTATCAAGAGGACATGATCACATAAGAATATGCATACAGTAATTTCATAACAGACTTATTCATGATATTGAAAATGGAAGCAACAGAGATATTCATTCAAAAGAGAATAGAAGGTTTATAAGATGGCTCAGCAAGTTAAGGTACTTGCCACCAATCCTCATGACCTGAGTTCAACCCCTGGGATCCACATAGTGGAAGGCAAGGAATGATTTCTGTAAGTTGTCTTCTGACCTCCACATATGTCCCATAAACATGTGTGTGTGTGTGTGTGTGTGTGTGTGTATTTATGTGTGTATACGTAACATTCACTCACCCACACAAATAAGTAAATAAACAAAGTGATGTAATAAAAATGAAAAACAGAAATAGGATAGATTTTGCTGTACTTATAAATGGAAGTATTACAATAAAAGCAGTTAAATTACTGATGTGTGAAATAACATGGAAATTTTTTATACACATCACTCAAGAGCTAAAGAGTCCAGACACAAAGTGTGTATGTGTGTGTGTGTGTGTGTGTATGTGTGTGTGTGTGTGTGTGTGTGTGTG
>OU015749.1:6999996-7010208 GCA_907169655.1 Acomys percivali | reverse complement strand
GTGTGTGTGTGTGTGTGTGTGTGTGTGTGTGTGTGTGTGTGTGTGTGTGACCATCTAGGGTGTCTATTCTCCTTCTTCCTAGATCCTCATGAGTGGAGGGTTTGGCTGGGCCTCCCTGTCTTCCAGATCTTGAGAGACAAGTAAGACGGTCATGGTCACTCTCATGCCAAAGGCAATCCCCTGGCTTGGTTTGGCTTCCTCTTCTGTTCCTCTCAGAGGAGCTGAGGAGTGAGAGCAGACAAGAGAAGGATGCAGGCAAGCTGTCAGAAAGCCAACGGACGCAGGCTACTGGGCAATCTAGGGAGCAGGGAGGCAGAGCGTTGTGTCTCATGAGCATGGAATTGGGGCAAGAGGTTGGCTGCTTGGAGGGTCAGGTGGCATGTAGCAACTGGCTTCTGGTGTCGCCTTAGCAAGAGAATATTGGGGCTGAAAAGATAGCCAAGCCAGGAGCCTACAGTTTTCACAGAAGGCTTCATCATCACTGAGGCACACTAAATTCCAAGACATAGCAAGGCTGTGGTTTCCTCTTGGTGCCCTTCATCTGTAAGCAAATGCTGTACTTGGTTTACATTCTGGAGCCTGAGTGTGAATCCATCATCTGTCTTCGTTTTCACAATCCTCTTGGGCATGCAGAAGTATGCCCAGGCTTCGTGCCTGTTCCCTGCCAGGTGTCTCAGCTCACCTGCCTTAGAAAGCCTGTCTGAACAGCTGACTTCCCCCTGAATCATATCTCCTCAGAGAAACAGGAAGTCATTCCACAGCCACAGAAAGACTCTTAAAAACAGGAAATTCAAAAGTCCAGTCATCCCAAATCTGTCTTTTTCCAGACAAGGTGGGATGTATGCCTGTGGACTGGTAGCTATGATGGTGTCATTTGGGGGACACTTTTGTCTTCACACCTAGCAAATGTTCTGGCTAACCAAGGTAACTTCTTGGAATTCCTTGGAATTCTTGGTGTCTGTCAATCTACAGAACAAACTGAGAGAGCTTCTTCAGAGACACAGAGTCCTGTCTGGAGCAGCAATGGAAGCCGAAGCTTTTAAAGGCAACCGAGCAGGGTTGAACTCATGGTTCTGAAGGAATTATTGGTACCAAGAACAAGGCTGGTCAGACAGGAAGTTTCTAGACAGTTGTCTTTGCAGACTTTGCTTTGTGTAAAGTAGCTATGGCCTTTACTAGGATTTGACACGTGTGTGTGTGTGTGTGTGTGTGTGTGTGTGTGTGTATACATACATGTTTGTGAGTGTGTGTGCAAGTGTGTAGTGCATGCGCTTATGTGTGTACAGAGGTGTGTGTGTGTGTGTGTGTGTGTGTGTGTGTGTGTGCATGTGTGAAACAGAGTTTGCCATTGGTGTGTTCCTCATTACTCTTTCCCTTACATTTTTGAGACAGAGTCACTCACAGAACATGGTGCTCACTGATTCCTATAGACTGGCTAACCAGTAAGCTCCAGTGGGCCTCTTGTCTCTACCTCCTTATTGCTAGGATTCAGGATGCTGCCATGCCCGACTTCTTATGTGGATGCTGGGGATTAGAACTCAGATCCTAACACTTGTGAGGCAGAGAATTTAGCAACTAAGCCATTTCCTCAACATCTCCATTTTTTTTTTGTTTCTGACTACTTGTATATGCCTCAAAACTTTGATAAGCAGGTGCTTAAGAAAAGATGGACAAACTGGGTTCCGTGGTGCATGCCTGTAACAGGTAGATTTCTGTGAGTTCAAGGTCAGCCTGGTCTACAAAGCAAGTCCAGGACAGCCAAGGCTACACAGAGAAACCCTGTTTCAAACAAACAAACAAACAAACAAACAAACATGAACAAAGAATAGACATGCCAATGTGGACAGGGAAAAGCCCATTGGGTCCCGCTCAAACTAAGGCACCAGCCAAGGACAATACAGGCGGTAAACTTTAAACCCCTACCCAGATCTAGCCAATGGGCAGAATATTCTCCACAGTTGAGTGGAGAGGGGGTATGACTTTCTCACGTACTCTGGTGTCTCACATTTGACCATGTCCCCTGGAGGGGGAGACCTGTTGGCACTCAGAGGAAGGGCAGCAGGTTACCAAGAAGAGACTTGATACCCTATGAGCATATACGGGGGAGGTAATACCCCTCAGGAACAGACATAGGGGAGGAGAATAAGGGGAAAATTGGAGGGAGGGAAGAATGGGAGGATACAAGGGATGGGATAACCATAGAGATGTAACAAGAATAAATTAATAAAAAGAGAAAAGCCCATTGGGTCTCAACCCTGCTCAAAGAACTACAGGCAACTAAGAAATGCAAAGAGTGGGACACACAGCCTTTCCTAGGGAAGACCATACCAATTAATTGTACAATACCAAATGGTCATGTCATCCCTGAAAACATACATACAAGAAACATACAGACTGAGCAGGATATGCATATGCATATATGTATGTATATATATATATATACACACATATATGTGTGTGTGTGTGTGTGTGTGTGTGTGTGTACATGAAATAGCAATTAATGAATAAAGAGGCCATGAATTTGAAAGATAATGAGAGGGCATATGGGATGGTTGGAGGGCGTAAAGGAAAATGTTGTAATTGTATTATAATCTTAAAAAAATACTTGAGGATCACTTATACATAGAGATCTTTCTAGAAACTTTCAGTCATGATGATCACCACAGACAAAGACAAGAAGGAAACTGTTCCTATTTTGGTATCCATATTGAGCCATGACCTTGTTGTGATGTCCACCAACACCAGCAGCTTTTGGGCAGATGTGGTAGAAGGAATGCCTCATGTTTTTCAGAACAGCTGTGTTTCCTACACTTCCTACTTTCTTCTCCAGTGGAGGGCTCCAGAGGTGGGCTGGAGAATGTGTGCAGCTCCTGTTCTTCACTGAGCAATCCTCCACACCCTCTCACTTCATCTGTTGGCTGCTGTAGTAACATGGTATGCTGGGGGAAATGTGAAGTTGTGGGGCTCAATGGAACCGCGGCTGGTTGAAGTGTGCATGGTGAGGAGAGGAGACGCACACCCAAGAGAACTGTGCAGAAGTAAAGGCTTGACTACATGGAGTTTGGTTGTTTGAGCATTGAGGGTGGCGTGCACTAGGTATAGCCATTCTGAATATGGCCAAAATGAACAAACAAACAAGCACGAAGAGGTAAAGAGCGTGCTTAAGCTAAAACCTCCCAAATTTCAGAGTTCATACAGAAACGTAGAAACTCTAAGTTTGGATATTCTCTCATTGATATTTACTTTATATTCAATGGGGGAACCTGCCACACATACTGGATTTTGTCTAGATCCAACAATTTCTAGGATCCAGTGTTTGTCTATGGGTTTAACCAATGCTAGTCTGGGGCCATGAAGGTGGCTGTCCTAATTTCATCTCTGTTGTTGTAATAACATACTCTGACAAAAAAGCTATGGGAGGAGGCTTTATTTGATTTATAATTCTGAGTTATAGTCATCCATCATTGTGGGGAAGTCAAGGTGGGAATTAAAGACAGCTAGCCACATCACATTGGGGAGTAGACAGAATATATGCATACATGACTACTGCTCACCTTGCTCATTCCTACACAGTTCAGGACTCCTTGACTAGGGAATGGTGCCACCCACGGTAGGCTAGATTCTTTCCCATCATTAACTTAATGACCAATCCCCTCTAGGCATGCCCATGGGACAACCCAGTGTAGACAGTCTCTCAGAGACTCTGTTCTTGGATGACTCTAGGTTGTGTCAAGTTAAAGCTGACCATCACGGTGGCTTTTATGATGCCTGCTTGTTGTACTCTGTCTTTGGACTGTCTTGTTTTTTAATCAAAACACCCAGTAGAGAGGCAGCTGAAGACAGTGATAGAGGTAGGAAGAGGGAGAGGCGGCTTGTAATTACGCAACTATTTTGATGAAAAATCATTTGGGGCCAAGTGTTCTCAGCTGAGCAGGACCGTGTAGAGTGTTGCCCGCTGGGCTTGAGTACTTTCAGTGGCAGACAAAGAGCTAGGGGGCACAGTTTAGATCCTCTGAGTTCAGTTGGGGTGAACAGGGAAGGAAGCCAGAAATCACAGCACAGTATGATGAATGTTGTACCGGGTTGCCTTCAAACCTCACACAGAGCCAGGCTTTGGTGTTTGGTAAACACTGCAGGGGGTCATAGGGACATCTCAGGAGCCACGGCTCAGGCTGGCAAGCAAAGGGTATTTCAGGGAGGATGGTGAGAGATGGGCATGGAAAGTGGGGTGACAGGCCACTGCGCTAGGTTAGGACGTTGACAATGGCAGGCGATCACCCAAGGTTTGTAGCAAGGGATAGTGTAACCTGATTTGTATTTTAGAGTGCCAACTGTGGCTGCTGTGTGAGGGAGGTGTTTTAGGCTCATAGAGGCTTGTGACTTTCTCTAGAGGAGCAGAAATAGCAGAATGGATATGTGTGTATATGTGTATGTATATATATATGTATGTATGTATATATGTATATATATAAAATGAAAAAGCACTTATTAGATTGGTTGTACAATAAGGCCTAAGTTGTTCAACACTGAACATCTGTGTGGTTGCTGCTCAGTTCAGGTAGCTGGTTGCCTCCACAATCCCAATCTGGAACACCCCCCCGAAGAATTGCTTGTCTTGAGTCCATATTGGAAGGCTGAGGATTCTGGGTTCCAATAGCATCAGAGAATGACAGCACAAGTGGCAGCCACAGGGACGATGCACTAACCAGCAGGGGTGGAAGGTGAACAGGCAGGTAGCACTGCTTTACTCCTGGGACCAACCTCTTTATATCTGGGTTCCCTCTGGAAGATGCCACCTATTCTAGGGGAGAATCTTCTCCCTTCAGTCCTTCCTGGCTGTGACCCCATAGACCAGCCCAGGGACAGGTTACTTTGTTGACCCCCAGCTTCAATCAAGTCAACAATCGAGATTAACCAACACAGGCTGTTTCATTTATCATGGCCATAGGTCCTAGTGGGATGGGGAAGGTGACAGAGGGAAATGGCTAAAATTGTTGCACTCACATCCCTGCTAAGAAAGCACCTCACAGCACCAGCTGGGGCATGGACCTGCTTCAGGCTGTTCTCCTCAACTCTATACATCTTCCAGTCTCTGTGGGATGGAAGAGGATAGCTGAGAGCCTTCTCTTTCTACAGATGCCACTGCAGAAGTGAAGCCATGTTTCTGAAACTCCCTGACAAATCAAAGGCTTCTGCCTGGATTGATGCAATCGTTAGGAAGGAAGATGGGCTCAGCTATGAAAGGTGAACGTGATGGGTAATGTTAACTGCCAACTTAGCAGAATCTCAACGCACCTGGGAGATGGGCTTCGGAGTGTGGCAGCAGCAGCAGCAGCAGCAGAGGGTAGGTTATCCTGATTGGATTGATTGGGATGGAAAGATGAGCCCACCTTGGGTGGCACATTCCCTAGCTGGGATCCTGTACTTACTGCACAAGTAGAGGAAGTGTGTCGAGCAACAGGCAGCATGTGTCACTCTCTGCTCTGTGGATGTCATGTGACCCGCTGCTTCAAACTCCCACCACCTTGACTTCCCTGTCATGACAGACTACTTCCTTGAACTGTGAGCTACATAAAGCCCTTTCTTGAAGGTATTTTTTATCACAGAAGCAGAAAAAGAAATGAAGACAGAGGGCTTTGTCTCTGGGAACTTTGTTCTGCAGAGCTGGATCTCTCCAGGGAGCCGAGCTTCTCAAAGATGGCCTAGTGAGTGGGGCTGAAGGAAAGGAGAAAGAACTTCCCAAACTAGCTCGCTGCCCCATCAGGACTATGGACACTTGATCCCCAGAGTCAAACAATCTTTATCCCCTCCTGAGCTTGCCTCAAGGCCAGCAGAGCCTACCAGATTTATGAACAAGCTGCAGAATTGCCAGGCTTTGGATCGTCAGGGAGTCTTTGAACTAAGCCCCTGGCTATACCCTCGGGCTCTTCACCTAAAGGGTTGATGTTTCCAGGGTCCAGGAGAGAATTCCCGTGACGGCGTATCTTCAGCATCACATCTTAACAGCCTACAACATCCCGTTCTTTCTGGCATTTCTACCTGGCAGGATCCCTCCTCAGAGCTGCAGAGCTGACCTCACTGTTAACCACAGCGTTTCCCTGACTCAGAGCTAGCTGGGGCCATGACACTTTAACCTGTGTCGAGATCTAAGACGGCGATTTTGACAAAGGGCAATGATGAAATCAGGTCCGTGGGACAGTGCTGGCTAGGATGTCCTGTGAGGGACCAAGTCATCTTCAATTCTGACTGACTGGATTCATTGAGCTCGTAACACACAGGCAGCCAAGTGTCCCATATCCTTTGCTAGTTGAGGGCTGAAGAGCATGTTGAGAAATAAATAGTAACAACAGCAGCAAGGAGTGGAATAGTGTCCTGCTTGTGAGATGGGGTACCCCACTGCCCCATTTTTGAAGCAGGGTCTCTTGTAGCCCAGTCTGGTCTTGAATTCAGTAAGTAGCGAAAACTGCCCCTGGCCTATCTGAACCTCGCCAGAGCTGGCAGTATAGGACTGTGCCACCACACTCAGTTTCCATGAGGATGGGGATTGAGCCCAGTATCACTTTGAAGCTTTTGCGTGCTGGGTATGCACCCTGCCAACCAAGCCACACCCCCACCCATTCATATATTTATAAAAAGAAACAGCCTATGGAAAGAATCGCCTATATGTGATCACCCCCTACCATCACTGCGAAGCGTTATCATAGACAACCCTATTTACATTAAAGGCCAGGGTCTCACTCTGTAACCCAAGCTGGCCTGGGAGTGCTTAAGGGCCCAGGCTAACCCTGGACTCATGGCAATTTTTCTTTCTTCCCAAGTGTTGGATTACAGGAGTGAGCCACTCCATCTGGTTCTTGGTCCCCACCCTACCCCCTTTTCCCTCTCAGGTTATTAAAGTTGGTGACAAGAGGCTCTACCCACTGAGCAGTCTCATGAGCCCTGTGGAATCATTTTCCATGGGCATCTTTGGAAGTCATCTTCTTTATCTGAGTTCCCAGGATGCATTATCAGTGTAGCCCTACCTACCCTGTATGAGTAATCACAGCTTCTAGGGTCTACTGTGTTGGGAACACACACAGAAATCCACATGTCCAGATGGGTAAAGTGACGAAGATAGTACAACTTGTTTGTTGTGTCACACGTTGCTTGGGGTTGCTATTGTGCAGGTAATAGTAATAAAGCCATGTGTACAGAGAACTTACTGTGTAGTTCTAATTCTACAGAGGAGAACTAATACTGTGAATTAATCTTGTTATGAACCTTATTTAATCTTACACAATATGTGAAGGTTAAATACTTCTGAGGCAAGAACCATTTTTATACCCAGTGGTTATACTCAGTGGTTAAAAGCACTGACTTTTCTTGCAGAGGACCTGTGTGCAGTTTCCAGCACCCACACCAGGAAGCTCACAACTGCCTGTAACTACAGTTTCAGGGGATTTAGCACATGCTGGCTTCCTCCTGGCCCCAAGTGCATGGGCCCATCACACACCCCATCACACATGCACACATGCACACACACACAAACACACACACACACACACACACACACACCTTAAAATGGAAAAAGTCTTTAGGATATAATAAGTTGCCCAAAGCTGTGTAACTGATAGCAGGTGGTGGGGCAGACTTTGCACCCCCGCCAGTCCTGAGCTAGGGACTTCGGCTCCCTCATCTCAGGAAACCATAGTGTAAGGTCCCTGAGGGCCAAGACCATGACTCTGTTTTCCTGTCATTCTCAACCAATAGCCATTGATTGATTCCTTTGACCCTCAAGATTGCTTTAAACAAAACAGACTTTGTTTCTTGTGAGGACTTCATAAACCTTAGAGCATCCTTTCTAATTTCTGTCAGCATCAACTCTTTGATCCACAATGCTGCTGTCACCTCCCTCCATTACCTTTTCCTGCCACCTGAGGACTAAGTGATGAAGCCGAAGCCGCCAAGAGACAGATAGACACTCAGATCTACTCCGGACAGGAGCCTAAAGCAACTGAATCACAGACCTACAAAAAGTGCTGAATTCGGTTTTAGTCAGGGTGGAAAACACACACAGACACATGGCTACCCGCTCAAGTGCGTTTTTTGGTTTCGTGTCATTGTTTAAATATTCTTCGTAACCCTCCCCACCCCCAACAAAGGCTGTCGTTAAATTAGAAACTGGCTTAAATGCCAAGTTATTTATGTGCATGTGCTCACAGATAGATAATGGCTGGCTGGCTGGGGCTGTTTTTATGAGCAGCCGGGGAAGGTGAGCTTTATATAGAGCAGGAGGGTATGTGTGCAATGCAAGGTGTTCATCGAAGGCTTGTCTTTATTTAGATGTTCAGTTTCTTCATAGGTTCCTCCCTGGGAGGACTCTTGGCCCTCTCTGCAGACAGCCTGTGTGTGGTAAGAAAAAGCAGAGCATGGAAACCCGGGGAGGGAGGATTAGCTTTAAGATCAGGTAATAATAGATTTTTGTCATGAGAGCGATTGCCTCATTCATACTTGAAATGCCCACATAGTACAGTTTGATTAAATATTTATATGACCCAGGTTCCCCTTGTCTCCCCAGACAGTTGATGTCCTCCAAAGCACCCTTCATTTGAAGAAGAATAAAAACATTTCAGACCATATGATCCAAGACAGAAATTCAGAAATAGCAGCAACTGTACATCAAAGGTCAATGTACTGAAATATATGATAACATGTCACCCTCAGCTTATAAAGCAGGCACTGAGGCATTCTCTGGGAAGAAGGCCTGCAAAAGGGCTTATGCACTGTATAAATGCTTCCAGGCCTTAGTGGTACACACCTGCCATCCTGGTCCTCAGGTCATAGTGGTACACACCTGCCATCCTGGTCCTCAGGTCAGAGTGGTACACACCTGCCATCCTGGTCCTCAGGTCATAGTGGTACACACCTGCCATCCTGGTCCTCAGGTCATAGTGGTTCACACCTGCCATCCTGGTCCTCAGGTCAGAGAGGCAGAAGGATCAAGAGTGAGCGAGTTTGAGGTCAGGCTTGGTTTCATGAGCTCCCATCTTGTTTTCTGTTTGTTTCTTTGTTTTTTTTTTTTTTTTTTTCAGCTTCATGAGGTCCCATTTATTAATTGTGGATCTCAGAGCCTGCGCTGTTGGTGTTCTGTCTTGTTTTTGTGTATGTTAAAGTATGTTGTATGTGAAGCTGAGCTGTGGCTATGAGGCCTTGACTGTGAACACGTAGAAGAGAATCACAGGTCATACCAAATATGACTTACCTACCTCAGCATGGAAACAACCCTTTGGAGCAGTGGCTTGTCCTCCGTCATCTCCCGCAGCCCCAAGATAGAGGCTCCAGACAGGATGCCTTCATCCCTTGTAAACTGCAGAATAAACAGACAGCTGTTGGTTCAACCATTCTGAAAATATCACAGCCATTCCCAGAGAATGAGATCCTTGTTTAAACTCCATTCAGCAACTGTTTTGGAGCATTTCCCTACATTCTTACTAGTTCCTCCACCTAGATTAATTGGGAATTTAAAGAACAGGTATTCTGAATTCATCAGGGATAGTGTATTTTCTGTGAGAGCAGCAAAGGTGACATGATCTCTCTGAGGAGGGTACATGGACTCTTTGAGGAAGGCGCCTTCGGTGGACCTACAGGACAGATGCACATTTTCCTGTGTCCAGTGGAAACCTGAGAATGTGGGACCCGTATCCTACCCTGGTCCCGTCAAACAGAAGCCTTGCCCTTCATATCAAACCACCTGCTTTCTCCAAGCAGCTCCTACAAAGGAGAAGTCTTTGTGCTTCCTTTGGGCAGTGGCACCTGTGGGAATGGATATTTCAGAAGGCAGCCTGGGAAGAAATGGCTGTCTTCCAGATCTGCCTTGCCCTCCCAACTGTCTTCCTAGCTTCAGGGGGGGTGGGGGGGGAGCCCTGTTTTAACATAGTCTCTCATGGGATCAGGGCAAAGGAGCGGGAGATGCAAGAAGCAGTGGTGCTGCTGGTTCTATGCTGTGTTGAATTTCTCTGGTGGGTACTTTTATGCACTTGCAGGCTTCATGGCAGAAGTGCCTGTGATGCCAGGGTCCTCAGCAATGTAATACTCTGTTATTGATAATACACTCTCCACCATTTTCTCTGCCTTGGCTATATCCCCTGTACTGCAGTCATGGCCACTTAATTAGCTCAGTTTGCTTTTCCTTCCTTCCTTCCTTCCTTCCTTCCTTCCTTCCTTCCTTCCTTC
>OU015749.1:6985963-6996323 GCA_907169655.1 Acomys percivali | reverse complement strand
GGGGGGGGAGGGAGCTCTTTTTGTCTCCTTGGATTCCTCACCAAATGCCGCAAACTGGATGTAGATTCTATCTCAGACACTCAGAGATTCATCACATTAAAAATCCCCTACCTGGTCCTGCTTCCAGGTGTAGGTAGTGGGTGTGTCAGGTGCAAGAAGGAGCCTACAGATAGGTAATAAAAGCTGAAAGAGGAAGAGTAAGGTCAAAGGTCAGAGCTGGGTCTCCTTAGAAGGAGCTACTTTTCTTCCTCCTCAGGGTTGGTGTAGACCCAGGACGAGAGAATCAGGGAGGGACAGTTCTCCCTTCAGTGTGAATGTAAGTTGTGCTTTTCCACGGTGTCCCTAGAGACACTCAGAACCTGTGAGGCTGAGGGCCAGGGTGGGACACTCCAGCGAAGGACAATTTCTGCATGGTTTTCGTCCCAGGTCCCAGGTAAATATAATCTCTGGGAGAAACTGACCCTGTGTAATCTTAGGAATGAGGACATCCGCGCATGCAGAAAAGCTGAGGGGGTGGGGGTGGGAGCCTCTCCTTCTGAGTCAGTCCAGGACGCACAGGGTCTCTGTGGAGGAGGACAGCTGCTCTGGCGATTCACACCCATCCCAAGACCAGTCCAGATGTTAAGTTTTCCTTCCTCCCCTCCCGAGGACACAGGCTAGCTGTGCTGCCTCACTCTAGCAGCAGGGCCAGAATCCATGCAGCAGCTTTGCCAAAATATATACAAGCACTTTCACGATGGATGCCGGTCTTCAGACACCACCAGCCAAGCTCTTTTCTAGGGTGAGGGCCTGGCTCCCACCTCCAATCTCTCTCTCTCTCTCTCTCCTTCTCTCTCTCTCTCTCTCTCTCTCTCTCTCTCTCTCTCTCTCTCTCTCTCTCTCTCCTATACAGAGTTTCTCTATGTACCTTTGTCCTGGACTCACTTTGTATACTAGGCTGGCCTTGAACTCACAGAGATCTGCCTGCCTCTGCCTCTGCCTTCATGAGTGCTGGGATTACAGGCGTGTACCACTGCACCCAGCCCACCTCCAATTTTTAAATTAAACTTTATTTTGTGTTAATGTAGGTGATACATGTTGGTGATTTATGTGCTCATGTGTATGTATGACTGTATGAAGACCAGAGGACAACTTGGGTGCCTTCTAAGGTACTTTCTAAGGTACATCTTGGGATTTTCTTTTCTTCTTCTTTTTCTTCCTCCTCCTCCCCTACTTCCTCCTCTTCTTCTTATGTGTCTCTGTGTGTATGGTACCCATGCATTTTTTATGCCTGTCTGGATGTATGTGAGTGTGTATGTGTGTGCACACGTATGTACACGTGTGTAGAGGACAGTGGTTGACATCACGTATCTTACTTCTTTGCTCTTCACCTTACATTATTTCGGCAGGATCTCTCACTTGAACCAAGAGCTCAATGACCCTGTTAATCTAGCTTGATCTCTGCCTCCTGAGTCCCAGGAGTGCAGGTACGCGGGTGTTGGGGACCCCAACTTCAGTCCTCAAGCTTTCGCTGCTGACCTCCTGAGCCACCTCATCAGCCTCCAGCTTGTTTCCTCACACGGTCCCTCATAGTCCTGGAGTTTGGTTAGGGCTCTGGGACAGGCCGGCACACTTCGTGGATGGATCTGTCTCTGCTGCCCCAGCTTCGGGGTGCCAAGTGTGCCACTGTGGCAGACTTCTTTACATGGATCCTGGGGTTTGAGCTCAAGTCTTGACGCTTGCAAGGCAAACATTTTGCTGAGTGAGCCATCTCTCCAACCCCTAAGTTTTCTAATTTTAATATTCATAGCTTCTTCCCTTAGCTCTCTCAGTCTTAGGGTATTTTGGGTTTTATTTTTAACGTTTCCAATTACAAGTATCGGTTTACTACCCATGGGAAGATTTATACAAAATCCTCTCAGCTCAGTGGAAGTGGCTTGTCTTTCATCTAGAATGTTCTCACTCTTCTACTTCCTCCTTTCCTGTCCTGGAGACAGGAGGATGTGATCAGTAAAGAGGAGCCAACGAGGAGGAGGTATGTGTGGGTGGTGGGGAGGTGACCCACAGGGATGGGACGCTGAGAACAGCACTGAGTCACTTCCATTCTTGGGAGTCTGACATGGGGCCAAGTGCACGCCAGGGAATGTGGGTAATGGTGGTGGGTAGAGGACCGAGGGAGCAGAATCTTCTGGAACTGTGGAGTCCTGGAGAATACATATGTGCAGGTACATTCTTGTTTTTCTGGCTCCAGTTTCCCTTCCTTAAAACCCATGCAAAGAGTCACCTCTCCAGCACTTACAGAGCCCTGAGCAATTTTTGACAAGATCTATGTCCCCTCTGTTGTGAGGCTCCACTATTGTCTGTTCCTTGTCATGAGGAGAAACTAAGGTGACCTGCCCCAGGCCTGCCAGAGTTCTTCACCACCGGTGTCCTTTGCAGGGGTCCTCAGTCTCCCACAAGTGGCCTTCTCTACAGTTGAAGTGTGAAACAAGCTCACAATTCTACTGGGCTGTAGGGTGCTTAGCCTTAAGCTGTAACTGTCCCCACTCCCCACCAGAAAGTCTAGAAGTTTCTGGAAAAGCCAGGGCCTCCAGGTTAAAAGGTCAGTGTGCAGGTTTCCAGTCATGGGTTTCACTGACCTTTTGATATTGTGAAATGATGTTATCAATTACAAAGTTCACTCTGGGGAACCTAGCAATTGAGTTACAAAACTTAACCACCCCCACACACTCATTCATGGGGTTTTAAGTAAGTCTGGGATTTCATGGTGGGCTGCATGTTTGGACTCATCTCAAGACCATGCTCCCTCCCCCAGCTCATAATATGAAGTCTGAAGTCCTAATCCATAGTATCTTGGAACATGACTATATGGGGCATGGGTTCTTTATAGAGGTAATTAAGTTAAAGTGAAGTCGGGTGAATGGGACCTAGTCCACTCTGACCAATGTCTTTTTCAGAAGTGAGGCCAGTCTGCAGTGGCAGCTGTGCAGAGCAACAGCTATGTGAGGAGGAATGAGACTGGCTGTCTGCAAACCCAGGAGAAAAGTTGTAGAGGAACATCATCCTGTCAGCCCTTGACCTGGGACCACCAACATCCACAACTGAAACAAGAAGCCTCTGCTGTTTCAGGCACCCAGTGTATGCCATCTTGCTATGGCTGGCCCAGATGATGAACCCTGTCCCTAATATCTTCTCTGGGTGATTGGATTTTGCTCCTCTGGCTTGCCCAATCACACAGTTATTGGCTTAACAAATGTATGCTTTACACCATAGAGTTCAGAAGTCCCAACCAAGAGGGATAGCAAGAAGGCTTGGTGGGTAAAGCCACCTGTTAGGCACATCTGGATATCCGAATTCAATTCCTGGAACCCATTCCTGTAAAGGAGGAAGAGGAGGACTGACCTCATGTTGTTCTCTGACATCCACATGTGCACTGAGGCATATGCACACTCGTACACAAACATCATTTGCACACACACAACAATGATAATGATAACAACAACAACAACAACAACAACAACAACAAATTTAATAGAAGGCCCATATCAAGGTATGGGTAGGGCTGTATTTGGAGATAGGTCCTTTGGAGGCTTAAGAGGTGACTCTGTTCTTGTTTAGCTCTAGAATCTACTTTCTTCCATGGCTATGGCCTTTCATTCAAATTTCTCCTCTTTCCACTCATCTCTGCTTCTAACTCTGATTTCTACCTGTACCCTATGAGGATCCGAGGTAATCCAAGGTCATGTTCACATCTCAAGAGCCTTCATTTAATTACACCCTCAGTATTCTTCCAGATCTGGATGGAAGGTGATGTCAACCACACCCCCTCTCCACTCACCCATGCATATACCTTGCAGATCCCCCAGGACTGCTTGGGAAATGGGAGGCCAGCGAGAAGATAAGGCTGCCTCTTACTTCCCACTCTCTTGTCACTCTTGCCCAACTCAACTGCGGACTGCCAGCAATAACTTGTGGAGAAGGAAAAGGAGATGGGAATGGGACAGGGATGGCCTTCATGTTGAGCCTAGATGGGGCCAGGCTGAGAGACCAAGCACAAGGTGAGGCTCAGTGGAGACGGGGCAAGGGCTTGGCTTTGTGGCAAGGGAGAGAGCTGCTTGTGTGTTTGGCTCTTTGCTTGCTCTGGAAATATGGCAATCTGAGCTTTAATTATCAGCATCTAGAAAATGGGGCGATGGTACTCTAAGTTAAGCATAATCAGACCTTTGGACCCATGCTTCTGTATGTGAGTCCCTCCAACTTGGTAGTAAGTCAACCAAAGCCTGGCTTTGTGGAGTTTCCCTTAGCAACAAGTAGCTGAGTTTCAGTCAATCACAGCAGCTGAACTTCAGCCACACCCAACAGGCAACTGCTCCAACCATGTTCAAATAAGGCCAAGATGGAGCTAGAACCAGTCACGCTGCACGTACACCCCACTTCTGCTTTGTCTCTCTGCTCACTTCCCATTTTCTCCCCATGTGGCCCAGCTGAGCCTCTCCTGGTTCTGTGCTGTCTGATTCAAATGTACGTCTTTGCTCAACTTGAAGTCTGCTAAATTGAATTCTACAGTTTTTCTTGTTAGCGACATCTACCTTCCTTGTTGGGTTGTGAAAGTTAAGTAGATGTTTTTGTTTTGCAGTGGAAAGACATCAGTGTAGTAGGTGTTCTGTAAATGCTGATGGCCATGGTGGCTCTGTCTCTACAGTTTGTCTCTTCTGTATTATGGTGTGGCTATGAAACTGGTGGGTCTGACAGAGGTTGATAGAGCTGGCAGCTACTAGCCAAGGAAAAGTCACAAAAACATTGCACCAAACATGGGCATAAAGATCATGCTTCCTGGCCTGGAGAGATGGCTCAGTGGTTAGGAACACTTGCTGCTCTTGCAGAGGACACAGGTTCAGTTTCCAGGACTCTTTCAGAGGCTCACAACAGTTTGTAGCTCCAGTTCCTGTTCTTCTGATCTCTGTGGGCACAAGACAAGCATGCGGTACATCCACATACATGTCAATAATACATTCATAATCATAAAACAATATCAATAAATCCGAAAAACACTGTCCTTCCCACCTCCTTATTTCTAGGTAACCCACTGATAGGAAATTGCATTAAACTGACTTCATGCCTCCACCCTAACACCCCCATTCACCCTCAGAGTTTACACCCATCGTTAGTCACCCTGGATGAACTGGGAGTTGTGTACAGACCAGATGTCACCCTAAGATAGAACTCTTTGCCTGCCAGGAAGTGCTTGTGTAGGTTTTAGCTCCCTTGCATGATGAGGCAAGCATGCACGTCTGCATGAGTGTGTCTGTGTAGTAGTGCATGTGTGTACAGATATGTGTGGACTAAGGGAGGGGTGTAAAGGGATTTGCGGTCTCTTTCCAGGCTCTTGGAGGGAGTCCTACTTGAGGTCACAGAGGTGATCCATGCTTCATTAGGACATGCCAGCCTATGGTGACTGAATTGGGATCTCAGGCCTGGCTACTCAACTGCCTGCTTGACAGATCTTGATTCTGGGGCCAAGGAAAGGAAACATAGAGGTAGTGAGGTCTTTGGGAAGAAAACAGAGGGAGACAGAGGGGCAGCAGCTTTGCAGTCCTTCCTCAGTTTGTGTGGCCTCAGGCATAGTCCTCTATCTCAGGTGGTCTCCATATCTTTGTCCTGGAAAGGGACTTGGTCTTTTGTTCCTCTGGCAGAGGATTGTGAGTGACCCTGATGAGCTCTAGAGCAAAGGGCTCCGAGCAGGACTGGTGCTTCCCTGACACCTAGTAGGGTCAGCAGATGCCACATGAGCGATGGGTGTGGCCCTGTCTCACCAGTTCTCCTTCCCTCCCCATTCTACACTTCCATCTCCTCTTCCGGCACTTACAGCAGATCTAGGGGTGCCCTTTAGAAAGCTAATTTGCAAGTGTAGCGCCAGCCAGTTTCCTATTTGCCCAGATGAAGGCTGTGAGCCCTTCAAAGGAACATGGCACCCCCTGACAGACAACACCCTCCTTCATCTCCTCCCCTCTCATTTTCCTTTTCATACAGAAGGAGGAGATAGAAAAATTGGCTAAGTCAGGTCCCATTAAATTCACAAAATCCTTTTTGTTCTGGACTTATTTAGAATGAAACAAACAAACAAATAAACAAACAAAAACAACAACCCCCCCCCCAAATTCAGAAGCAGCAGAAGGCTGTGTATTTGCTTCCCTGTTCTTAAAGTGTTTGGTTGAGGCTTGCTCAGCCTGCATCTTCTTCTCCCATCCCCAGCACTAGATCATGTACCAGGCGTAGTCCTAACCTTTATACCCAGAGGGGACTTCTATGGTTTTTGACTGTAGCCATTAAAAAAGAAATTTAAAATAGTGACTCATGAGGTTGCGAAGATGAGCCAGTCAATAAAGTACTTGCTACCCTAGCTTGGATGTTCAGCACTCAGCTAGGAACTTGCATGTGGTCCCATGGTCTTGTGGTCCTTTTGCTGGGAGGTGGAGGTGGGAGGCTTTTGGGGGTTCCCTGGCTCACCAGCCTAGCCTGGTGAGCTGTTGAGTTTGAGGCCAGTGAGCGAAAACAAGGTGAATGGTACTAGAGGTATGATACACGTGCCTGTCTTCTGGCATCTGAACACACACACACACACACACACACACACACACACACATCTACATGAACACACACACTCAAAATATAATAAAATATCAATTCTTATTACTTAAATATCAAAAGCACATCTAGCTATGCGATAGAGGATGCTGGGAAGGAATGAGTAAGGAACTGGCCAAAGGCCACCAGCTAGCTAGTGGCTGAGCTAGACCTAGAACTAGGTCATGTGCTTCTCAGGTCAAGCTTGAACTGGTTGCCACACAGTCTTCTCTGTCACTGGCTGTAGATAAGTCTGCTTGCTTCTCTCCTTTTGTTCATAATGCAAAGGGATTTCAGTGAAGGTCTGTCTATTCTATGAAATCATTAAGGTCATAGTGACTCCCCGGGCAGAAGTCTCTGTGGGACTATGAAGTTGTACAGTGCATAGCCTGTGACATGGAACGTGACAACCTTGTTTCCAGAGCTAACCCAGTAGCATTGATTCATTCCTCCAGAAAGAATGATGAAATGGTTCCCCTAAGGAGAAATTAGGTTTCTGCTTCAAACTTGGTGGTCCTAGGCTGGCCAGAAGGCTCCAAGGATAAAGTCACTTGCTGTCAAACATGATGATCAAGATCTCTGGAGTGGAAGAGAGAACCAACTCCAGAATTTGCACCAATAATCTGGTATAAAGAAACCCAGAAAGCAATGACAACTAAAAAAAAAAAAATAGACACATTAGCCGTAAGGCAGAGGCCTGTGTGTTGCCATGGGGATGGGTTGACAGCTGTAGACACACGGGCAGGGGACTAGGTCCTCCACAAGTGTTGCTGGGGGGCTCCAATGATGCAGCACTAACCCACCAGGCTAGTCCTGGATCTCAGGCAGCTAGAGGGGGACAAACGTCAGTTACATGTTTGTGCCTTGACTCAGCAGTGACGTAGTGAAAGTCTACCAGCCTTTCTCTCTGGCTCTATTTCCTTTTCTGTTTAAAGAAAACAGGCCGAGCAGGCCCAGCTTGTACCTGCTTATAAGGACAGCAAGAACAAAAAGTGGTAGAATGGTTGTGAAACATCTCTGGGGGCATTGTGTGATGCCAAGACCAAGGGGTGGCGCGATGCCCAGACTCCTCTGTGAGGGCAGCTGGTGAGAGACAAGATGAAGGAAAAAGCTCTCCTTGTCCTCCACCCCGAAGGCATGCTGTCAAGCTGGGTACCCTGCACATACCATTCTTTAGAAGATCTGCTGTAGATCATGACTTTTCCTTTGGGAGTAAGAAAGCCCCAAGTTAGAATCTTTTCCTTCCTTCCTTTTTTTTTCTTTCTTTCCTTCCTTCCTTCCTTCCTTCCTTCCTTCCTTCCTTCTTCTTCCTTCCTTCCTTCCCTCCATCGCTCCTTCCTTCCTTCCTTCTTCTGTAAAACACTCTGTTGAATTATCATGATAACAAATGGCCTATCTTAGTTCTTTTTCTCACCACTGTGACAAAATGCCTACAAAAGCAGCTTAAGGAAGATTGAGTTAGCTTTGGTTCACACAGGAGGATGAGGAAGCTGGTGACATTGCGTCTGTAGTTAGGAATCAGAGAGGTGGATGTTGGTGGCCAGTTTACTTCTTCCTCTTTATTCACTTAAAACCCCAGTCTGTGGCACAATGTCACCCGGCACTGAGGGTAAGGTTCTCAGTACAGTTAACCCAGTTGAGAACCTCCTCACACACACGCCCAGAGGTTTTTCACCTAGGTGATTAGAGACTCTGTCCCTGGACAGCGTTTACCATCAGATGGCCAAATAAAGATTTATGAAGTAGTTAGTCCCATAAAAGTGGTTAACTTAGACATAAAGTTTGTATGTCTAATAAGACATGATTATGGGATCCAGAGATTTCTTGTTTGTGAAGAAGATTCAAAGATTTATTAAATTCCAGCTTTTCAAAAAAAAAAGTTGATAACTTGATAAACTTCCACATGTGAAAACATACCGGAAGCATCACTGGGCACTTGGTAATGAGTGACGTCATAACCCCAAGAGGACCCCTCCTTGTCTTTGCAGGCTTTCTCCCTCCTTCTCCTACTCTCATACCCAGTCAACCATGGCCGATGCTACTTTAAAGGTGTTTTCTTCAAGATGGAGGGGACCGGAAGCTGGAGGACCTCAGGTTTCTGGCCAGTTTGAGTTGAGATCATTTCAGAAATCAGAAAAGATCAAAGCTGAAGGTAGGAGGCATGGCACCCAATAAGAGGAGACTGGACTGTGCTGCAAACCAAGACCCTGTCTCAGACACAGCAAAGGTGACAGCCTCCCCCGTCTAATATAAAAACAAAAGTAAATGAAGACAGTTCCAGCCCTCTGATTGTGACATCTGAGATTTTACTCTTATTTGTTTGTTGTGGTACAGAGTCTCATACAGGTCAGGTTAGATTCATTCACACTTACTGTGTGGCTGAGCTAGTTGACCTTGAATTCTCAAATACAGGCATGTCCCACCGTATCTGGTTTCATGTGGTGATGAGTATAGGGTTCAGGGCTTCATGCATGCTATTCTACCAACTGAGCTATATACCCAGTCTGGAGATCTTATGGTACCTTGGTGCACAGCGTGGTGCTTTGCATGAGGGAGAGGGTGGAAAGGATGGATGCCATGGACAAAGAACATTTAGTGGTGACATACATAGCTTTGTCTTCCTAAAGTTTGTACAGGCTTTGATGAGCCCTCCAAGGACACTCAGAGCTAAAGTTGCTTGACTTTTTCAGCCTTGCAAAAAGGCCCCGAGGCTCAGCCCATGAGCCTCTTTGCTGGTCATCTCCCTCCTGCCCTGGGCTCTGGCTAGTCTCCTGCTAGTGCCTTATTTGCCTTCAAGGAATGAGACTTTGATGACCTGTCCCAAGGTATCCCTCATTTCTGTTTGGCTTGTGGTCTCATGTGAGTCTCTTTTCTGAGAACTAACCTCCCAGTCTCACACGAAAAGGGTGGCTTGGTGCACATGGACCAGACATTGCTGTGGAGGTTCTCACTGGTGGCCCCAGACTTGCCAGAGTTGTCTGGAACTCTAAATGCTGCCAGATCTGCAGAGCTATCCACTGGTGTCTTCCCTGCTCTTTGAGACTCTGCTTTGGGGCAATGACTCATAACTAATTCCTCCTGTCAACAAAAATAAATATCCAGAGAGATCCCCACGGGCCCTCACCACTGGCACCACTCTTGAAGTTGAGCTAGGAGGGAAAACCCTCTTACACAAAGGGCTCTGTAGAGAAATTGCAAAGGAGAGGGGCCAGAATAAACACAGGATGATCCAAATGACCTGGGTCCTGGGGGAGGGACTCTCCTCAGAGGGGTTGGCTCATGAAGCAGTGCTTGCTTCTTTGCTACTGTGGCCATTAGAGCCTGTGTTTTTGGGCACAGAGCTCAGTAGAGTCCTTCCTTGGTCCTCTTCTCTTTTCTCTTTTCTCTCCTCTCCCCTCCCCTCCCCTCTTTTCCCCTTCCTTCCCTTCCCCTCCCCTCTTCTCTTTTCTCCTCTCCTCTTCTCTTTGTTTCCCGTTCCTTCTCTTCTTTTCCCTTCCCTCCTCCATTCTCTTTTTTCTCTCCTCTCCTCTCTGCTCCTCTCCTCTCCCCTTCTCTCCCCTTCTCTCCCCTCCCCTCCCCTCCTCTCCTCTCCCCTTCTTTCCCCTCCCCTCTTCTTGTTTCTCTTCTCTTCTCTTCTTCTCATTTCCCGTTCCTTCTCTTCTCTTCCCTTCCCTCCCCCATTCTCTTTTTTCTCTTCTCTTCTCTTCTCTTCTCTTCTCTTCTCTTCTCTTCTCTTCTCTTCTCTTCTCTTCTCTTC
>OU015749.1:6964028-6974097 GCA_907169655.1 Acomys percivali | reverse complement strand
ACACACACACACACACACACACACACACACACACACACACACACACACGTTATAATTACTACCCTTCTGAGGGATCTGCCCGCTGGGAAGCTCAGGGCCTATCAGTTCTTGGCTGAGAGCAAGCAGGGGCCTTTCCACCTTACCTGCCAGTCCCTGCCCTGGCAGAAGAGTTCTACATGAAAGGCTCTGAGGCTTGAAAAACGTAAGAGCAATTTCAGGGTGGTGTGTGGATCACAAAGAGGAGGCTTGCTTAGCTGCATTGCCAGGACCTGGCAGAGAAATAAAAAAAGGGAGCCCCTCCTGGCTAAACTCTTAGCAGCGTGTTTAGGTCTTAGTGTAAGTACGTCACATAGCTCAGGACGTTAGGATTCAATGTCAGCGCTCCAGCCGGGTTATCTATCTCCAGGGACCAGAAAGATCACAGGGGCCTCTGCTTCTCACTCGCCAGCAGAGTTTAGGAGATCTGAGTTATGTTTGCCCACGCAGGGGATGTTGCTTTCTTCTGGCAGAGGGCTCTGTGAGACACAGCCACACCCCAGTTCGAGCTCCTCTGCCCCAAGGACTCCAGGGAGCTGCTACCCAGTCACCTGTGCATGCTGTGTTCTTAGTGCTTCTGAGAGTCGTCCCCAAATCCCCACATGGAAACGTCCAGCCAAGCCCGACTCTTAGCAGAGCCAGAGGTTAGTTCGCCCAGTCAGAAACTTCCGCCTGCTCTCCTGACGGGAGGACTGACAGTGAGTGACCTTGCACCTGGGTTTCTGCAAGATGTCACTGAAAGCCTTTTACTGCCTCCTCCCTACCTTTGGCCCTTGGGCTCCTTTGGGAGTGACAAGCCTAGTTGACTGTCAGTGCTAGGAGGGACCCATAAGTGTGATAGTTAGAGGGTTCATTTATCAAGGGCTCTCCATGCTCACTTAAGGGACCTACTCCATAATGGCTGTATTGAGACTATTATTCTTGGGCCGATGACACGGCTCAGCGTGTAAAGTGCTTGCTGTGTAGCTCTGACAACCTGTGATCCATCCCCGGAGCCCACATAGGGGGAATGAGGGAACTGGCTCCACAAAGTTGCCCTTTGATCTCCACATGTGCACTGCGACCCATGTACTCTCCTGTACACACCGTGCACACAGGATGATAATAAATATAAATTTAAAAATATTATTTGTTGGCTGAGACTATAGCTCGGCGTTATTGTGCCTGATTAGCATGTATAAGGCCCTGGGTTCAATCACCAGCACTGAAAAAGAAAAGAAAAAAGACCATTCTTATAATCCTCGCCAACGTGGAGAACACAGTGAAGGCAAAGGGGGCGTGCTCAGCCAAGAGGGAGATCAAGCCTAGGACATGTACTCAGGCTCCTCGGTTGTACGAAGAGAAGGCAGAGCATACTGGCTGCCCTGTCAGATGGCAGGGAGGTTCCTACGCAGACTAAGTCCCTCTCACTTAGCGAAGACAGGTGTGGATCCTGACGTCACAGAGGGACGCAGCCATGGAGACAACAGAAGGGCAGGGCTGTAGCCCCAGGCTGCCCCACTCTCTGCAGAGCCCACCCTCACCATTTTACAAACAAGGAAACACCGGGGAGTAGGGAGAGGAAAATCACCATTTTAAAAAGTGAGTTCCAGTTCAGTGTCCACTTCACTAAACATTGCACCTCCATCCCTCTTGGCATTCAAGGGATGACAGAGGAAGCCTGCCAGCCTCTGGGTGTGGCTGCTATGAACAGGGCTAAATGGTCTCTGAATTGCTGTTGCACCTTGCGCTGGAGCCATCTGAGAATCTCTCACCCTTCAGAACCTTCTAATGCTGGATACTTGATACTTGTCAAGTATCGGCTAGATACTTGACAGCATTAAGAGTGACTGTAGGAAAGGAGAGTAAATAACCAGAGACCCTTCTCTACTGTAATTGACTCCTTTCTCACAAGTTGGGGGTTTCGGCACGCGTTGGCCTCTAACTCTTAAGGACAAACTTGGGCTTCTGATCCCACTGCCTCAACTTCCTGAGTGCTGGCATCACAGGTGTGACGCCCCCAGGACTACTTTGTGTGGGCTTGAGCATGCGCATGGAGAACGCAGAGCACCCTGCTTGCCAGGCAAGCGTTCTGTCCGTGAGCTTTCTATGTCCTGCCCTTCGCTACCAACTTAGTCATTACACTGAAAGATTTATTGTATCCATACTTTTTTTTTAACACACTCCGATATATGAACTTTTTGCATTTACAAAAAGCACAAACAGGAAAACCCTGGTTGCTATCTAGGAGATAAACCAGGTTGCTAACTCATTTATCCCCTAGACTTAGAAAATTGTGTTTTAGTTAGAAGCAGAAAAAGAAACAAAATAGGAGCACAGGTGTCTTATTTTTTCCTCTGCAGCTTCCCCTCTCTCATTCAAATTTCTCTCCTTCTAGATGAATACAAACATTTTACAATGACACACAACTTCACTCCAAGTTTAAAAAAAAAAAAAAAAAAAAAGAACCACAGAACGTTTGACAAGACGGAAGGTAACAGGCAAGCGCTGCATGGAAGGGAAGTGATGTTTTCCAGGGGCCTGGCCTCAGTCATCAAAATCTCCACCACTGCCTTTCACTGCAGTGCCCAGATGCTTTCCAAACCCAACAGCAGATGAAGATGCTGTCTAAGATGCCCCAGGAACTATGATGTGTATTGACTGCTACAGGCCACCTTGATGCCAAGCATAGGGTGCTACTTAGAGACCCTACCCATACGTTTCTGAGAGGCTACCAGGCTAGGCAGATCTTTTTGTTTTTGCTTTACCCCATACAAGGTCCCCACCCGAGAGTTTCCTGTCTGAAGCATGCCCTGGAGTTAATGATCATTTCTCTTGAAAACAGAAAGAAGAGAAACAAAACAGGAGCATAGGTCCTTTGGGTCATTGTCCATACAAGGATAGGACACTCTGCTTCAGCTCTTGGGGGCTGGGAGGAACTGATATCAGTCTCAGATTGAGGCTTTCTCCATCAGGGGAAATGAGCAGGTGGGAAGTTGGCAGGAAAAGAGATGCAGAAAGTGAAGTGCAGACTGGTGGATGCAATCCATAGAAGCCAGGGGAAGCTGGGAAACAGAAAGACATATAAGGTCTGGGAAAGAGTCTGACCACAGTGAGGGTAGCCACTGTCCAGCCAAACTTGCAGCCCAGGAGCCTCATGGGCACCTAGCTATGAGCCTCTGGGGCAGCCTCACTTGGACACTAGGATGTGGACAAACTCTTTGTAGTTCACTTGCCCATCACCGTCCGCGTCTGCTGCCCGTATCATTTCCTCCACCTCCTCATTGCTCAGCTTCTCCCCTATCCTGGTCATCACGTGCCTCAGCTCGGCTGCGCTGACATAGCCGTTGCCATTCTTGTCGAAGGCTCGGAAGGCCTCCCGTATCACCTCCTCGCTGTCATTCTCTCTCGTCTTCCTGGACATGATGGCCAGGAACTCGGGGAAGTCCACAGTACCGTTTCCATCCGTGTTGATTTCATTCACCATGCCCTGGAGCTCAGCCTCTGTGGGGTTCCGACCCAGGGACCGCATGACGGTGCCCAGTTCCTGGCTGGTGATGCAGCCATCCCCGTCCTTGTCAAACAGAGAGAAGGCTTCCTTGAATTCAGCGATTTGCTCCTCGGTCAGCTGGTTGGCCATGCTGGCAGGTCGTGGGTGAGGTGGCAGAAGTGGCCAGGCTGGTCTATATGCTTCCAAACACTCACTGTGGGCTGGGCTCTTCTCTCCCCAGCTCTGTAAAGACAGGTAGAGACTGCAAGGGGCGGCTGTCTGGCTCCGGCTGGCTTTCTAGCCTTGACTTGACTGGCTGGAGCTTAAAAGAGAGAGCAGGGTTCTCCCCCCCCATCGTTGGTCTGGTAGGATTAGGCTGCCATCCACAGATGCCCCCGCCCCTGTGGTTGCCTGAAGGCCAAGTCCTGTTTAGACAAGTGTCCAAGAGCAGCAACCAGACTGGCCTCCTAATTGAGCGGGTGCCAGCCCTTGTGTGTGAAAGGCAACTTTTCTCTCCAAATACCAGCAGGGCCGGCAGTGGCCATGGCAACACCTTTCATCCAGGTGTAGAGAAACCCTTTTAATTATAATGATAAAACAAAAAGCAAACAAACAAAAAAGCCTGACCTGGTCTCTGGCCTTGAGTTTTCATTTTGCCTTTTGTTTTCTCAATTTTGCACCTAACCATAAGCCAACCTAGTCTATGCTCAATAAAACAACCATTCTACTTTCTTTCTTGTTTTTTTTTAAAAAAAGATTTATTTATTTATTTATTATGTATACAGTGTTCTTTCTGCATGTATAGAGGGCACCAGATCTCATTACAGATGGTTGTGAGACACCATGTGGTTGCTGGGAATTGAACTCAGGACCTTTGGAAGAGCAGCCAGTGCTCTTAACCTCTGAGCCATCTCTCCAGCCCACCATTCTCCTTCCTTTCATGGAGCTAGGGTTTTCTGTAGATGAAAAGTAGAAAGTTACCTGTACATTCCTCGTGTTTGATTTCTAAGCTTGGTGATATGCCTGAGTTTTCAGACAGGAATGATGGTTTTTCTTCAGGTAAAAGCAGGATTGTCTTGTCACTGGAAATGAATGACACGAATGGAGAATTTCCCCCAGTGCATTTGTTCACTCACTCATCACTCACTCATCACTCACTCACTCACTCACTCACTCACTCACTCACAGCCGCTTACGGAGTGCCTAATGTGTGCGGATGCTGTTGGTGGCTGAGAACACAGAGTGGGCACAGCATGGAGTCTTGATGGTCTCCATCAAGTTCATATTCAAATCATGCCTGAGTTAACAAGAAAACTAACAGAAGCCCAAACAAGGCCACTGCGTGTTTCTAATGCATGCCACAAAGGAAATGAAAGGCAGTGACGGGGAGGATGGGCGATAGCGGTGCCTCATGGTAAAGGACAACCGTTCTTCAGAGAGACTCTTGGAAGTGACTAAAGAATAGGAGGTCATGGTGGGACTGAGAGCAGGAAAGGCCATCAGTACCACTGCTGTGTAGCGAAGGAAGGGAAGGCAGGCAGGAAAAACAGGAGAGACCTTGCAGGACTCAGCAAGGAGATCTTCCACTCTCCTTCTTGTAGCACTGCTGCAAGCCTTGAGCAGGCATTTGCCTGAGCCCTGGATGGACTGGAGCCAGACAGAAGGTGGAAGAACCTCCAGGAGGCAACACAGTCAAGGGGACCCCAGCTCTTTGCCTTCTGGGGTCAGGGTGGAGGCTAGGGAAATGATCTCAGAAAGAGGGCTCCAAGAAAATTCCACTTGGGAGAAAAATACAGAGTTGGAATTTTATTCTATTACTGGATAGGCAGGGATGGGGCCAGGACTGGGCATAGAAAAGATATTACACTTTATAGGCACCTATAGTTGTTGAGGGGAGACTATGCTGGACCATCACTTGGAGGCTAATAGTTGCCTTTCCCTCCTTCATGCTAGTATTTATGATGCCAATACAAATGCTTTCTTCACTCAAGTAGATGACAGTTTGCTTTTGTTGTCTTGTGGGAGTTTGTGCTCAGGAGAGAACAGAAGTTGCTATCTGTCAGACGATTTACTTCCTGCTCACAGAGTCCCACAAAGCCCAGGCCTTGAGTGTGTGGGAAGAAGAAAGAAGGAAAGTGTTCACAGTGGGAGAGGCAAGGAGGTGACTTATCTCTTCCACTCATCATAACATGAACACCGGGGACCAGGGCCTGGACATGGGTGGCTACAGGGACCTGGGGGTGAAACAGGAGAAATCAGATGATGGATATCTCAGAAGCCGGTGTATGGACAACCACACCAGGAGTGTCCAGAACCCACTCTCCAATCCTCCACAGTCTTAGGCGATGGTGTCATAAAGAGGTTCTAGCTAGGAAACACTAAGGTACATTTTGCTCTTTCTGTATTGACAGAGAAGGGATGAACATGAAATAGAATAAAATAAAATTAGTTGGTTTAGAGATGATGGGGAGATACTAGGCTGAAATTCAAATTCTTTTCTCACCCTCCCACCTCCTGCCTACCGCTTATTGATACTGATTTTCTGTATAAATTACTCATCTTGTTGCTGTAACAAAAATCGTTGACAGGTAATTTTGAGTTCAGATCCCCAGGACACACATGGCGGAAAGAGAAAATGGTCCCACAAGATGTTCTCCGGTCTCTACGTATGTACTGTGACGCACGTGCATGGGCACGCACGCGTGCACACACACACAATGTAATAAAATTAGTATATATGTATTTGCACATTAAAATTTTTTTCATTAAAGCAAGTGTTTCTATTATCAAGGATATAAATGAATAAATATCTAAAAGCTCCTGTTGATAAAAGTGTATATTTTATTTTTAACTTTTTGAGTTTATTTTATTCTGTCTATATGAATTTATGCCTTGCAGTTTTGTACGTGTGCTGTCTGTGTGCCCGAGGAAGTCAGAAGAAGACCTTGGCATCTGGAGCCATGGATGGTTGTGAGCCATCATGTGGATGCTGAGAGCTGAACTCTAGTGTTCTTAACTGCTAAGACACCATTTCACTCCAGCCCTATTTATTTGTGTGTGTGTGTGTGTGTGTTTGCAGTGTCTGGTTGTGGGCCCTAGCACATGTGTAGAGACCAGAGGACAATTTTTACAGTGTTTGTCCTGTCCTTTCACCTTTATATGGGCTCCAGGGATTAAATCCAGGTCGTCACCAGGCTTGCGCTGTATCCTCTGAGTCATCTCACCAGCCCTACTACACTTTGCTGAATTCTGAATATTCTCTTCTTTCTCTCAGGTTGATTAAGATTTGGAGAACTGAGTAATTTGAGCAACTTCCCATCTTGGAGGATGTGAGAACATGGAGAGCAGCTGCTACACAGTGAGAAAAACAGAAATTGTGATTAACCACAGCCTCATGCTCTCAGCTGGCCGCCAGAGCAACAGTCTGCTAGAAGAGAGTCGCTAAGCATTTCTCCTCCCCCATCTCTACCTGGCTGCCGCAGAGGGGACAGACTGTACCTGGACATGTGGCCAACGGCCTCCTGCAGAACCAGGCCTTGCATCACCGGAAAACAATTAGCCCCTGGCAGACAGTCCCATGGAAGACGAGGAGCCATGGCTGGGTGGGACAACCCTGCTCCTTCAAGAGGACACAGGTGGCTTTGGGCTTCTGGTTTCTGGGGCATGTTTTTGTGGGTCAAACATCCAGTCTTTGCCCAATTGTTTTTTATTTTTTATTTTTTAAACAACAAAAAAAAAGGCACAATGAAGGAGAGCTCAGGAAAGACATTAAACAGAATTACTTAGTACCATGACTCACAAAGGACTGCCTTGTGATGGCTACATTGCTGCAACTCAAAAATTGGGAAACTATGGCAGAAGGAACGTTTTTCATTTCATGGCTTAATTCTTTCCTCACAGCCTCTCACCCCCAACACTGGCTTCTTTCTCTCCAGAAAAAAAATGTTTGTGTGACTTTGTAGATGCTCTCACCCTTCCTAGTGCTGTGACCCTTTAACATGGTCCTTCATGTTGTGGTGACCCCGCCCCCCCCAAACCATAAGGTTATTTTTGTTGCTACTTCATAACTGTGGTTTTGCTACTGTTAGGAACCGTGATATAAAGATCTATGTTTTCCAATGATCTAAGATGACCCCTATAAAAGGCTCGTTTGATTTTCCAAAGAGGGTTGTGACTCACAGGTTGAGAACCACTGCTATACACATTTAAACGTTACTGAGAAATGCATTATATACATAGATAAAGATGTTACACTGAAACCCACTGTTGTATATAATTAATATGTGTAAATAAGGTATTAAAAAGGGAGTTTGGGAGAGACCATTGAGTGGGTTAAGAACTTGACATTCAAGTGTGAGGATGCAAGTGGATCTCTAGGGCCCATGTAAAGCTAGATGCAGCAAGGCAAGACTACAATCCCTGTGCTTCTATGGCAAGATGGGAGGCGGAGATGGGAGACCGCCCAAAAGCTCAAGGGCCAGCCACAACCAGCCAGGAAGACCCTGTCTCAAACAAGGTGGACTAACACCTGATGTTTTGCTCTGACTTCCTCATGTATGATGTGGCACACGTGTGTCTGCACTCAAAACAACAACAACAACAACAACAACAACAACACACACGCGCGCGCATTAAAACATTTTTTATGTGTGTGCTTTGCCTGCATGTCTATCTGTCTATGTACTATATTTGTGCAGTGCCCACAGGAGCCAGAAGAAATCGTCAAGTCCACTGGAGCTGGAGTTATGTATGATTGTGAGCCACCATGTGGGTACTGGGAATTGCACACCTGTCCTTAGGAAGAACAGCCAGTACTTTTGAGACATCTATCTATGTCCAACAATGAGTTTTTTTTTTATGAAGTGTATTTAAAAATCATTAAGGACACCCAAGAGCTGTGTCTATGAGAGATATGTGTGAGAATATGTACTGTACTTAAAGGTAAAACTGTGAAATGTTCAAATATATAAATATATGCCATAGAACCTTAAAATATACTTTAAAAATGCCATTACTCATTCACACAAGTAACATATTTTTATTTAGAAAAATAATTTCTTTCTCAAAAAAAAAATAAGGCAGGGAAAGGAGGTGCATTTTGAAGAGCAGCTCGGGTCTCTTCAGTGTCTGGTTTCCCACAGCATAGGCACATCTGGCTCCGTGTGTGGCAAATGTTATTTTGAAGCCAGTGATCACCCAGCTTCACAGAGACAGGCAGAGGGAAGGGGTGGGGCATTTAAAAGTCTTTTGGTTTTCTTTTCGGAAAGTTGGGTTATTCTTCTTTGATGCAAAATCAAAATCGGACAACTGGCTGTTTATTAAACATCATTTGCAGTGTGGAGTCTGAGAACACATCAGTGAGATGTTCCTAGTCTCACATGTAAATCTGTTGTCCTTGCTTGCTCTCTGAATGGTACCCACATGCGATTTTATAGTACCATGTATTGGTTGCTTGGAAAATTCTGGTTCATTAGTTATGTGGGACTTTTGAATATGAAACCATTAAGTATATTGTCAGGCATACTGAGAACTCTCAAAAGTCCTTTGACCACATTCTGAGACCAGATGCTCTCTCATCCCCCACCTCACCCCACCCCACCTTCAGTGACTGAGAGCCAATGGCCCGCCATCACCTGCTGCCATATTTTCCCGTTGTGTATGCGCCATACCCCCTATAAACACAGCCATCATGCATGGCCTGTCACTGTTTCCATTCCCACAAAGAGGCAGACATTTTGTGCCGCCCCCCCCATATGTCTCTTGCATGAGGTCTGTTGTGTCATGTGATTTTGTGATATTCCTTGGCCCCCAACTGCCAAGATAACTTTCACTGCAAAATGCCTTTCATATATACTATTAAAAAATCCTGAGAATAATAAATATTACCATCAATCCAAATGGAAAAAATTTTAAAGCACTGAGGAATCTCAAGTTCACAATGGCAAATATCAACTATCCAAATTTTCAGTTTTCAGTTGGAAGCTCAAATTATATTGTCAACAAGTCCCACCTAATGTCTGACAAACATTGCATGTGATAATTGTGGCTTGCCGGCTGCTTTTCTGATAAAAATGATTCTATGGGGAAAGAAACATCAACTTGGCATATTGCAGTCAACCACACAAATGTTTTTCTCATGGCAGCTGTCACATTTACATGTTCAGCAGACACTGAAAATGTATATACAAAGCTGGTCTTGGTGGCCCATGCCTTTAATCCTGGTACTCCAGAGACAGGGGCAGGAGGATTTCTGTGTGTTCTAGGACAGCCAGGGCTACAAAGAGAGACCCTATCTCAAACAAAACAAAAAAGTGTATACAATAATACAAAAGTTTTCATCTTCTTCAACTGAAACTGGCCTTTCCTTGAATGAGACATTTAGCAGTCCAAAATGCAGTCATTTCATTCAAAGAGACTAGCATTTTCTTCATGGTTGCTTTTGACCTCAGTGTAAATGTCAAAACATTGTAAACAGACACTAGGATCATTAGGAGAATCATTCTCTCTCTCTCTCTCTCTCTCTCTCTCTCTCTCTCTCTCTCTCTCTCTCTCTTTCTCTCTCTC
>OU015749.1:6952788-6962788 GCA_907169655.1 Acomys percivali | reverse complement strand
TGGGGAGGAAGGGGCTATAACAGACACTGATACGCTTAGTTGTCTTAGGCTCAGGAAAGTGACAAATCATTTTTGTTAGTTCAGTATGTCTTTAGTCTTCTCTCTCTCTCTCTCTCTCTCTTTTTTTTTTTTTTTTTTTTTTTTTGGTGTTTTGAGACAAGGTCTCTCTGTGTAGCCTTGGCTGTCCTAGACTCAATTTGTAGACCAGGCTGGCCTCGAACTCACAGTGAGCCACCACCAGCCTCTGCCTCCTGAGTGCTAGGATTAAAGGCGTGTGCCACCACGCCTGGCGCGTCTTTAGCCTTCTTATGCACCAAGCTGCAATCACCAACTTTACACATCCATTACTGTGTTTAATTAGCACCAGAAAGTTAACATGACCAAAGGAGGAGTTGGTCCTCATTCTCCAGCAAACCTGCTTCTTCTCCAGTCTCCCCTTCTGTCCTGAAAACAGTTCACTCAACTATTCAGAGCCAAGCCCAAGAGCCATAGTCAACTCTCCCCCTTATACCATCTCCAGGCTTTCAGCTCTACCTCTAAGATGTGTCCCAACGCACCTACCTCTCATCATCTTGAGGCAAGAGAGTCAATACTCTTAAAGCAGATCTCCCTTCTGTTTGACCGTTCAGCACCTATTATGTCTTTTACCTACCCTTATAAGGACATAGCTTTTGTTTTCTAGAAAAACGCAAACCCCGGGCAGTGGGTGGCTACCTTTGTCTTCCATGACCATTTCCTGCCTTCTTGGTTATCTCCACATCACTGACCTCCATCACTATGCTCCAGACGCAGGCCCACTTTCTGTCTCTTTAACACTTCTCTCTTGCTTCCTACTTCAGCATCTCTGCACAATCTGCTCCATCTGTCACCAAGCCTTAGGCAGCTGGCTCCGCCTCTTCCTCTCAGTAAGAAATCTGAAGCCACTTCCAGGTGAGGGCTCCTCATGACCTAGTTTAAAGTGATCCTCTCCTTTACTCACCACTTCCCCCTCCTCTTTTGTTTTCTTCTTTTTACTTCTTACTTTATATTGGTCATTTGTTTTCTTGACATCTTTTACCATGTTGCTCTGTGAGGTAGGGCAGGCCCTCTGCCTAGCAAGGAGTCAGCCAGTATTTGCTGACTGACGCAAGAAGGCTACATCATGAATAGCAACTTTGCTTTCAGCTACACAGGGAGGACTGCTCCAGCCTTATCTTCCATCCACTTTATGGTTCAAAAGCCGTGGTGTACCTCACACACATTGCCTTTCCAAAATGTCAAATGTGCTCATCTTACAAAATCTGATAGTTTGTCCTCCTTTGTTTGTAAGTTTGCTTGTGGCTCCATGGTAACGAGTGGCCTCTGTGTCAGTCCTTGGGAGCAGCTGCCAATGCCCCACACCTGTACACATCTGCCCCAAGGCTTTTCCTGTTGCAGACTTCTGCAATGATAAAATGAAATCCTTCCTCCATAGCACACATCGTATCTGCAGCCTAAGCTCAAGACTTGGGTTTATTTTCTCTGCTCCCTGTAAGCACTTCAGTCATATGGTACTTTTATTGGCCTAGCTTTTTATTCTGGTTCCTACCTAGATAATCTGGCATGGAGTCTCTAAGGACAGATCAGGGGCAATTGAAGGGATAAGTACTGACAGACTAATGCTCGGAGTGTGAGTTTCCTCCTCAGTAAAGAAGCCCGTCGAGATGATAGGAAAGAGATGCCAGGCAGAGAAGAATTTGAAAGTTAGGCTGATGGGCCAAGCAGAGTCGATGTGGAATGTTTAGGTGGGGAGATGGTGTGGGGAATTCAGAATTGAAGTCAACAGAACTGAGGATATAGCCTGGTGTATGTTGGTAGAGTGCTTTCCTACCATGCCTGAATCCTGGGTTTAATTCCTGGACAATAAAACTGGGCATGGTAGTGTATGCCAGCAATATTAGCATTTGGAAGGTGGAGGCCGGAGGGTTAAAAGCTTGAGATTGTCCTCAGCAACACTGTGAACTCAAAGCCAACTTGGGATACATGAAACCCTGTCTCAAACAAAACAAAACAAAACAAAAACAACAAAAGAATTGAGTGAGGACCAGACCATGGGAGGTCTACAGGGCGGTGGACTCCAAACTTTACCTACAGTGAGTTGGACACTCTTCGAACAACGATGGGCAACATGCAAGTAGAATTAAGAAAGGACCTTTCAAAAAAGAAAAAAAAAAAAAAAAAAAAGAAAGGACTATTCTGAGCCCTTTTGATTCTCAGCCATGGATCATAGAGTAAGTTCTTAGTTACTCCTTGCATGGGATTGCCTTCTTACCTGAGTTTGAAGCTTTTTGGCTTCAGTTGCCAAATTTTTACCAGTGAGTATCCGTCAGAGCCCTTCTATAAGTATCCCTTAAGTGATCAGGCAAGGTTGAGTTCATAGAAGATGCTGTTGATCTGGGACCTTTGAATTTCATGTTCAAATATGGAAGAACAATGTTATGGACAAATACATGGGGGATATGAATATGAGATTTTAAAGGTGTAGATCAAACTTGTACAGGGATAACAGGTGTCATGCTGTGTCTTGACTAATAACCAGCTACTTCTGTTGCTTTGTGAGGCCAAGGTTGATCCAGTAACAAACGGGCCCTTGCTCTATATTCTAACTAACACTAACATGGAGCAAACCAACATTTTCCAGCCATCCTTGTTCCTAATATGGTCTTCTCCATAGGTAAGAGTTCCCTGAGAATCAGTAGTCTTGGACCTTACTTGTTCATCATCTCATAAATGCTTACTTCAGATTTCTTGCATGACCCATACCGTTGGGTGTCTTGTGTGAATTATCAGTACTCCTCAGGGCTTCGTGATGGGCTCTGATGGAGAGCCAGTGAGATCACTGCATGGAATCAACTGTAATTGTTGTAACCGAAATCGGGTCAGTAGCTAGGTACAGCATCGCTTAAGATTCGAAGGAGAATGGCTTCCCCTCAGCTTGAAGGCTTCTGGCTGGTCATAAGGTAAGGCTCACTAAGTGCTGAAGAGATGACTGCTGGGCTGGATTAAGAGAATCCAGATCTTAGGCTGAAGCCCGCATGGCAAGTCCTACTGTTTTCTCCAGAAGGCTAGCCTATGGCAGCACCAGGGGGCTAGGCCTCCTGCTAAGGCGACCTTCTCAACACAACCAAGTTTACTACTGGATTGCTGAGGTCATCTCTCAGAGCACCCCGGGCAGTGTGTTATAGGGAATCATAAGGGTAGCAAAGGGACCTGTGGTTAATTTCCAAGAATAGGTTTGAATAAATTGGAAATGACCACCCTAAACACAAGCAAGTTAGTAGTAGGCCTCATGTAAAATATGCCAAATAAGCAAGAATATGATCTTAGCCCTCTTCCTGTCCACAGAAAAAGCTGTTTGTTTTGTGATATTTGTCAGGGCTGGAACTTTTTTAGGTAAGTTGACATAAGATCACGTGCTAGCTCCTTCTGTACTGGGTGATGAGCAAAAGCTGACGGAAGAACTGTGGGCGGTGGAGTCAGGGGAGGGGAGGAACGGCAGGCCTTGTCAGTGGCTCACATGTATGAACTACTAGACTTTCAAAACTGATATTTGCTATTTGGAAGAAAAGAAAAGCAAGAAACAGGATCTATTAAGTAGAATGATATTATTGGGCCTTGGAGCTACTACAACTTTTTTCCCCCCTCAAAGTGTAGTTTTTTCTTTTGATACAGGGTCTCATGTAGCCCAGGCTAGCTTTGAACTCTCAACATAGCCGAAGATGTTCCGGAACTCCTAATCCTCTTTCTTTTCTCCTGATTTCTAAGATTATAGGTAATACCACATCCAGGGGTTAGGGACTGACGCAGGACTTTCTGCATGCCAGACAAGCACTCTACCAACAGAACTACACGCCCAACCTCTGATGCACTGGGTGATTGGGATGGGTAGCACTGCCCATTGATATAAGCCTCTACAAGCAAAGATAATTGCAACCAAGAAAACCAGTTGATCCTCCCTGAGGCAGATGGCTCACTAAGAGCTCTTGTCTGGACTCCAAGCCTTTGAAGTTTATGGTTGTGGTAAATACTTCAGCATTTAGTTCTAGTATGTGTTTGTGTATATATGACCATATGTATATGTGCATGTGCATATGCATGCATACATGCATGTGTACATAATCCTGTGTGGCTCAACTATCCATGTGAGAATGCGTTTCCTTGAAGTAAAGGCGTTGATGTGGGCAAGAAACAGGAACATACCTGGGTGAGGGAAAGATGAAGGCGAAGTGATCCAACAAAGTGCCCACTTTACCAGCACCCACTGTAGCCATTTCCCCAGCAGTTTTCAGCCATGTTCTTTGAGACCACAGAACTCAGTAGAGACCCTTCAGTCAGGACAGGAGCCAAACGCCCACTCTGTTTCTTTCCTCTCCTCACAACCATCCCAGAGAAGCTCTGATTTTTCCTCCCTGGTTCAGAATGCTCACCTGAGTAAAACAGTCACAAGGGTAGCAATGTGTGCTGAGACATGGGAGCTCAGAAGAGCAGCTGAGCCACCAGCATTACAAGGGCTCAGAGAATATCCGTTATTGTTTTTGAATACTAGTGATTCACTTTCATGTGAAGGTATCTTTGTGGAGCAGAAATTCTGTGATCTCATCCTAACATATCTTCTCAAAGGACTCGCTTCTGAGTGCTCTTACCTTAAGGAGTAGGGTTTCACTGTATGATTTCAGGGCAGGTACAATCTAACCCTAGCATCCATAGAAAATCCCTCAGCTTTTTGTGTGCCTTTAAAAAAAATTTTTTTTAAAAACATTTTTAAAGCAAAGAAAGCACATGGGTTCTGACTTCATCTCTGAAGTAATAAGGAGTTGATCGGAAAGGGCCCTGCCCAAGACTGAACATTATATGCTGACAGCCAGGTCAAACGTGGTGATTCAGAGAAGGGGTGAGCCTAGGAGGGGAGGCAGTTACTCAAGTGGTGGAAAGGGCAGAGACAGGATGGAGAAGAAAAAAAAAAAAAAACCCAATGGCATGAGAAAGGCTTGGAGGCATGAGTAGGGAGTAGACCATGGGAGGGGAGAGGGTAAGGAGGAAGGGAAGAAGGTCAGGGTTCAGTCTCCCTTCCTGATGGTCAAGGGAACACGGGGAGGGACCAGGGGGGGAGGGAAGTGGGGGGGGGGGGGGGGGGGGGGAGTGAGGGCATCTGGGGATGCAGACATTTGAAATCTATCCTTAGATTAGTCAAGAATATGCCATGGTGGTGTCAGCAGCAGGAGAGGCTGGAGAAGGAGAGGTAAGAGAATGAGAAGGATGGGAGGAAAGAGAAAAGGAGGAAGGGGCCAAAGGTTCTCCGAAGGAGCTGTCCACAGTTTCCTGTGACGTCTGCCTCAGCTGAGGAATGAAGAGAAACCACACACCGCTTTTCTGAGAACAAGGAACTGATGACGTGTCCACGGAGACGCCGCCACGAATCTCACTGAGATGGGTCCAGACCTGGGTTCAAATCACATCTTTGGAAAGGAGATCTTTGTGTATAGCAATCAACAAAGAAAGAGAATTCCCTGTGCACAAAGTTGGGGGAAAAAAAGAACTCAATACCTCAGAACTCTGTATGAATGTATCCGTTCATTCGTCTGTTTATCCGCATATTCATGGCCACTCATTAAATTACTTTATACTGTGAGGCCTTAGCCATCTTCATTCATGCTCTCAGGATGTCCAGGTAGTGTCAACAAAGTTCTCACTATCAAGGGCCTTACGTTCTATCTAGCCATACGCAGTGCCCACAAAAACTGTGGGTTCACAGGGTGGGGGCGACTGACACTATGGAGGAGTCCAGAAAGGGAGCTCATATTTGAGGTCTGTGAAAATACTAACAGATCTTCACCCACGAGGTCTCAAGTAACAAGAGGAATGCGCTGGAGTGCCGGAAGCTGGTGTGTGTCTTTTCAACAAGCTCGGCAGAGCAGCCAGAGCTGGTGCTCCCTATGAAGCTGGCCTTTGAGCAGCTCCCGACTTCTGTGTCAGACGGGGAAAAGCAGTTACTGTCTCTACCAGAGGAAGGACTCCAAGAAGACCCTGATATGGTTGTCACATGAGATGGCCATGAAGAATGTAGGACAGGTCAGAGCTGGGTTTGAGCTGGTTACATTGCCCTTCCCTTCCAATGACCTTCATTAAGCAAGTAGGAACCTGCAAACCCTTGGATCCCATCTTCGTAAAGCACACCCTGAGAAAGGAACCTTACATGCTTCTTAGGGAAAATACTACTGTCTGAGGGAACCACTGCGACCATGAGTCCACATATTTTAAGTTCATTTGGATGACTCAAGTTGTAAAGGCTTATGTCCTTATAAATGACAGCAGGCTGGAATGTACTGGCAAAAGAGAATCAAACTGAAATAAATTGTGAGGTTTGCTGGGAAGAAAAAAAAAAGAGAGATCATGTCATGGATAAAAGCACATCTGTCGTTTCCAATCATGGGACAGACATAGAATGCGGCTGATGTTTAGGGTAGGGCTGAGAAGGGTGGGAAGTCCCCACCAATTAGAAAGTTATTCAAACAGAGCACCAATTCGTCTCGAGGAAGAGCTAGGCATGGGCAAAGCGGTATATACCTGTGAGGCCAACACCTGGGGAGCAGGAGGATCCAGGGCATCTAAAGCCACATCATAAATGCAAGGTAACCCCAGGTTAATACTTTGTCTCAAGAAGAGGTGGGGGGTCAAAGGAAGGCTGCTGTCTTTCAAGATAAATAAAAATCTGTCTTAAAGAATAATTCCTGGGCTGGAGAGGTTAAGAGCACGTGATGCTCATGCAGAGGACACAGGTTTGGTTTCTGGCACTCAGATGGTGGCTCGCGACCATTCCTCACTACATACAGTTCCAGGGAATCCCATGCCCTCTTCTGAACCCCCAAGGCACCAGGCAGGTGAGCGGCACACATATGCAAAGGCAGGCAAAACATTCACACACATAAAACAAAATAAACAAACCTAAAAATTTTTCAACCAAAACAAGAAAAAAGAAGTTCAGAAGTTCTTCAGAAACCAATTATTGTTTTCACATGCTTCACAGCCGAGATGGTGAAAAATAAAAGTGAAGAATATGGAATAAAATCAAAGTGAAAAATAAATCACAAAGAGATTCGTAGCCAAGATGGGCTCAGTTGTCAAGAAGAGAAGACCCAAGAATCCATGGTGGCTTCTCACAGAATGTTCTAGATTGCATACATTCAGAATGATGACAGTTGATGCTGAAGTGATATTACAGATGGTAAAGTTCTTCTTTATTTCTCAAAAAATTTTTTTTAAAAGACAGGCTTTCACTATGTAATACTGATTGGTCTGGAACTTACTATGTAGACTCGGCTGGCCTCAGACTCACAGATACATAGCTACGTCTACCTCCCAATGCTGGGATGAAAGTATGCCCAGTGGCATCCAGCCAATGATAAAGTTCTTGATGATAAACCTTGAAAGACCGCATAGAGATGTTTTGAGAACTTTCTACCTACTGACTATATTTACTGGCTCATTGAATTTAAACTTTGAAACTGGCTCTAAAAAACATTCAGTGCATTGGCAAAGCCATGTATGTAATGATTGGGAGACAAAGCTGAGACCACACAGCCATCTCCACATCCTACCCACTCTGAAGCCACATCCTACAAGTTTCTGACCAGGGCCAGGGCCCTAATTAGAGCTATGGAGGTGCATGTGACTAAGAGACAGTGTCCACTTGTCCCAGGAGAAGGAAGTTTTGCTGCCAAATCTTATCACATCTCTTGGGGGGGGGGGGTTCTTGTCTGTCTTTAGTGGGTTAGGAAGAGGGTTTACGAATAGGCATTACAGCCAGGCCCAAAAGCCTGGATTCAATTCCCCAGGTTACCACGAATTTGTTTTGTGACATCAGTAAGCCTCAGTGGCTTCCTGTGTCAAACAAGAATAAATAAGGAGGACACAATGCGGTCATACATAAAGTGCTTGGCAGGGCAGCGGGCACACACAGAGAGAGTTCTTCATTTCCTCTCTCTTCCAGGTAACTGGGGCAGCCGTGTCATCAGTGTGGTCGGCTCAGTTCAACCAATGAGGCGTTGCCGGGATGGATATTTAGGTAAAGGACAGAGCTGGTGGCAGCTCAGACTCTGGGTCACAGGCCCAGAAGATTTCCAGACACGCCCCCTATGAAGGTGCCAACGACTGTGAGGGACCATGTCTACACGGGGCACAGAGCTGTTCTGCAGCTGGTACAAAAATGTCACTGTCACTTATTTATCACAAGCTAGTTAAAGCTGACCTGAAGCAAGAGTTGCTTCTCCAAAGAAGGAAGCAGGAAGGAGAGATCGCTCTGATGATTGCAGCTGGTTGGGCAGAACTGCGGGCAAAACCAGCGGAGGCCAGCTGAGGACTCACAGCAAGAGCTCTGGAAGTTTTAGCCTGTGGGGAAAAGGAAAAGGTGCCCTGGCCAATCTTGCCAGTGAAGTTCAGATCCCCTGGGCAGCAGAAATAAGAATAACCTTGAATGTGTAAATTAGTTAATAGGAGGAGAAGGCAGGGTAGAAGGGTGGGGGGAGGAAGAGAAAGGACAAAACAGATGAGATGGTGACAGAGGACATTTAGACTTTTTAAAAAAAGATGTGTGTGTATGTGTGTGTGTGTGTGTGTGTGTGTGTGTGTGTGTGTGTGTCTGCATGCCCACATATGTAGGGGCCCACAGAGACCAGAAGAAGGTGCTGGAGCCCCTGGAGTTGGAGTCATAGGGGACTGTGAGTGGCCTCACATTGTGCTGAGACGTGAGCTGGAATCTTCTGATGAGCAGAGAGCGCTTCTAACCTGCAGAGCCATCTTTCCAACAACTGACCCTTGGATTTGTAAGAAAGCGATACAGAGCCCTTTGGAAAATTGTAGTTGTGGGTAAAAATTGGCAAACATGTGGCATATTGTTTATGAGCGTTCTAGTTTGGTTTCTGTTGCGGTGATAAAACACTGACCAAAACCACTGTCTTAGGGTTTTATTGCTATGAAGAGACACCATAACCATGGCAACTCTTTTTTTAAAAATATGTTTTATTGATTTATTCATACTACATCTCAGTTGTTATCCCATCCCTTGTATCCTCCCATTCCTCCCTCCCTCCCATTTTCCCCCTACTCCCCTCCCCTATGACTGTGACTGAGGGGGACTTCCTCCCCTTGTATCTGCTCATAGGGTATCAAGTCTCTTCTTGGTAGCCTGCTTTCCTTCCTCTGAGTGCCACCAGGCCTCCCTATTCAGGGGACGTGATCAAATATGGGGCACTAGAGTTCGTGTGAAAGTCAGTCCCTGCTCTCCACTCAACTGTGGAGAATGTCCTGTCCATTGGCCAAATCTGGGAAGGGGTTTGAAGTTTATTGCACGTATTGTCTTTGGCTGGTGCCATAGTTTGAGCAGGACCCCTGGGAAAAACAAAAAACCCGGAATAGCTAAAACAATCTTGTGCAATAAAAGATCCTCTGGAGGAATCTCCATACCTGATCTCAAGCATGTGGCTTTCTTGCAGCTATCCCTAGAACTGCCGGCTCAGTTCTGCCAAGTTCAGGCGAACCCACCCAGCCCCTGCGGGGCCTTAGGGATGGTGTTCGTTGGGCAAAAGGATGGCTCTGCTTTCAATCTGGTTAGGCTACTTGGTCGATTGACTTGATCCTCTGGAGCATCATCCATGACAAGGCCAATCCTAAGTACATTAGCAGGATTGGAAGGGTAATGCCCATCTGTCACGGATACCTTCCTGTGTTCCTCACACATAAACCGGCTTCCTACCGTGAGATGAGTACCATGGCTAACCTCAAACCTGCCCTGTATATGGATGTTTACACAGGAAACAAGGCAGAAAGTGGCCTGGCAAAGGCTTGGAAGTGGAAGTAGGGTTTCAGATCCAGGGGTAGAGAGGGTATACTGGGAGGAGAGGACACAGAAGCATGGTGGGGGGGTTGGAGGGGTGAGGGGGGAGGGAGGGTATACTGGGAGGAGAGGGCACAGAAGCATGGTGGGGGG
>OU015749.1:6928301-6949924 GCA_907169655.1 Acomys percivali | reverse complement strand
ACACACACACACACACACACACACACACACACACACACACACACACATTTAGGAAGAAAACCTGTTGGGGAGGCTATCTGGGAACCGGGAGGAGGAAAATGGGGGTGGTGGATATAGTCCTATTTCATTGTGAATATATATGTATATATATATATATATATATATAAAGAAAAGTTATAATTACAAAATATTGTCTCTCTTCAGTTGGTTGAATTCTTGATCATATAGAAGCTTCAGGTGAGATGAGCCGTTATGAAGGTTCAGAAATGTTAGCCTTTTTCTTATGATTTCTGGGTTCCCTGCTTACACTTGACTTTCCATGTCTACCTACTTGCACTTAGTTATTTAGACTCAAACTCCCCCAAAGGACTTTTGTATCTGTGTTACAGCAGCCACTGTGCTGTGGCCATCCCCATATCCAGTGTACTGGTTCATGGCAATCTCCATATGTCCGAACAGAATGGTCTGTTTCTAGATGAAAGTGTCCAATTGGCAGACTCATTTTTTTTCCCCTGGAACTTTGGGTCATGCTTTCAGTTCTACCGCTAAGAGCTGTGAACCAACAAGAGCACCAGGCTCACCCGGAGAAGACCGTGGAAGAGGGACAGCTAGCTATCCTCATGGCAGCAGGTGGCAACAATCACCTGGAAAAGCTGATAGCCAACCAGGACTGCCCCAGGTGTGGCAGACTGACCCCAAGGAAGTCTGTACCCAGGGCTATGGTATGGCAGGCCTGAGCTTTAGCTGCTGGGTGCTGCTCCACCTGACGCAGTTTAAATGACAAGGAATGAAGTACAGGATCCACTGCAGAAAGAGTTAATCTTTGAGAGCAGAGGCTCTCAGCCTTCCTGGTGCTGCAACCCTTTGATACAGTTCCTCATGTTATGGTGATCCCCCCAACCGTAAAATTATTTCGGTTGCTATGTCCCCTGGATGGGGAGGCCCAGTGGCACGCAGAGGAAGATAGCAGGCTACCAAGAAGAGACTTGATACCATAGGATCATATACAGGGGGAGGAAATCCCCCTCAGTCACAGTCATAGGGAAGGGGAATAGGGGGAAAATGGGAGGGAGAGAGGAATGGGAGGATACAAGGGAGGGGATAACAATTGAGATGTAATATGAATCAATTAATAAAAAATTATAACGCAAAAAAAATTATTTCGGCTGCTACTGCATAACTCATTCTGCCACTTTTCTGAATTGCAATGTAAATATCGGATACGTGGCCCCTGAAGATGTCATAAGCCACAGGTTGACAAACACTGATCTATATGATTAGAGAAAAATCATTCAGTTACTTGGAAAAGCCTTTCACTCAGGGACTGGGGTATGGCTCAGTTGACAGAGAATGCCTAGCAGTTCAGTCTGCAGCACTGAATGAGGGACGTGTGGCGGTGCACACCTACATCTAGCATTCAGAAAGCAGAGCTCGGGGAAGGAGAGTTCAGTGTCACTGTAGTGTGTTCGAAGCCAGCCTGAGGACATAGCATCCTGTGTCAAGATAAATAAGCAAAGTTATGTAGTTGTATGGTCAAATAAATACATATTTTAAAAATCTCTCCAAAAAACGTCTCACAGGAAGTCCTGGAGGACTAAGGGCTGTGTTTGTGGAGGGGGAACTGATACGTGGGCCCTGAATTTGGGACACAAAGCATTGTGCGTCCTGTCAAGCTCCCAAGTATGTCAATGACTGGTAAGAGCAGGAAGCACTGCTCTTGCCAACTAACCCAACAAGTCCAGGCAAACCTCAAGCACTGGGTAAATAGCAGCCCTTACCAGCCCATGGCTTCTCTTCACCTCAGAATCGTGGCTTTAAGCTCTGTGAGAACAGCACCTCAGCCCTCTTCCCAGGGGACTCTAGGGTGACATGCTGTGGTAGCTCCAAAGTTCCTCTGTTGGTTGGAGAGTGACTGACAATGTAGCAGGGATTCCAGCTTCTGAGTCTTCCCTGGGAGCATTTCCTGCCACCTGTCCGACTCACTCAACACAGGCCCAGCAGGGCTGTGGCAGACAGTGCGGGTGAGGCTGGAAACGCCGCCGCCCTTCAGATCCATGAAATCGGTGCTTAAGAAGCCTGTGATTGAACTGTGGAAGCTGTGCCCAGTTCTCTCCCATTGTTCACGTACCAGAGAGATAAAATGACTCCACCCAGACTCCTTAGTTCCCTGGGGAAGAGCCTGTTGTGCCTGGTACCATGGAGGCTCGGGTGTGAGCAAGTCACAGGACACACAGGAGTCCCTGCCATGGCCTGTGGTTCCCAACCTGTTAGACTGGTTTCTTTGGAGTGTTTCACACACAGAAGCTGAACAATCGTGGAAGTGCTGGGAGTTCTCTGATTCTGCTCCTAAGATAGAGGCCTGTAAATGGAGGAGTCAGCTTTAACGATTTGGCCTGAACACCTGAGCAGGAGTATTCACACACCTCCTCTGCTATGATAAAGACTGTGAGAGAAAACTGCTTGGGGAAGAAAATATTTATTTCAGCTTATATTTTATAGTCCATTTTGGAGGGAAGTTGAGGCAGAATTCAAGGCAGGACCTGAAGCCGAGAACGTGAAGGAAAGCTGCTTACTGGCTGGCAAGGTTTGCTTTCTCATACCTCCCAGGGCCACCTGCCTAGGGGTGGCACTGTCCCCAGTGTGCTAGGCCCTCCAACATCAATCATTAACCAAGAAAATGACCCCTACAGATTTGTGAGCAGGTCAATTTGATGAAGGTATCTTTTCAATTGGGGGTCCTCTTCCCAGATAATTCTAGCTAGTGTCAAGCTCACAACAAAACAAAACAAAATTCCCAAACTAACCAGGATGCATAAGTACACATATGCACATACAGATGCTCATGCCTACATGAAGACATGTGCATACTGGCAGTCGGTGCACATACACACATGTGTGTCTATATATGTGTAGACAGAAACACATGCTTGTGCCCAGGTACACTTACATGAGCTCAGGGTCTTTGCACAAGATTGTCCCGTGGCCATTTGCTCTCTCTGAGCCCTCGGGGACTGGTCCAGCCACTTTAGGGAAGTTTTCTCTCCTTTGCTCCCTGCAGAGGTCTTTAGTTCACTTTAATGAAGGCCTCACTTCTTATTCAGGCTTTCTCACTTGGAAGAGTTCAAATCTTCTTGAGCAGATGGACTGTGGGGGCATAGGTGACGGCACACCCTGCGTCAGAGCCCAATTCCAATACCCAGCCCAACGGCACAAGCCTGCCTGCACACCTGCCCCAGGCTCGCCCTCTGCTAACCACAGCCCCTCTCCCTCCCCACTTGGTTCCAGATGCTCCTTATCAGCAAATCTCATTGGCTCAGCTTCAGTTCTCTTGACCCCTTAACGCCTGCCCTGTGTCCCTCTCCAGCTCCAGGGCCAGCCACCAGGCCTGGGACAGATCTGGTGCTATCTTCCCTTCTTTTGCTCGTCTGCCTGAGCTGCTGTCTCATGTGTCCCTCAGCCGTGCTCCCTCCAGGGGCAAGCTCTGTCGCCTTCAGCTGCTCATGAATAAACAATTTCCATTGTTTATTAACCAGGAGCCTCGTGCGAGGTGCAGGTGTCTTAGCTACAGGCCGTCATGAAACCACAGCATTTCTCGGTCTCTACTGCTCCTTCCCATAAAGGAATCGCACCACAAGGCCAGGCAGGTCTATTAAACCAGCTAATAAAGAAGGGCCTTGGCTGAGGTGGGTTTGGGCGCTGCGTGACACATCGTTCCCTTTCTCAACCTCTAGTTCGACTCTGTGAGATTCCTGTGGCATGGCTGTCACTGATGACTTCCACCCTTGGAAGTTAAGCCATGCCGTTGACAGCTCACTTATTGAGGCAGAAGACTCGGTAGGAAGGAGTTAAAAAGACATTCCAGTGTTTATGCATGGTCAAGCATCATCATGGCCTATGAGAAGAAGCAGAGCCCACATGGCAGCAGCAGCAGCAGCAGCAGGAGGAGGAGGAGGAGGAGGAGGAGGAGGAGGAGGAGGAGGAGGAGGAAGCCTCTCCCATGACTCCTCAGGAGTCACAGGTCTTTCCTTCTAAAAATTCCATTTCTTCATCGGGAATATGCAACATAATGATTACCTTTTTTGCTATGGCATCACTCAACAAGGTTTTGTTTTGTTTGGTGGTACCGGGGGGTGAGGGGGTGGAAGTTGGGGCTTTATGCACGCTAGGCAGACACTCTACCCCTGGGCTTTATCCGTAGCCCAGCCAGGTTCCTTCCTTTATAGCCCCCTCAACCGTTCTTTCTGTGTATGTTGTGTGTGTGTGTGTGTGTGTGTGTGTGTGTGTGTGCAAATGTGTCATTCTTCATGCGATGTTCAGAGGTTGAGGTCAGGTGTCTTCCTCTGTTGTCTTACTGTTGGAGGCAGGATCTCTTGATGCACCTAGTGCTGATGGATTTGGCTAGACTATCTCTCCAGAAAGCTCTGGTGCTCCGCTTGTCTCTCCCTCTCCAGTGGTGGGAATACAGGTACCTGCCTGTTGACAAGGGCCCTGTGCTTGAACTGCAAGCACTTTGACAATAGAGCCATCTTTCCAGCTCCATAGAGTCCTTTCTTTTAAAAAAGCCCCCATTTTACATACAACAGGATTGGTTAGTCAAGTTGTGGTGGTGCATACGTTTAATCTCAGCACTTGAGAGGCAGAGGCAGGTGGATCTTTGAGTTCAAGGCCAACCTAGTTCTATAAATTGAGTTCCAGGATAGCCAGGGCTACACAGAAACTCTGCCTCAAAAAACAAAACAAAACAAAAACCAAACCAAACCAAACCAAACCAAACCAAACAAAAACCCAAGAGAAATGGCATTGGTTAGACATTCAAAATCTCCTAACATTCACAGCCTTGGCCATTTGATTTATCTACAGCCTCACAGTAGATGTAATTTTTGGTTTTTATGTTGTTCAATCAAAAAATGCATGATAATGAAACAGAGTAAGCTCCCCATTCAAATGGATACCCTTTGAGGCTTTCACAAAGGTAAGATAGCTTGTTCTTGAACATGAGGTTTATCATAGAATAGAAACATCTTTTGGTCATAATTAATCTCTTTAGATACGATAGATGCATTGTCTTCGCTTAAAAATGAAAACATTGGGGCATATTTGGCCAGATCAGCAATGAATCCAGAATCAGGAACAGCAAATCTCCTAACACTAAATGCAAAGCACTTACTTAACCAGAAGAACATCATAACGCAGTGATCATTAAGTATTTCGGTTTTAATCACAGGCTCTGCTAATAAGATGAGAAGAAAAGGAAATTTCAAATATAGATGGATATCTTCAAATTTCCTCTAAGAAACAAAACAAAACAAAGGAGCGGGATTGAAGCCTGTTATTAAAAGCCCCTCCTTTCCTGTGTCTCTCACCAAGCAGGATGCTTCCTCACTCTGATGTCTGGGCAGCGGCGGCATTCTCCACCCAGAACTGAATGTCATCTTCATTGAGAAACTATTGCTTAGGATTCACTGAGCACTCTGTATTTTTCCAGCACGGCAGCATTCTCCACCCAGAACTGAGTGTCATCTTCATTGAGAAACTATTGCTTAGGATTCACTGAGCACTCTGTATTTTTCCAGCACAAAGATGAGGCAGCAATCCTTCCTCAAGAGGTTTTTAGGAAGAGTGTTACCTGACTGCAACCTTTTCATCTCCTTCATGTCTCCCTTCCTATCACATCCACACAGGGTGGGAGTCGGGATGGAGTGCCAACGGGTCTGGGTGTTTGTCCGGCTGCACTTCAGAGATGCACTTAACTGGTTGAGTCAGAGACAGGTGGAATTCGTTAAGTCTCTCAGGAAGAGAATAAAGGAGCTTGTTCCTAAGGTTCAGTAAGAATAGGGGAGGGGAGACAGAAAAAGGCTGACTTGAGATTCGTCTTGGGCACCTCATGGCAAACGTCCACTCACAAGCATTGTTCCCACCACTGGAGAGCTGTAAAGGCTACCCCATAGGGTTGAGGCCTTGGTCCAAATCCTCCTGCTTCAGGCTGTGTGGGAATGTGTTTCCTTCCAAGGATGGAGGCCGCACACAGAAAGCCACGGCTGCGGGGGTCGTGGGTGGATTATATGCTTAGGGCTGATACAGGAAATCCCAAAGAGGTCAAGTTCCTATCATAGCTGTCCTGTCCTTGGATTTTGCTGGCCACACACTGCCTTCCAGGGCCGAAGCAGCACCCCTAGGCAAGGCTCGGCCATCTCAGTTATCTCCATCCCTGTGCATGGGATGGATGTCTCTCATCTCCAGGGGAGACTGCCTGGAGAACAGTGGAGTTAGCTGTGGAATTGTAGGGCTCGCGATGGGAAGCAAAAACCCTTTCCTCTCACCTCTAAAAACCACACTTCATGTGTTTGTTTTTCTAAACCGTTTCTGCCCCAGTAGCAGAATGATGAGCAGACTCTGACTCTCTGGATGCTAAAGACAGACCATCCCATCCACTCTCCGTGCCCTGGGCTGCAAGTGGAGTGAAGGCTACAGCTAAAGTCTGGGAACACCTGGTGCTTCTGCTCCCTTTTTTTCATCAACCTCACTCTTGGGGCAAAACCTGAGAGATGTCCTAATCTGAATCCCCCTAAGGACCGCTGAACCCCCTCATGGCAGCTTCTTCGCCGCCGGTGCCTGTGCCTCTCCTTGGGGAATCTCTGTGGAGTTGGGGAAGCACCCCTGAAACCACCAGCTTGGTCAAAGCCACTCTGAAAACCAGCCACAGGGGAAAGGTGTCCCAGCAATGTCCATGCAGTGGGTGGTCTGCCATTAGGGCCGGGCAAGGCTGGTATGCTTTGTCCCATGCTCTCCATGCTAATTCCTATCAATTAATTTACCCATGAGTCTTCTCACCCATTGACATTATGTCATTTCTTGTCTGCAGCTGCCCTGTCCTTCCCTGGGAGGAGCATCTTGCCTGAGGGCAGGTGGGAGGGTGGGGAGCCTCCTCCCATCGCTCCAATTGCAGAAAAGGAGGGGGGTTCCCATGGCAGGGCAAGGCCACCTATAGCTCAGTCCTCCAACAGACAGGATCTCAGATTCCAGCAGCAGCCTTGAGCACTGGACCAGAAACCCCAGGAGCAGTAGATTGACATCTGGTTGACAGACAGCAAGTGCAGAAGCTCCGTGGGGTACAAAAGAGCACAGCCATGTCTGAGCACGGGTTTTCTAAGGAGCAGATTGCTGAGTTCCATGCAGCCTTTGATAGTGTTGACAAGAACAAGGATGGCAAAATCACCGTCGAAGAGCTGCGTGAAGCCTTGAAGCACCTGGGCAAGAACCCCTCAGAAGAAGAACTGAAGGGCATGATTTCCAGGGTGGATTCGGACGGTGATGGCGCCATGAACTTTGAAGAATTCGTGGGAGCCCTGGCGAAGTTTAAGCACGGGGGCACCGAGCAGGAGCTGCGGGCCGTGTTCAGCGTCTTTGACCGGAACGAGGACGGTTACATCACTTTGGACGAGCTCAAGCAGGCCATGACCCAGCTGGGAGAGAGGGTTTCGCAGGAGGAGCTGGATGGCATGCTCCGTGAGGCGGACGTGAACCAGGACGGGAGGGTGAACTATGAGGAGTTTGTGCGCATACTCCAGGAGAAGTGAGACTGCCAGGGTGCAAGCTCCGCCCCGCCTCTGGCCCGACAAGCCCTTGTGCCTTCTAGTGGGGTTCTGCTTTTGTGGTGAGGCTGTAAAGGGGAAGTCTGTGTTGGTGTTTGGGGAACCTACCTCAGGAACGAGGAAGGTTTTACCGCTTCTGGATGCTGTGCCACCTGGAGTGGCTCACTAGTCCACTCTGCCTGCTGAGAGTCTGGGCAAAGGATGCTTTCCTTGGCTTGGTCTCTCCTCTCCCTCTTGCTGAGGAATGGGTGCTTCCTACGTCCCTGGGCTCTTGTAATGGTTTAAATAAAAGGAATGCAAGTTCCGTGTGCTTGGTGTGTTTAATTAAAGAGGGAAGTCCCAAGGGCTTCCAAAAAATACATTCCTTGGAGCTGCAACCCCTCTCACAGAGCTGGTGAGAGAGCAGAGCGGGTTTGAGAGCCCCTTTGGTCTATCTCTTGCCTTTCCTAGCTCCCAAGGAGGAGGAAAGGTGAGTAGTGATATGTGGCTGGGGGGTGGGGAGGGCAGACGGAGGAGGCAGCGTTAAGGTCTGCTGAGTCAGTGGGTACCAGTGCCTGGCCTGGGTGGTGGACAGAACTCACTGCACTCCCACCAAGGAAAGGCATCCTCTTTCTCACACAGCCTGTTATGCATTAACCTCAAAAAAGGGGTGAGAATTATCTCTATATTTGTGCCGCTGTGCATGCCTATGTCTGTCTACATGAGCCTGCCTATGTGTGTTGTGTATGTATATGTTTGTCTATATTCGCCATATACGTCCACATGGGTTTATAGGTGTGTACTATATGTGTGTGTAAGTGTAGCTGCGTGCTTGTGTCCCCGAGTGCATCTGAATATATGTATTTGTTTCTGTGTATGCATGTATTCTGTATCTGAAATACACCACACTACAGATATTTGTAAAAGATGAGGCTGCAGTAATGGGATTCACTTTATAAAAACCACAGCTATGTAGCCAGATGAGATGGGGTCAGGACACATATACATATATATATATATATAAGGGACAAAGGGTAGGAAGTGGTACTGGAGGAGGAGGCGATGGCAGTTATATGCTGAAGGCAGAAATACCAAAAAAAAAAAAAAAGGGGGGGAGGAGTTTCCAGAGCTGATAGCAGGGCCTTCATGTCCCTGCAGGATAGAATTTTACTGGCTCAGATCTAACTGTGGCTCCCTCCCTCTTGGCCTTGTGAAGCTCTGATGTTCCTTTCAAAGATTCAGCTTCAGGGGTGCATTCCAGACAGAAGATGGAGGAGAAGGAGTAAGGCCTGCAAGGGCTCCCCCACCTGCGTCTGAGACATGGAAGGTCACTACTTGAACTTGGGTGGGGATACTGTTGCCTGGTTTTGAAAACTACAGGAAGAGTCTTGCTTACTGTTTAATAAGCCCAGGTTCCTGCTTTTTCCTCAACGAAACGGATCTTTCTTTTTCTTTCTTTCTTTCTTTTCTTTTCTTCTTTCTTTCTTTCTTTCTTTCTTTCTTTCTTTCTTTCTTTCTTTCTTTCTTTACAAGTGGAATTTAAGCTCCAATCATCTGTGATATTGCTCTTATCTTGTCTCTGCTGTGCCAAATCAGCCGCTCTCATCCAGGGTAGGGGGAGAGACAGAGCCAGCTTCTCGGAACTGCTATTGCAAAGTGCTTCAGCCCAGCCGGTCCCACCACACCCTCACGCTGGCACACTTGTGCTGGGTGCACATACCTGTGGTGAGTGGGCGAGCCTGTCTGTTTTATCCCAGATTGAGCACAGAGTTAGCGGAGTGAAGGACTGGCCAAGTTCACTAAGAGAAGTGTGCCATATCTATGAGGTTTCTCTCATTTCTCTCTGGTGAGATTGCTCTGGGGTTTCTCAAGTCTCTCTGCACTCTGTTATCAGACATTTGGTCCCTTTGGATATCTTCTAGACTGCTGGGTGGAGGCCTGGTTTGCAGGGGAGGGAAGGTTTGGGGGTGGAACAAGGTGGTGCTTGGTGGGTGGAGTGGGTTGGAAGCAGACTCCAAGACAAACACACACACACACACACACACACACACACACACACAGACATACAGATGCACACACACATACAGACATACAGACACACACACATAGACATACAGACACACACACACACAGACATACAGACGCGTGCTCGCGCGCACACACACACACACACACACACACACACACACACACACACACACCATGGGCAGAGCGGCAGGCAGAGGCTCTGGTGGAAAGGTGTGGTGATAAGGAAGAGAAATGGGTCAGAGACAGCCACAGGCTGATTATCTCAAGTAGGGATTACTCTCTGGTCAAAGTGGAAATATTGCAAGGTTTCTGTGGCAAAATAGACAAAATGGGCTACATATGTACTTGTCAGGAAAGCAGTGTGTAGTATGTAGGGTCCCCTGGTATTGATTCCCAGCATTGTGTAAAATCCTGTGTGGTGGTGCAGGTTGCAGGTGGTGCAACACTTGGGAGGCAGATGCGGGAGGATTAGGGATTCAGCGTTACCCCCGGCTCCAGAGTGAGTTTCAGGCCAGCTCGGGCTATATGAGACTGTTTCAAATTAAACAAAAACAAAAGAGAAGCTAGAGAAAAGACTTGCAGTTTTTGTTTAAAACTCTGGGGATCTGCTGTTCCTGTGTTTTCAGAGTTGAATGGCTTTTCTGTCAGGACGCTATCATGAAAGTAGAGGGTCTTTTGAGGCTTGGGTTGTGTCTGTCGTGTCTCCAAAACTATCTTGAAACATTACTGATCCACACAACCTAGTAAACATCTGATAACTGCTGCGTGAATCCAAGGAGAACAAAAGTTGACTTTCTTGAAAAAAAAAATCTGCTTTATCTCTCAAGTGTGAATATTTTTGTCTAGTATATGGGGACAAGAGGACAGACTGCAGCGTGCTGCTTCTTCTATGTGAGGGAGTGCCTCAGAGAAGCGGTGAGAGACTCTGCAAGATTTTCCTCAATGTTTTGTTTCCTGGTCTGGGTGTAGGCTACAGAGGGGCACCGAGAAGACAACCACACTGCAGCCTAAGCTACACCTAGAGAGAATTAGATGGCATTTTTTGCTACCTGTCCATGCTCTCCCTGCCCCTCACAGTGGGAAAGCTACATTAGTTTCCCAACTCTTAACCCACAGCCTGTTGGATGACTGAGGATCGAGCTTGGATTTAACTAACTATGCATCCAGTGAATGCAAACTTTATAGAAAGTCAAAGCGTTTACTGCAGCTCCTTGCGAACAGCAGGTGCTCGCCTGTGCTTGCCCAGGATAAATCTTGCATTTCTTTACAATAGTGACCCGAGGCCCCAAACATTTTTAACACGGAAACACATTGGAACGGAAATTCTTGGGTCCCGCAAGGAAATGTCCTCGTCCCACCGCCTTCCCCGTGCTGGAACTGTGCATGCGCACTGCCACACACTATTTGTACAATGCTGGGGGATCAAACTGTGAGCTCTGTGCAAACTAGCTCAAGGCTCTGCTGACGGAGCTACGCTCCCAGGTTTTCTACGTCTTATCATTCAATCTGTGTCGTGTAGGAGGAAGCCTTCCCCTCCTCAGCTTCAGTGACTGGCATTTGCAAATTAAACTGCCAGGAGACAGATTAACTGGAAAGGCAGTTTACTTTGCATCTACGCAAAAAGAGTCACATAAAAGAAGTTAAAAACCCAAAGAAATGTTTAGGTGTGGGGCCTTGCATACCTTGTTAACAAAAAAAAAAAAAAAAAAAAAAAAAAAAAAGGATGCATGTTGTGGCAAAAACAATAAGAGAAGGGAAACAAAGTTAGGGCATCCTCGTGGGAAGGTGTGTATATGCGAGAATCACTTATTGAGGTACGCTGTTCCATTCACGGCTGACTCTTAGGCAGCCTGACCATGGAGCTGGATTAGCCTGGGTCTTCAGAAGAGAAACAGTGAGTGTTCCCTCCCATGCCCGGAGTGACACTCAAGTGGCCTGGCACCGTCCCTGCCTTTTGTAAGTAGGTGCTAAGTACTTGCAGTGGGTGCTTATGACAAGCCCCTCAATTGCACAATATTACCTTGGGCGTGAAGGTGTTAGTCAGCTTTCCATGGCTGTAACAAAAGTCCCGTGACAGTCAATTTCATAGAGTCAATCAAGCTAGAAGAGGAACGGTTTATTTCGGGTTATAGCTTCAGAGCTTTCAGTCCGTGCTCTCTGGGCCACATGTCTGTGGGCCCGGGGTTGTACAATATGTCATGGCAATGCTATTTACCGTCCTACAGCCTGGGAGCAAACAGCAAACTAGAGGAAGAGGTGAGGGTTTGGATGTCCCTCCAGGGGCACATTCCCAATGATCTAACTTCCTTTCACTTAGCCCCACCTCTTAAAGAACCAACCCCCCCCCACCGGTGCCCTTAATGCCTGGATGTTTGGGGGAAAACATTTAAGATCTAAACAATAAAAGAGTGGAAGTGTGGTGTGCATAAATCCCTGGCATGAGTTTGGGGTCTCTCTGGCCCTATCAGAACATGGATCATTTCTTGGGAGTTAATTTGAATCCCCTGAACCCCAGCCTCCTCAGGCCCTGTAACCTACCTGGTACTAGAGACCCAGTGGCCACATCAAAAGCTGTGCCTTGCAGCTGGAGGATTGGAAGGACACAAACTCTGTTCACACCTGCCAACACTCAGGAGGTACAGGAAGGAGACTCAGAGGCTTGAGGTCATCCTTGGCTACACAGTGACTTCAGGGCCATCCTGGGCTATAAAGTATAAGATACAGAGGAGTGATAAAATGTATCCCAGAGGAGTTAGTTTTGACAGTATTTGTAAATTTCTTTGAAGTTTCATTTATCCCACTTAGATTTTTGGTTCGAGTTTAGTGAATTATTTGAACTACAGTCCACTCACCTAACCATTGTAGCAAGACCTGACAGATTAAAGTTCTCTGGATTTTTGTTTGTTTTTGTACTTTCAATCTATGATTTGGGGAAAGCAGGGCTGCTGGCTCATTTCAATGGACTTGTAATCTTCCTGCCTTCAACTGCTGAAAGCTGTAATTGCAGGGGTGTACCAGCCTACTCAGCTCCTAGTGCCTCTCTTAATTTGCAGATTTTTAAAAATCTGCTTGATCATTATTGGGTAGGTTCTCAGTGTCTAAGCTGTGAATCACACACACACGCACCACTGACATTTAGCCGATCAGAACCGACCTGAGCAAGCTACTGGAACTGTCTCTGGTGAAACAGCTGTGTTGAAAATGAAACTTATTAAGCTGAAACAAAACTTCCCCAAATCTTCCAAGCCACTGATTAGTAAACTGATTTGAGATGGATTATTCTGCATGGTTTGAGTCCTATGTACTAGTTAATATGCTGTTTCCATTGGATTGCCCCAAGATTATTTAATCCTCTTTACAGGATTATAATAGGTGTACTCCATCACACCTAGTTTATGCAGAGCTGAGATTTGCAGAGGGGGAACAGGCTCCTGTAAGTTGTCCTCTGTCCTCCATGTAGGTGCTGTGACATCCGAGGATGCTCTCTAAATAAACATGTGTGAAATTCAAATACACGCATAATTAACTCATACAGATTTACTCTTTGGACTTATTTATAGAATTTCAGACTGTTGTTTTTGCTCCCCCAGCCCTGAAATTCTTTGTGTGTATGATATATACATACATATATATTCATACATCTCACACACACACACACACACACACACACACACGTGTGTGTGTCTGTGTGTGTGTGATGTCTGTGTATGTGTGTGAACGCGCATGAGCACCCGTGTGGAGAGGCGAGAGGAGGCTGTTAAGGACCCTCCTCCATCGTTTTCCATCCTGTCCCTCTGAAGAGGAGCCCCTCACTGAGTGTGGAGCTCTTTTTTTTTTTTTTTTTTTTTTTTTTTGCTAAGCTGGCAGCCAGCAGGCTCCAGTGATCTTGTGTAGGGGTAGAGGCATGAGGGGGTAATATTCAGATTTTGTGTTGATGTCGGAATCTGAAATCTGGCCTTCATTTTAAAATATCTTAAGTGTGTGTGTGTGTGTGTGTGTGTGTGTGTGTGTGGTGTGGTGTACTACATGTGTACAAGTACCTGTGGGGGCCAGAAGAGGATGATGGGCCCCTTGAAGCTGGAGTTATATAGTCCACTGTGAGCCACCCACGGTGGATGCTGGGAATTCAGTTGCACTGTGCTCTTCTGGAACGGTAGCGGTAGCAAGCTGTCTACCCACTGAGCAATCTCTCTGGGCCCCTCACTCTCAGTAGTTGTTCCAGAGTCTCAGGAGCAATCTAGATAAAATATTTGATTCTATTTCCTCAGAAACTGGAAGGTCTTTTAGACGCAGTTGTCACACCCTCAATTCACTAAGCGCATGATCAATTGTCCTGTAGGAGGCGAAGATGGCGTCCCGCTTTTTTTTTAGTGTCTCCACTCTGCTCAGCCCACAGATGACCTCACCCTGCCCCTCCCTGGGCTTCTCTCTAGCTTGACAATGATCTGGGAAAGGATCCAAGGGCCACTTCTGCAAGCAAGCTCTTGCTTATCTACAGGTGTTTACTATCTCCAGGGACGCACAGCTGCTCCCTCACCCCAGGTGCTCCCATCTCCACGCTGGGGGTTGGTACCTGTCTCCCATCTCAGCTCTGCATTTCCCAGGGACGCCCGCCATTGTGCTGCATTGGCTTAACAGCCTTGGTTGTCAGTGGAAGAAACCTGAAATTCTCAAATCTTGGTGAAGCTATTCTCTAGCTGGCAACTTTGAGAACATCTGTGAGACTCACGCGCCTCAGTTTTCTCAACTGTAAAACCGGATAAAGGTCACCGTTGGCCTTCAATGTTGTGGGGACAGCAGGGAGGTTTTAAGACCTGTCCTTAATTGAGTACATGGGAACACTTAGACGCTTTTAAAAGATGCCACCCCTGTGCCCACCCCTATGCTGACCCAACCCAACAGTGGGTATAGCAAGGAGCCTGGGTGCGGTTGTCTTTTTTTTTTTAACCTCCCCAGGTGCTTGCTCAGCCAAGATTGAGAAGCCAAGATTAACAACCTCTGCCCTAACTTGCCTCTGGAGCTATGAGTATACCTGGCATTCTCCACACCCAGCTCCTCTTTTGGTCCCCTGGGCAGGTTGCCTGCAAAAGGGCGGTAAGAAACTAGGGGTGAGCATTCGGCTGCAAGGCTCTCCACTAGAGGGAGGCCTCTAGGTGGGCCAAAAAAAAGTTTGAATCACTTTGGGAATGGGGGGTGGAGGCGGGCGGGGCGGGGGGATGTTGGTTTGGTGCCCTGTAGCCCAGGCCCACCTGGAGACAGGTTTGTGTCTGGTGGTTTGGTTTTGTTTTTTAACTATTCCCAGAGCTCTGCCTTTACATCCCGTCAGACATTCCAGTCAAGCAGGCATTGACTGTAGGTGCCCCGAAGGAGCCATATTTAGCTGCATTGTTGGAGCCTTGTATCATGACAGTCTGGCTGATTTTAATTCGTCCATTCAGTCACCCCGCAAGTGAGTTCTTGGGTGCTCCACATTCTTGTGGGACTTGGAGGAAGGTACTACACAGGCCTGGGCCTTTTAAGGGAGGTGAGATGAGATGTAGCTATGAACGAGTGTATACAGAGGAGGCCAAGATCTGATTATGGCGTCCAGGGCTAGGAGACTGCGCAGCAGACAGCGGAGACTTGGGGAAAGAGCACTAGAGGTGGGACAGCTTTTAGCAGGCACAGGACATTCTCAGCAGGGTCCTGTGTGAGTAAAAGGAAACACCTTAGGGGAGGGGGCTTTGCAGGACGGGATCAGTGAGGCCCAGGGTGAAAACTACTGCGGAGTGACAAATGAATCTGGAATTCTTAAATCTTGATAAAGCCCTTCACTGGCTCTGTAACCTTGTGTAGGCCGGTGATACTCGTGTGCCTCACTTTACTCAAATCTAAACTAAGGGATGGGAATCATCGCTGCCTTGACTTTGTGAAGAGAATATGAGCAAAGAGACGAGCGAGGGCAGTGTGTGACCAGCAGCGCGCACTGCGTGTTTTTGGAACTCTGAGATGAGCTGTCTCAGTGATGAAGGACTTTCTGCCCACCACAAGACCTGAGTTCAGTCCTTAGGACTCATATGACAGGAGGAAAGAGCTGACTCCTGCAGGTGTTCCTGTGAGCTTGGCTCCTGCAATATAAAGCATCACGCATGCACATGTACGCACACACGTACGGTGGACCCAAAAATAAATAAAAATGTAATGATGTGTAAGCCGATTAAGCAAGAAGCATATCAATAGCATATCTACATTTCTCCTCCTTCTGACAAAATACACAACAGAAACAATGTAAGTGACCAAAGATGGCTTTGGGCTCAGGGCTTTAGAGGGCAGGACTTTATTATGTAGGGGAAGACTGTGTCAAGTGACAGGAGCTGAAGGCAGCATCAGACAGCAGAGAATGAAGTGGGGAAACATGGCTGTGTAAACCTTCAAAGGCCTGTCCCTAAAGTCTTACCTCCTCAAGGCTCCACAACTTTCAAAATAACTCTAGAAGCAGAAGACTGGGGTTCAGAGCATTGGCTTTGGTGGAAAGCCTAGATTCAAACCATGGTATAAAACCCGGAAGCTCCTGCGTGCTGGGTAAATGTTCTGTCATTGAGCTACATCAGCAGGCCTCAGATGAAGCCTTAAAAGCTTTCGTATGACATTTATTTCGCGCGCGTGTGTGTGTGTGTGTGTGTGTGTGTGTGTGTGTGTGTGTGTGTGTGAGCCACAGTGCTTGTGTGAAGGTCTGAGAACAACTTCGAGGTGTCAGTAGTTTTCGCTTTGTGTGGGCCCTGGGCATCTAAGGAGGGTTGTTAGGATTGACAAGTAAGCATCCTTATCCACGGAGCAGTGTTTCTGGCCCTCCAATAAGGTTTTTAATCAGAGGTGTGTGGTCACGTGTGTGCTTTAGGGAAAGGGTGCAAAATGAGTCAGTAGTGGCATGAATGAGATCACTTGAGTCTGAGCAGATGAACACCCCCTGGAGGCTAGAGGAAGTGAAACGGAGCGGGGAGCTAGCCCAGGAGGGCCTGCCTTAGTAATCTGCCGCTGTGCCAGCTGAGAACTGAGTCAGAGGAAAAGGCTTCTAGGAATGGGCTGGATCAGTAATCCTCTCAACAGGAGCCTCTGGAGTTTGGGAGGAGGTGAGTGTGAACTAGGCACTGTGGGGGACTAGGCAGAACCTCACCCCTGCACCCTCCCCAGGCCAGGCCAGATGTTCCCGCTGCTGTTTGCTGTCCTGGTGGCTAACATGAGGCCATGTGGTCTCTTGCCTCATCCGATGGTGAAACCTCATAGGGTTCTTAGAGCCCCGTAGCTACGGAGAAGCCAACGAGTCTCTTGCTCAGCTTTTTGATAAACGAACAGGCCAGAATGTGCTGTTTCTGACTCGTTGAGTCAAGCCTAGGATTTCCCTGGTGCCGGGACAGTGTGTTGGCCTGAAGCTCGGGGCGTGGGAGGTACATGCTCCTCGTACTCAGCACAGGGCATCTGGCTGTTGGGACCAGCCTGCCTCATCTCTCCCTGAAAAGCCAGGGCTTCCCACCTCCCCGTTGCATCCTACCCAAGACAAGTTCTGAAATCCACACGTTCTCACTTCCCTAAGCTAACATCCTTAGAGGAAAAAAAAGGAGGGGGTGGGTGGGTTTCTAAGATACTAGTAGTTGCCCTGTGGCAGGCTGGCCGAGGACAGCTAAAATGATGGAGCTGTCCTAAACATGGGGACAGAAAGGAATGGCCGGCCCAGAGAGGCGAGTCCTGGGTGGGCGGGGCGGTGAGCTTCCCCCCTCACCCCCTCTACTTCTGTTCTCTTCTTTCCTCATCAAAGGCTCACTACTACCATTTAAAGATGGCCACCCTGGTCTGCCAAGGAGAGTGCTGGGGATGCAGGAAAAACTGTCCATGGAGGAGCTGGACACAGTTCAAATGACCGGAGCGAGGGAAAGCTGAGCGAGGGAAAGCTACCAAGATAAAAATTTCAAACTGACACTGCTGCCGGGCTGTTGGAGACTAGGAGGTTCCAAGCTGGAATCTCAAACTTGTTATATAGCCAAGGATGACTCTGAGCTCCCCACCTCTGCCTCGTAAGTGCTGGGATTAATGTACCCGTATGCCGGGTTTATGCAGTTCTGGGGATTGAACCCAGGACCTCATGTATGCTAGGCAAGCACTCTAGCAACTGAACTATATACCCTACCACCTTGGCTGGTTCTTAAAGCATCCAGTAGCTTTAGAGACAATTGGGCATGGTGGACTTAGGGGAGTCTGGTATTTCTTGGAGATTTGGGGATACATTGCACTTGATTTCTATCTAGTCTCTTTCGGGGAAGTAGACCAGGCAGAATGGTGGTGCCTTTGAGAAGAGCCTCTGGTTGGGTGTAGTTGGGACCTTTAATTGGGACCGGGCTCCGCTGCCTTTAAGCTGCCTAAGCCTTTCTTCAAGCTCCTTGAAATTCAAGTCTGAAATTACGATCATTAATGGTATCTGGAGGGCTTGTAAAAGATGTGCCTCCTTTCCAGTGTGATTATCAGGGCGGGTTTGTACCTAGCAGAGCAGCCACACCCTTCTGGGTTGGTCCTGTTGGGGAGAGGCCAGCCGTTCTGAGACTCTGAGGACTCTCAGCCAGGCTGGTTCAGAGCCCTGTGAGCTAAATCATCAGGAAGAGAGAGGTGGTGTTCCCCACTGCCTCAGCTTCTCTGTTCTAACTAGCCTCACCACCAAGCTCCTTCTTATCCTAAAGATTTCAGCATAAATTGTCAGCCCCTCAGAGAAGCCAAACACACTCTCTAATAAGAGCTGTCATCTTTTATCATAAGGCCTTACTTGACTCTGCCAGGGCATCTTTCTCACTCTGCCGTTGTTGTTGTTGTTGTTGTTTTTTCTTGTTTCTCACTGACTATCACTCCCACTAACGGGTGAGCAAAGACAGCTGGTCTTGCTCACTCAGCTTATCCCAGCACCAAAGAGTCTGCGCTGTATGACAAACAACTTGGAAATCCCCTTTTCTCTCAGGCACAAGTGATTCTTCTCAGTCTGTCCAAGAAGACCTACTGTGCGTGCAGCAGTGGAGATACTGAGAAGGTAGTCAGCCCACATGGAGAAGAAGTGGCAGTGGAGCTGACTGAAGTGCTGCCTTTGGATGCAATTCCAACCTGCTCCTCCCAGGAGTCCGCAGGCTAAAACTAGGGCCGTTTGCGGAACCTTCTGGGTGCTGTATTCTAGGTCAGCTGAAGGAAAGGACATTGTGGTCCTCTTAGGAGCCGGACAGGTGGAGGGGAACATGCAGAGGAGATTCCAGCCATGCTGTGGGGGGAAGTCAAACCTCCTTCCTTCTTCCAAGGTTCATGCATTATTTTCAAGAGCCTTGTTTTGTGAGAGAGTTTGCTCTAGTTCTCAACACTGGGCAGCTGGGTGTTTGCAGCCATCGTAGTGCACAGACATGCTCCTCTTCGCGACCGACGGACGCTGGAGTGGGAATTTTGTAACTGAACGCGATGGGTTCCCCTCTGAAGGAGTTCAAAGTCAAAAGTATGCCCAGCCAAGAAAGGTAGAGAGTCATTTATTCCCTGGAGCAGGGAAATGAAGCGTGGGGCTTATTTCCAAAGCACTTTTCTCTCCCACCCCATCATGTAGGCTAGGCTGTCCTCATGTGTTTTCATTGCATATTCTGGAAATCCAAATTCCTTCTTTTTCCTTTCCTCTTCCTCCTCCCTCTCCTCCTCCTCCTCTTCTTCTTCTCTTTTCATTCCAGTCCTCACACTTGCACTACAATAACTACTTACTGATTCACCAGCTATCCTTGCCTTTTAAAGGGCCAATCCCATGCCCATATTGGGGCCATGCTTCTTGTACAGGTGCTTTGTGGCATGAACTATATCCAAACCACAGTAGAAAGTAGAAAAGCAGGGTTGGAGATATGGCCTAGTGGATAAGAGCACTGGATGCTCTTCTAGGGGACTTGGGTTCAATTCCCAGCACTCATATAGCAGCTCACAAACTGCCTGTAACTCCAGTTCCAGGGGACCTGAGAAAACACCAGTACACATAAAATAAAAATAAATAAGATTCCCCTGGCGGGGGAGACCTAGTGGCACTCAGAGGAAGGACAGCAGGTCACTGAGAAGAGACTTGATACCCTATGAGCATATATGGGGGAGGTAATCCCTCTGAGGAACAGTCATAGGGGAGGGGAATAAGGGGAAAATGGGAGGGAGGGGAGAATGGGAGGATACAAGGGATGGGATAACCATAGAGATGTAACAAGAATAAATTAATTAAAAATAAAAAAAATAAAAATAAAAAAAATTAAAAAAAAAATAAGAAGGGGGGTGTTGAGAAGTAGGGCAGCAACTTCCTGCATTCAAATAGGATCCTAACCTGAGCTGATGGAAACTTTCACTTATGGGAGCCTGGGTGGAGCTGGTCACCTCCATCGGGGCTGCTTTGCTTCTTTCTCTGGGTTTTCCATGAGGCAGAAGGGGATTTCCTATCAGGAACCACCATGGTATCTGTCTCAGCCAGCAGGAGGGGATTTTGAAAACAGGGTCTCTTTTATCTCTCTCAAAACACAATGCTGGTCTCTTGTTCTATGGACTGGCTGTGGAAAAAAAAAATATAAAGGTCATTTAAAATGGGCACTTGTAGAGCGGGGAACTGTGGTTTTGCATGAGTTATAATTATTGCAGAGAAGTGGCAAGAGCAGCTGGGAAGGAGATGTGACGTGCACAATCAAGATGGCAGCCCTGGAAAGGACTGCGTGCGGGATTGTTTGAATCCCGTGTTCTCCAAAACCGGCGTCGTGTTTCCCTGGTGGCCCCTAGGATGATGTGAGGGCTCACCTCACATGGGCAAATAGAAAAGAGGAGCTCGGACCAGCAAACGTAGCCAGAGCTCATTAGCCTGATGCTGCTCCCTGTAGCCTATTGTTGCTCTTTCCTTTTACTCTTAGCAAAGGAAGCTGGCTTTTCACCTACAACAATGACATAAAGTGCTCATTTGAAATACGCTTCTTAAAAACGGGAAGTGTAGATTAAAAAATGTCAAGGAGATAATGTATTTTAAATGTGTAAGTGTGGTTGTGCTCGTCCAATAAATGAGCTTTTGAAAATAACCCTAATCTCCCATGCTACCGAGACAGGTCAAGGTCATGGTCACAGAACAAGAGCTGGTCATGCCCGGCCTGGAGCGGTCATAGGGTCATAGGAGAGACAGGATGTGAGCGAAGTAGAGTAAGCAGAGTAGCTAAGGCCATGAGCCCCCCCTCCCCTTCTGATCTTGGCCCTGCACATTGTACCCCAGCTTAGCTTCTGTCACACCCCTACGGAGGTGGTCCCTTGAATGGGGACACAGCACCGCTTGCTTCACACCCATTGCTCAAATCCAGGCAAGAAGTCACGATCTGCATCCCAGGTGCAATTCTGGCCCCAGTCGCAGAAGGGACTTGCCCGAAGCTTCATTTCACCAACGCTTTCCCAGAACTCCTTGAGGCCTCCAAATTGCTTTCTTTGCTCCTTGAGAAAAGTGTAGGAGGCCAATTTTTAATCTGCTACCTACAGTTTCTCATCAGACCCAAGAGGAAGCAGGGACAAAGGGAAAACTTTGGGGGCTTGACACAGTTTGGCTTGAATAAAAGGGGAGAGGCACTTTTTGGCCTTGAGGTCCAGGGAAATTTGACTTGGAAGAACAATTTAAAAAGAAGAAGAAGAAGAAGCTGAAGTAGATGTCCAACACATCTCAACAGCAGCTGAGTCATCTGGTCATATGTGTCAGTTCTGTAGCCAGGTGACAGGACTAAATGTGTGCTAGAAGTCTTATTATGCCTTAGAAGTCACTCAAGATGGACATTTCTGATGGAGGTGACTTGGGGTGGGGGGGTGGTTCGTCTCAGTCAGTAAAATGCTGGCCATGTAAGTATGAGGACCCAAGTTCAATCCCCAGCAACTATGCAGGTAAAAGGCTGGGTGTGACAATGTGCACATGTAACCCATCCTGAAAATGTAGACCAGTGGCTGCCTGGGGCACCAGATCCCAGGGAGAGACCCTGTGTCAAAAAAAACAAG
>OU015749.1:6881034-6925528 GCA_907169655.1 Acomys percivali | reverse complement strand
GGGAAGAGAGAGAGAAAGAGGGGGACAGGGTGGCAGGTTGGCCCTTTTATAGTCTGGCACACACCTGGCAGCCATTAGTGATGATATCATAGGTTGCTAAGCAACCTCGAGGCAGGCTAGTGGAGCTACCTATATGCTAACAACGACTCTGAAAGTATTCTCTATGCTGGGAAGAGTATTAATCGAGAGATTCAGAAAGACCTGTAAACTTGTAGACTAGTAGAAGCAATGCCTAACCTGAAAAGTAAGACCACAGGAGTAGCAGTGGAGACCCTGGCGGGTTGAGAAGAGACCAGCCAGCACAGGAAGTGCCCGGCTCTGCTGAGCACTCGGGGATGGCTGCTTCAAAAGAGCAAGGTTCAAGTTGTGTGCTGAGGGATGGGCAGGAGATCAAAGGACAGTGGGAAGGGGAGAAACAGCATGGATGGCTTTCCAGGCTGGAGCAAAGGAATGAGGAAAAACTATAGGCCAGTTACCACCCTGAGCCTTGCTGGAGTTACTAGTCGCTGACTCTGGAACCATCTCAAACTATACATTTCTCATCCTGTGGAGCCGGCAGCTGCTCTTGTCTGTTATGGCTAACAAGAGATTCATCAACAAGTTCCGGAGCGATTCCACTGTGCTGGATCTGCCTGTCATGTTAGAACAAAAGAGAATGACAGAAACAGTTTCCACTGTGGAAATGACTGTCTCATGCTCCTTGGCTAGAGGCAACGTCCCCACTCGCTCTCAGGGAGGGAGGGAATATATGTGTATTTATAGGCCCAGGTATTATTTTTCCTTTGTTTTGGAAGAGGCCTCTACCTCCTGGGATCAGTGGAGGTCTAAAATGAACATGTGGAACTCACGTGCCTGCTGGGACTAGAAAATTTAAAAGCTGTTTTTGGGTTTCAGCTACCACAGAAATGTAATTCTACATGCTTTTGACTGGATGGAAAAAATATCATTCTGCGTTCTCATTTTAATATTCTGCTCTGTGTGGCCTTAGCTTCCTTTAGGGCAGTGACTCCACTAAAATCTCTTCCTTCTGTCCTGTGTACTGAGGGCACTTAACACACACTTGAGATGAGAGAAGAGGGGAAACAAAGGCAGGCCAGGGTCTGCCCCGCGCCTGCTTCCCTGCTGTCTTAAGTCAGCCCAGCCTCACCTGCTTCCCCCTTTGGTTTGCTCACATTGCTCTCCAACCGTTTACTCTTCACGGAGTATCCTTGACCCCAGGGTGGAGAGCTGAGGGCTGAGCTCACACCTGGCAGCTCCCCAGGATAGACTTGGCCAGGCCTGCGCCTCGGGTGGGAAGATGTGGGGACCAGCAGGCCTGCACTCCACGCCTGGCAGAGGTAAACGACGTCAGATAACAGCATTTTTTTTTCCAGCCCCAAAGCACTTTCCAGGTGTGCTGAGAGGCCTGATCTGGATGCCAACCTCCCAAGTCACGTTCAACTGACAGATGAGGTTTGAGGTGCCGAGAGAGAGAGGCCTGGAGGGAAGAGAGATGCTTTCAACCACAGACAAGCCTGCCAATCGCTCATGACCTCACCAGGCAGGGCTCCCTACGGTGGGAGAGGGCTGGGCTGCTGATCTAGTCCCATCCCAGAGGGTGCCTGGTGACCTCAGAGAGGCGGCTGCCTCCCGCTCCCCTCCCAGGCAGAGAAGGGCAAAAACAAGACATAAAAACTGACAGAGCAAGTGAGCCACCAACAGCCCTACTCCCCTGAGACTGCCCTTGCACTGGAGGCTGAAAGGGGTGTCCTCGCCCAAAATGGGGAGCTGTTCCGAGACTCAGGAAACCCGTCTCCCCTGGACCCTGGCTGTTCTGCCCTCTGCCTTGAAGAACAAGTCCAGTTACACATCTTTACACGGAAGGAATCCAGTACCCGCTGCTTGGCAGCTCTTCCGAATGCTGTGCTTTGCCTGGATTAGGCCCCGGGACCCATGACCCTCAGAGTTCTCTCGGGAGCCACGGGACAGTGAAGGCTGTGACCGGACATGCAGAAGGACAAGCTCAGATCACCCTGCTGGGCACCACCATTCAGTTTCTACTTACAGAGCTCGTATAGTGTTGTTACAACATGCGGATAATAGTTGTAGAAAAATACAGACATGGTTTTTGAGTCTGGGTCATTTCTTTTGTACTAGGCAGACTATCTTTTGGGGGCGGAGGAGGTGGCTCAGTGGATAAAATGTTCATTGTACAAGTATGAAGACATGAGTTCGAGGCCCCATCATTCAAGTAAAGGCAGTGGCGGTGCATGTCTGTAATCCCTGAGCTGGGGGCAGGGACAGGTGATACATGGGGCTTGCTGGCCAGCCAGACCAGCAAGTCAGTGAGCCTCGGGTTCAATGAAAGACCGCTTCTTAGAAAATAAGGTGGAAGAATAGAGGGAAGACAGAAGACAGTCAGCATTGATCTCTGGACACACACACACACACACACACACACACACACTTTGAAGGTGTTAGTTTGTTCACTTTTGTCACTCCTGCCATATTCCCACATGGAGGCATCTCGAAGGCAAATAGCAGCCCTCCCAAGCAGCAGATGTGCTTGCACCTTGTGAGCAGCCTCCAGAATACTAAGAAGCAAATTTGTGTTCTTTCTAAATTATCCAGACTCTGAAAGTTTGTAACAGCAGTACAAATGAGTTAAGTAAAGATAAAAGCCATAAGGTATCTAGATCAGCACTTTAAAAAAAAAAAAAAAAGAAAGAAAGAAAAGGTTACCAAGATAAGAAAGCACAGGTAGAAACAGGCATTGTGTGATAACAGGAGACCAAAGCCAACTGGGAAAGGTCGCTGATAGATTTCAATCATAACACTCAGAAGAAGAGGCTCCGAGACTATGGCGACAATAGAGCGGTTGGTTGTGGGGAAAGGGGTGGGGACTCAGCTGAGAATGGGCTGTGGGACAGTGACAGTGTTCAACAGAATTCCTTTGGTTTCCATGACTCGGTGGTCGACACGGAACTTCTCGAATTTGTCAAAGTGCATGGAATGCTCTTCGATGAATTACTCTCCTGTAAACCAAGACTCTAGGTAATGATGAAATAAAATAAATCGGAGTAAAATGTGAAAGCAAACACCCCTCCATGGTGCTAAGGAGGCTGTGCACATGTGGGCAGGGGACTATGGGAGTTCTCTATTCTCTCTCTATTCTCTCTCTCTCTCTTTCTCTCTCTGTGTGTGTGTGTAGGCCACAAGTCAAATTCATTGAGTGTTGTCTTGCAGGAACAGTTCACTTTTTTCACCAGGTCAGCAGTTAGGCTAGGCTGGCCAGCGAGCATCACGGACCCTTCTGTCTCCTCCTCCCCGGTGATGAGCCAGTGCACACCCCCACACCTGGGCACGGGAGACAAGCACTCAGGTGTTCACGCTCGCATGACAGGCATTTTTTAAATCTGAGCTATTCTCTCAAACTCATAGTATAAGCTTTTTCCTTTTCTTTTCTTCCCTTTAAAAAAAAATTTTTTTTAAAACTCCGGGGTTTTGGCCCTTGGGGGGGGGGGGGCCCCCCCCCCCCCCCCCGGCCCCATCCGTCTCAGGGATGAAATTCAGGCCATCAAGTTTGGGAACAGCTTTTCCCACTGAGCCAGCTCACTGGCTCACAGGCTTTTAAGTAATAACCTGACTCACCTTGTGAAGGCCTTTTTCTTTTTCTTTCTTTTTCTTTTTCTTTTCCAGAGCTGAGGACCGAACCCAGGGCCTTGCACTTGCTAGGCAAGCACTCTACCACTGAGCTAAATCCCCCAAAGGCCTTTTTCTTAATGCTATAAACTTGCCCTTACGTTTCAGCATATGAACATCAGGAGATAGTTCACAAAAGGGGCCAAGAAAAGGCACTGAGGAGGAAGGCAAACTCAAGAGAATACACCGGAACAAAGGACAAAAAGGAAGTTTTTCACGAGGGAGCAAGGCCTGTTGCTGGGAGACTGGAGACTTAGGACATTTGCTTGGTAGAGAGGAGAGCCCAGAACGGAAGGGGAGCATGGCAAAGACTCTGCCCAGCAGGACAGGCTCGGGAGAGTGCAGGGTCTGGAGGGGAGACCAGACCATGCAGCATAACTTTGTGGCCTGAATCTCTAGACAGTTTGGTCTCTACCTGTGGCCAGTGTGTAATGGGACAAGGAAACCTTATCTTAGCAGGCTTGTTGACTGATAGGGAAAGATCCTCAGTACCAGTCAAGTGGGAGAGGGCAGTGTCTTACTGAAATCCATCAATGTTTATCTACAAATAAGGTTAATTCACTGTAACTGCTTGTTGTTTCTTAAGTCTCCGATTTCCTGCCCATTTCCCCCTTACCTATCTGCTCTATCTCTATTCTGCTGAACTCTGTTTTAGTTTTCTTGGGACTCAACTCTGGCTCGGCCTGAGCAGACTGTTTAGATGCAGCAGCGCCGTTTGCCTGTGCCACGTCCTTTACGTAGGAGATACATTGAGGTCCTTATTCGTGACGGTCACCGGATGACATGAGGTATAACTTCTTCACATATATAGGCTCCGCTCTGCAAAGTCTTCCCATCCTTACCCACTAGTTACCCTGAGTGGTCAGTTTGTATAGGAAAAGGCAGGAGAGAAGCTCCATTCTTTATTTTTTACTAAACAGTTCTGAAACCAATAAATTGCTCCATTGAAATATTCAATAGGGAATAAAATGTCTAATTGAAAGTTACATTTATTTGTGTGTGTGTGTGCGCTCGCGTGTGCGTGTTTGAACATGTGACATGGTGCATATGTAGAGGAGGTCAGATGACAGCTTGTGGGATTCAGTTCTCTCCTTGCACCATGTGGGGTTGAGGGATTAACTCTCAGGTTGCTGTCCTTGGAGGCAGGTCCCTCTCTACCCACTGAGCCATTTCTTTGGCCCAGAATTCATTAAAAAAAAAAAAATGTATTTACTTTAGTTTATGTGCATTATTGTGAAGGTGTCAGATCCCTTCGATCTGGAGTTACACAGTTGTGAGCTGCCAGGTGGGCACTGGGAATTGAACCCAGGTCCTTTGGAAGAGCAGACTGTGGTGCTCTTAACCACTGAACCATCTCTCCAGCCCCTAGAATTCATTAGAAAAAAAAATCATGAAGCTATAGACTTTGACATGTTATAATTCATTGTAGTAATTTTATCCTAATACTCAGTTGTTTTAGGGTCTTTTAAGTCAGTTCCTGCTCTCCGTGACAGTTCCTGCTCTTGTTACTGGACTCAGGGAGAAAAGCAGGCTTTCTTCAGATCCACATCTGCCACCCGCTGCACAGCCCCTCAGCAAAAGCAGAGCGAGGACATTTTGACAATCCTCAGCCAAGCTTTCTGAAGTTAGGCCTGTGGTTTCAAGTTCAGTTTTACAAACTAAGAAAAATATATTTTCATATTTATGTTATCTTAGAGAATATTACACCCAGGACAGCCAAATAAATGACTTAGACGGCCAGGTTCGGCTGAGTAAGTTGACAAGATTTCAAACAATTCTTTGTAAAGTGAGGGTAGGGCAATGCTTTGAGAGCCCACAGGAAAAGCAAATCCTTACTCTGTAGGTTGCCAGTTCTATCAGGACAGACACGGGCATTTTGGAACTTGAGTTTGGAGGGATGTGGGGGATGTCCTCAGCTATTAAGATGTGTGGTTGTGTCCTTGTGTTCCTCTTCTTCCTGGGGGAAGGGCCCACGAGTGATTTTAAGTTTCACCTCATGAATAGCCCTAGGTGCTGGCTAGCTCCTTGATACAAACTAGTCACCTGGGAAGAGGGAACCTCATTTGGAGGACTGCCTCCATCAGGTGAGCCTGTGATTAGTTCTGATTAATGATTGATGTGGGAGAGCCCAGACCACCGCTGGTGATGCTACCTGAGCAGGTGACCCTCGGTGGTATAAGAACGCAGGGTGAGCAAGCCAGCCTAAGCAGCATCCCTCCATGGCTGGCTTCAGTTCCTGCCTCCAGGCTCCTGGCTTCCGTGATAGAAGTAGCCCCACGCTGCTTTTGATGATGGTGCTGATCATAGAGGCAGAGAAGCAAGCTAGAATGCCATGTGCACATGAGGTCTGTGCTGTGAGGTTGGTTGCTTAGATGTGTGGAAGTTAAGGCTCTGCGTTGACAAGTTTTTTTTTTTGCCCTTACCTCACTGTGTGCACACGCCCTGGCAGAGCACGGAGCCCTTGGAAGAGTTTCTCCTTACAGTGACTGAACTCACTGGATGTAGCTAAGGATTCAGACCCCCAGGCAATATGCAGGACAGATATGGACTAAGATACTACTTATCATTCATGTATAGGGATTGGCTAGGTCACCACAGTATCAGCATTACCAGGAGGGGACATTTGAAAACACACACGATCAGGGCTGGGAATGGTGCATGCACGGGAGCCCCAGCACTTGTGAGGCAGAGGCAAGAGGACTCACCACAAACTTGAAAGCAGCAAGGGCTACAGAGTGAGTTCTTAGCCAGCCAGGGACACTTGAAAGAAAGACTGTCTCAGAAAACCATTAGATATACTGCGATGAAATGGCCTTATGCAGGCATAAAAATTCACAGTCAGCCCTCTGTTTCTTTCCAGCATCTAGATATAGTGTGAGTGAGGCCCAGACACTTCTGTTTTTTTTTTTTTAAAGCATTCCTGATTGATGGTAATGCCCAGACACGCCTGAGATCTGATACTATGTCACAGAATGCTGTCTAACAGAAATCCCCTCCTGAAGGCGCTCATCTCACGTTGTTATTACTGTCTGTTTTCTCCCCTGAGGGAACCAAAGCAAGACACTTTTAGATAAAACATCATCCCATTTACAACATCTGAACCACTTGCTTGTTTAACTCTGGAAGCTGAACAGGGCCACTCTGACAGGAACTAACCTCCATGCAATACCCTCAGATGGGACCGGTGTATGCACTTGGGTGTGGCAGATCACACCACAGCTTTAAGGGACACTTCTGAATTTGAGTTTCCAAACCAAGGGGGTTGAGATATCTACCTCAGAAGCTGGAATTAACTGGATTAATGAAGATGTTTGCAATTTCTTTGCTACTGCACTAGAAGAAGGCCACACGGTCAGCTCTCTGCAACACAATGGTGACTTTTGATTACACCGTGTCCTTCAAAGATCACATGACTCACAAGATTTAAACTATTGACCTTTCTTACTCATCAACAAATTTCAAAGGGTAAATTATTGGGAATTCCCTTAACCGCTGTAAGGTTTGCACAATCTACCACCTTCGCCAGACCCTCATGTTCCAGAGCATGGCTCCCCAAAGAACCACCAGGCAAGAAATGTTTTGGGTTATTATGTGTGTGCTTTTTTTTTAATTGTATAATTCATTTATACAAAGAAATCATTTGATCAATTTATTTACAGCCTTTTCCAATTTTCATTTCCACTGGAGAGATATTTCACATAATGGTTAACAATGATTTGAACTGATCGCCAGTAAACCCTGGGCTACATGGGCCTCTGTCCTCCTCCCCCTTAAAAGAGCATGACGCCATTTCTAATGCAAACACTTTGCAGTGACGAATCACCATCTTTTTTAAATGAAGAAAACAAGCCAGAATTAACCTAATATGGTCCAATTTCCAACACATTTTACAGCTTCTTTTCAAATTAGTATTTGCAGGTATGAGAAACCAAAGCAAATACAGTTCACACCCCCTCTGGCCTTCTACAACTTCCTACACACCCTCAGGTCAGGCTTCCCCAGCTCCACTCCTCTGGTTCAGCCAGGCATTTTCACTTTAGACAAGCTACTCTTCCCTCTCCTCCTCTTCACCATCCCACTCTCCTGCCCTCTCTTACTTTTCAGACAGCACAGAAACTTCCCTCAAAGTCCTTCTCGTGGTCTCTTTCAGTAGTCTAGAACATACGAAGTCACTTCATGGGTCTTTACCACTTTGACATGATACACTGACAAACTCAACTTTTCTTAATTGGCTCAAACAATATGGCTTGGTTTCACTTGGTAAAATTAACAGGATTCCCACGTGCATGCACACGCGCATGCGCACACACAAACACACACATACACACACTTTAATCAGGAGGAAAAACTTTAAGGACATGCCAATTTAAAAAGGCATCGACGTAAAAAAATAAAAGCAAATACTAAAAACTACTTTACAATAAAAAAATTAAATACTTGGCAAAATAAATGAAAAATGAGGAATGTGCAGTGAAAAACTGATACAAGGCATTCCAGTTGATAAAAACGGAAAACACATCAAGTTCTATGGTTGTTTTCCAAGGAAGCGGTGCTTCACTGTAAATATTGAACTATTTCAAACTTAAAAATCTTTCATATAGATTGTCATTATTAAAATTTTATCCATCATTTGAGGTTTAACAAAAAACACTGATACAATTTCAGCATCTGCAAAACTTTAGGTTGGCACAGACGGTGCATGCCACACCTGGTCAGTCCTGGAAAGTCATGGTGAGGGCAGCAGTGGCCTCACAGTACTTCTTCTGATAAAAAATACCAGCGTGGTATGTTCCAAATAATCTATGAAAATACCTTTTTAAAGTCTGCAATTTAACAGTAATCTGTGTATCTTTAGCTGCCATCAACAACAACAACAACAACAACAACAACAACAAGACAAGGAGGGGGAAGGGAAGGAGGGGAAAACAGGCAAGAGAGAGACCCAGACCACGAGCATGTTACATCTGGTACCCAGTAACCCCAGGGTGCCCCGTTACAAGAAAGAACTGTACACATTTATAAATAAACAGTCTCCCCACCAGAGGATACACATATTTATACCAGGGTCTCTTTCCTTCTGCCACCTGCCTGGGCTTTGTCCCTTGCTCTTCGCAAGCCAGGCTGTGGTCGCTGTGCCTTCCTGTTCCTGGTGTCTTCTGCCATCTGCGCGCTGGAGCCACATTCCAGGGCGCTGTCACCGCCCTCCTGGGTGACCCCGGGAAGCAGGGAGGACCTTCGCTGGGCTCTGAGGTTCCCCGCAGAGGGGTTGTTTTCTTCACACTCTTCGTGGAGCTCTGGCAAGCCCCGAAGCTCCAGGGGGCTGCTGGGCCTCTGGAAAGGGGCGATGGCGGAGCGGATAGAGTTGAACCACTGCTGCTTGTGGAACACATCATTGGCCTGCAGTGTGTGGGACTGGCCGGGAGACGGGTCCTGGAAGCGGACTCTAAAGATATTTTTAGCTGAAGGAGAAAAAAAGAAACGAAGAGTAAGAAAGTGGTCCTAGAGTCTACGTCGCCCCGTATTTACGATACGTAGAGCCAGCAGGGGCACCAACTGACTCAGGGCTGTGCCGTGGATGGCCCGGGAAGGGTTTCGTCAGTAGAATTCTTAACGCTTAAGTCTAGTTTCATTTTTGTGCATTTGTTTCTTCTCTTTACTGCTTTCAAGATGGGGGTCCCACTCTAGCCCAGGCTGGTTTCAAACACGTGGCCACTCGGCTTCAGTGCTTTTCTCCCCATCTGGCCTGGCTCCCTAGTCTAGGCCGTGTATCTTACCTTTGTCTGAGTTGCCAAAAGCCCCTCGGAAGGAGCCGCCCATGCGCACATCCCCGTCCTGCAGGTCCTCCAACACCAGCTCCTGAACTGGGATCGGCTGCCGGTAAACCTGGTAGGAGTGACGCTCATTTCGTGTGACAGGCCGGGTCAAAACCAAGATGTCTTGAAATAAGAAAATGTACAGTTTCTGCAGAAATGAAGAAAAAAAAAACCCCAAAACTTCCTAAATATGGAAACTGATTAATTGTTAAAGAACTGGACTTAATATTTAGATTTTTCTAATTTCTCCTCAAGTGATCTCAAGGCTGTGCAGGCTTTACTTGGAGCAGCCAAGCTCACGCTACCTAAAGCTCTTTTCCTCATCGTCCATCAGGCTGCACTCACAGGTGAGGCAACAGCTGAGTAAACACAATGTACCTCAAAGCGCTGACATCAGCAGAAACAGGCTTAAACCCCAGCACTGTGCACTGCAGTGTCCTAGACGCAGGGATCCCAGCGGACACGGCTCCCTCGTTCACGGGTGCACTCTGTCCACACAGGCCTAACCCTTACAGAACGATTAGACCCTGTGCTAGAAATCGGACAGACTAGATTTCAACTTTTTCTTAAGCAATCCCAACTTTTAAATGGGGCTTTTGGAAAGCACATAAAACAAAAATAGCATTCCTAATTCCTTAATTTCAGAAGGTTCTTTAAAAAACAAATTGCTTATTTAATCTGCTGCACAATTCAAGAGGTGTTAAAACCTCTGGCACTGCTATAAAGCATCATTTCCAGAGAGGCGTGTGCTCATGAGACACTGGAGCAGGGACAGGAGACCCCAGGCACTCCCGGGCTGACAGCTCGCTAGTGGGAAGGACTGACTACTGGCTGAGGTGTTTACGCCTTACTTGCTTTATCAACACTGGTCACATAAACAAGCATTAACCTTCTTGCTGCCAGCCGCACGTTTATTTTCACAAACCTGCCTCATAATTTATGTGCATAAAATTACGCAGGGTTGGAAGGGAAAGCAATGGCTTCCTTTCTGTTGGTACTCAAACACACTCACATGGCCACTTTTATTCCTCAGCTCGCCGTGGCACAGCAGCACCTTGCTTGCTTCGATTCTGGGGTCCCTCTGCTTCTCGTCCAGGTACTCCAGCTTGTCGATGTAGTACTGACACTCGGACTCACCTTTCTTCAAGTTGATGTCAGCGAGAACTCCTTGTATTATCAATATCTAGAAACATGAAGACACAGGAAACCAGATGCAGCAGCTGCTGTGCACCAACCCTTCCCCTCCCTCCGAGCAACATTCACATAAAGGACAGGACCTGAAGCGTGAAGGGACTCCAGAAATCAACCCAGCCAGGCTCCTCATCATATGTGTGTTAAATCAGTAACAGCCATACTGTGTGACTAGCTCAAGGCCACCAGCCAGTGGACAGGACTAGATTAAAGCCCAGTCCCCTGATGACATGAGATTTCAGAGTACCACTGTATGTTTATTTTACAATTATCGATGGTAAACGTGAAAACCTCCATTATGGGATAACTTACTGCTTCCTCCAGAAGCTGAACATCAAGGTGGTCTTGTGGGGTGTGTCTAAGGATTTCTTTTAACAGTAAAGGGTATTTGACAAGGCGGCTTCGAGGGATATCTAGGAAACTCCAAAGATCTAGTTTTCGACTGAAGGGAGACTCCAGACAGCGCTGGAGGAAGTCTTGGACTCTCGGGTCTTGTTTCTTCTGGTCCAGAAGAGCCTTGGCCGCCAGCTGGTTGCTACAGTAGCCTTTGTAGGCATTCAGGCCTGGCAGCTGAAGAGGGAACACAAAGCACGACACGGCCCTGTGAGGACTAGGTGCGTCAGTAACCACAGCAGACAGCAGAGCTACACGTGTGTTCAACAGGCTGTGGACACTTTGCTGGCTCGCTGAAGACTCATGCCTTCTTTTTCCAAGCCTCATTAAGCTTTGAGTTATCTGTGTTCTCAGGGTACTGAGTTGCTTCTCTCCCACTCCTCACAACCCTGACACTATGGGCCTAGTCACTCTCTGTGAGCTCATGAATGTAGAAATGACCTTCATTACTGAGTCCCTAGGAATCCTCTCCGAACAGGGCTGGCATATAGCAGGTACTCAGGCATTTATTTACATGAGTGACTGCAACAGAATATAAGCAGCACAGCATTATGGAAATTCTGTTCAAGCAGGGAACAGTGTTTGCAAGCAGATCCGTCACAGAATGAAGTTCTGTATTTTTAAAAATGTTGTAAGTGCTTATCATAATAACCTTGGTGGATTTTAATGTCTCACTGCTTTTAGAATCTACAGTCATGGCCAAACTGCTATAAGTGACATTGCAGGCTGCAGCATCGCCTGGTACATACATATGATGACTTATTTATACGTACCCAGTTCACGAGAACGTGACCAATCTGCTCCACTGTCCCATCAGGCTTAGTTGCTTCTCCTATTCTTGCCAACAAATCTGAAGTGTATGAGAGTAGAAAGGGCAATGACACACTGGCTGAAGGAGGATTGGTGAGCACAATTCATTAAAAACGACTCGTGTCAATGCGTTCAGAGACAAGGGGAAATAAGAACAAAGCTGACCTTCATGCAGAGGTATGTAAGCGTCCAAATCTCCAAAGATATGTGTGAGCTCCTCTTCAGACATGATGGACAACTTCAGCATGGGGTCATGGTAGGCCTGAGAGAGGGGAAGAAGTTCATCACACAAAGGAAGAGTGGACAACACTCCAGCAACCTGCCCTTGACTGAGTGCGTCTTGCTAACGATATGTCAAGGACAGATTTTGGAGCGACACTGCAGCTTATGTTCAGGTTACTAGAATTCAAATTCAAAAAGCCGTGTTTCAATCTCAAGTCAAGGACGTATTCCTCATCATTTTCCTCTGCACTTCAAAGTTCAGCACCATCCTCCAGATGCTGGGAAGTGTCATTTTCAAGGCCTGGCACGTGGGAAAGTGACAAACTGACCTTTCTAGCGAGCTTGAGATCCTCGATTAGGTCCTGTTCTCCTCGGGACAATTCATATATCGCCTACAAACATCCAGAAGTGAAACTCATGTAAATAGTATTTACAGTGCTTGGTGTTTTCAACAGCTCTTTTTAAAGAGACTTGGCCTGAAATCCTACTTCAGGATGAAATCTCGAATAAACTTGTAACTATTTTCTATCATTTTACCCACTAGAGTTGTTGAATCTGATGACCATGACTCATTATACATTGTTATAGACTGGGTGGCTATAAATAGTTACTCAAATAAAAAATTAGGCATACTTTCCCATTCTTCTGGCAAGACATGCATTTAAAAAGTTTTTTCTCTCCTGGAATAACTCAGTAACTATGGTGTGCGTACTGAGTGCCTGGACATACCTCCTGCCGTTTGATCTCTCGAGCGGTCAAGGATTCCTTCATACTGATGTCTAGCATCTCCGACCACAGTGCACTGCTTCTTCTCTTGGTGGGGGTTGGGACTGTGGTCCTACTGAACGGCTTCTGGGCAGAGGCTGGGGACCTGTGCTCACCCCGAAGGGTAAATGACTAAAGGGCAAACAAAAGAGAAGGTGACATTTGGAGGCCTCAACAATTATGCATTACGACATATTTCTGAGAATTTCTCAGTAAGTAAAGCAATCATTTAAGTTTCAATCTAAGAGGTAGAAAGACTTAGCAACTCTGGTTAGTTGTGGGGAATGAGAACAGTCTAGGAGGAGCCTTTGCCGAAGGATGCAAATGAACAAGGCTTAAGCAAACCCTGCTCTAGTGAAATATTCCCCACCAGCAGACTCCAGAACCACACACTGTAAAACAGTTCAAAGGAAAGCAAAGCTCAGGCATCTATAAAACGTGCCCTAATCCCCCTTTCTTCCCCTTTTACCTGTATGGTTTGACCAAAGCGCCTGACTGCTCCATTTCTTACGGGAGAGATTAAGTTGGCCAAGGACGTGACCCGAGCTAGAGGTCGAACTCTTTTATTGCTTGGCTCCTGGGAAAACAAAAGCAGATTATAATAAACATGTGTTGAGGCGTAATTACCTCATACAAGTCCAGACAAAGTTAAACCCTGTACCAAACAGTGTTTGTGTAAGACAAGGAGACAGGGAGCTACAAACATGACTGTTGTCCATCATGTTAAACTAGAACAATACCAGGTAACAACAGCTTAAGAAAACCAATGCTTCAGCGCCGTTCCAGTACTGTGTCATTGTACTCTTAGCTCCTTCAGTTGAGAATAACCTTTCAGCATGTCTGATACTAAAATAGGTCAAAAAATGCTCAAGCCAAGGCAGAGAGGAGGCTCAAAGGTCTCCTAGGCTCTGACAGGCCTACACTCCTGGCCACATGTCTTGTAGGGGTGCAGCCAGGGCCTCACTCATCAGGGCTAAGAACCAGTAGAGCTTCTAACCTAGCAGTAGCACAGCAAACACGCACCTAGCATCTTTGGGTTTCAAAGCTTCACAAGGTTGACGAGTGACATGGGCCACATCATCAGACAACGTCAGACAGACAGTCCCTGAGATAAGAACTCCAGATCAAGTGGGTCTACACGGGGAGCACAAACTGTCTGCATCTCGTGCCTTTGACAAGTCACGTGTTATAAAATGTGAGCTAAATGATGAGAATCCAGAAGGACATGTAAAGATTTACATTTACATTTATGAGACTAATTTAATATAATTAATCTAATTTATAGTAAGATCATCAAAGCCAGGAGTGATGGTGTACACCTTTAATCGCAGAGCTTGGGAGGCAGAATCAGACAAGTCTCATTTAGTTCAAGGCAAACTTGGTCAACAAAGAGCTTCCCAGGCCGGGCAGGGCTACAGGAGAGGCCTGTCTCAGAACAAGGTCTCATTAAACTCAAAACTAACAGAAGAACATTTCCCCCTAAAAGTTCTGACAAGACCAAAATTAGGTCAAAAGGAAATAACCCTCATATAATTTAAGAACTAAACGGGGAAAAAAGGACAAAATTAGGTAGAAACTTAAATGAGTCAAACAGCCCAAGAAGCAGCTGGGCTTCTATGCTTCTGAGGACACGCGGCGCGCGCACACACACACACCAAAACAACAACAACATCCGCAAAGGGACCGTCAGTGATTGAAGAGACTTCAAAGAGAATTCTAAGGTTCGGAGGCTTTAAGCGACAGGGTTGTAAACCACTCCCTTCCTCCTCCAAATAACTAACTGCAAAGCAAAACCTAAAACTATAAAACCACAATGAGCTGAAAAACAAGCCTTTGAGACGTGTGGTAAAATGGCACACGCCGTCTGACGAAGGACATGTGTGAATGCCTTCAGCACACATCTGTGCAGACTGAGTGACACACGCGTGTGCAGGGGCAGCTCGAGGCATTCCTTTCCATTTAGTAAAGACAGCACAAAGAGTCTCCTGTGTGAATGGAGATAGAATTACCTCACAAAGCAAGATATGCCAACGTTAACTGGACACAAAGCAGCTGCCTGGCTCTCTTGTGTGTTTGGGAGCAGAGGGTAGCACCTCTTCCCTGTTCAAAGCATACAAGTCTCACTTCCTAGTAAAGCACCAAATATTTAATTTTCCTTTGAAGGTCTTTAGAAAGGTGCACCTCCCCGTGAGTTAGAAAGTAAAAGTCAGCTTAGCTAAGAAGAATTGAAATTTGATATTACTGTATTAAATAAAACTTAATAAATTCTTATCTTTATAAGATTAATTAATGTGAAACTACTAATTTCTTGGTAATTAAAAACTGTCATGTTTCAAATGAAGAGATTACGAAGCCTATGATCATTACTGTGCTAAGGACTGAGGCAGGGCCCTGTGAAGGTTAGGCAGGCCCTCCCTCCCTCACTGGAGAACCCAAGCAGTCAGACCCAGGTGACTAGGTGTCTATCTAAAAGCACTTTTATGGCGCTAAGATGGATTTTGCTTATGCACTTCTTTAGGATACACTTGGTGGCTAAACATATTCATAATTCTTTAAAACACATATAATATCATTTCTTTACAGAGGATGTCACTATTGAGTTTGGCAAGTCTGAAATGCTTGGTAAGAAAGTGTAGTGTGCACACTTGGCAGGTCTGAACAGAGGCCTGCCAAGAGCTCCAGCTCAGCCTGGCCTAAGCCTGGGCTACCCAGCCTGACCTGAGAAAAAACAAACTAAACCTACAAGCAAAGATGGCAATCATGTCGGGAACTCCTTTTCAAATAATGAAAGATTTTAAGAAAAGGTTAAAAATGTAACACTGGAAATGGCCTATTGTCAATTTTAAGATATAGACACTATTTGAAAAGATCATATTTAATTTTTTTTTTTTTGGTAGAGAACTGAAATGGATTAGGTACTCAAGAGTCAGCAAAAAGGTAGGGGCAAAAATCTATATCTTTGTGAATATAGGTTATGACTTGAGCTGTGTACGTCACAAGCAAAAGTAGGTTTTCTTCTCCAGGTCCAAGTGAACCACTTTAGTTATCTAGATTTATTAGGAATATGAGCATCTGTATCATAAAAGTTGTTACACCCACATTCACCTCTCCCCAGACAAGACTCAGCAGTGATATCTGGAGGTGATGAAAGCACACACCCACAGCCAGCCCCACAGCCTTAGCCTCAGTCCGTGTCCCCGTCCTCCCCGCCCCCCCAAGGTAAGGCTTAATTACACAATGGTGGTGGTGGTGACGTGCTTAGAGTGCTAGAAGGCTGTTACAGTAAACATACACAGCTTAAAAAAACATCCTTAGACAGTGACCCCGTTCCCTCTCCCCAAAAGACTAGCAGCAGATCTGGGAGAATGAAGGAGTGCTAACAGGGAACTTCGGCTGCAGGCAGCCTTTTATGGGGGCTAAGGTTCACTTGGAGGGGGAAACCGCACACTCCCAGAAGTCTACGATGTTTACTCAGGTTAATCGTTAATCAGACTATCTAGTTTAGACAGCTGGCATCCATCGCCTTAGGAAATCTGCCTTACCCCAGCCTTTCAGTTACTAAATTTTCACAAGTCACCTCCACCAACTTTATGTCCTAAAATACTTCAGAATATCTATAAACAGAAAATTAAAACTACTTTAAAGCTTTACTGGGATGTATTTTATTTATAAACACAGAAGTCTGGATTAATCTCTTTGGTAAATTTAGCTTTAACTAGTTTTTCTCCTCTAATGATGTCATGACAGGGCATATTTTAGAGGCAACCAAATCATATTTTAAAAGGTATTTATGTGTCTCAGTTTATTTCTTTTGGTTTGCTCATACATAAATTCTCACTTGGCAAGAACTTTAAAACTACAAAAACGAATAAAGAAAGCTGTTTGCTTGTTTTTGAGAAAGATAGTGACAAGTGACCAAACAGTAAGCTCTCTTTTACACTCAGGCCATTAAGGCTGTGTTGAGAGCTCTAAAGCCTAGACTTCAAGCCTGGTGATTTTAATCCAAGTGAAGGGGCCAAGAAAATAGCCCCAGTCTCATACTAATAAACAAGGCTCCTCCTTGGTGATCCCAAAGGTAGCTACTTTGAGAATTTTAACTCAGAGCATTGTGTGAAGAATTCTCTTCTAAGAAAATGATTATAGATTTTACAAAACATAAGAAAAACTGAAACCAAACAAATAACAAAACTCAATGTCAACCTCCCTTCCTGAAGACGGCAGTTTAACACCTCAGATGTTTGTGTAACTAGCAGCTTCCCTGAGGCATACAACAAACTGTTCATGTTTAAAACGGACAACTTCATATATTTTGGCAAAAACATCACTATCATCAAGAGATTTGGTTAGCTGAACCCATAACTATTTCTACCACGAAAGAGATCAGGCAGCAGGCCACTACAAGACCGAGGCACCAATCAACTGCCAAGATTATATAAACATGGCACAAAATAATTGTTTTCCACAAATGTTCAGAAAGACTTTAGGAAGCCAAGGTGAATTCACGCAAAGCAAGGCAGGCAGAGCGGCAGTGTTGCATTGGCTCAAATCCCTTTCAGAATATAAAAGGGAACATGGCAAAGTTAACTACATGTGAAAAGAAAAAAGAGCACCTAGACTCGACTCACTGGTTCACTAGTACTGAAAGGAAAATACTCATATTCTCCCTTCTCCCTTAAAGCAGTCCCCCAGACTTAGAAATTTAAGTTGTGGGGGGGGGGGGAGAAAAAGAAAAAAAGCACAACCATACCAAACATGGGAAATGTTTTTACCCAGAGACGCATATATTTAAAATCTTCTTTGTATGTAATACACTTTAGCTATGTTATATACATAAAACGGCTTAAACTTAGACCACAGTTCCTAAACACATTTCAGGCCTGATCATAATAGCTACACATTTTAGTATGTAACACGATTAAAAGTTTAAAAGTGAAAATTTAAAGTGTGAGAAGTTCTGCGGAGTTGGAAAACATTTCCTTTGGTCTGCTCTTACCTCCTGCTCCCTGAAGGGCTGGTTATTAACATCTAAGACTCGGATAGTCCTTTTAATGGGCAGGAGACCTCCGATCTCATCATGCGCCACCATGCTTCCCAAGTGTTCCTTCAAATCTTTCGGGTTAGTCCACACGCGAGTCAGCCCCGCGGGGCAGCACAGCCAAGGCGCCCGGGCTTTTCTAGCGAGCGCTCAGCCTGGCCCGGCAGCCATGCGCCCATGCCTCCGACCCGCCGCCGAGCTCCTCGCTTGTGCTTAGGCGGCGAGCGCGCACGCAGAGCTCAGGACTCCGGGGCGGGGCCAGGCTCCGCTCCACGTGACTCCAGATAACTGCGGAGGGGCGCACCTAGGCTGCTGGCGAGCTGCCTCGCTGGCTCAGCCTCAACTGTGCGGGTCATCCTGAATCAAAAAGGCACTGGAACTTGTACAGGAAGAGCAGAGGCCCACAGGAAGCCGAGTGAACACCCGACAAACGTGCCTCAGTTACTCCTCTAGCATTTAGTTACGGACAGGGACTCTTTTCTCTAAAGACTAGTTACCCAGCACTGCAGGCTTACGCACAACTGTTAAAATAACCCGCCTCTGAGAACAAGGTTCCTATGGGGGTAGGCGGGCGGGAGCATGGAAGATTAAAGAGTGACGGGAGAGGCATGTATGAAAATGTCACAGTAAATTTGTTAACTCTGCACTGAAGATGCGCTAATGAAAATCTACCGAAAAACTCAAGAAGTTCTTGCCACCCGTCCCCGCAGGACTGGCCGACGGGACTACAGTGGGCACGGTTGAGTTCGTGCTAGTCCTGTGGAAGCCCTGGCCCTGAGTAAAGCAGGACTGAGCTAGCTCAGGTTTTCAGGCTCACTATCTCTCCAGACATTTCTGTTTTAAAAATTTAACAACTCACAACTCGGAGTGAGATATTTTATGCAAAACAACACCACCAACACCAACAACAAACCCCACACAGCAAGATCCTTCCCTAAACTTGTCCTGATGTGGCTCTACTAGGGCCACAAGACCTGCTTACAAAGCCTTGCATTTTATAAGGGAAGACATGCTGCCTCCTGCTCCCCGCTAGGTGAAGTCACACAGGACAGGCAAAGCTTTCCCTTTTGGAAGGGCTATTTCTCCAGGCTGAGATGAAGTGGCCAACGCTTCTGTATGTGTTTTGCATAGGAGGCTTATCTTAACAGTGTGCTAATATGATATGCAGTGATTTGCAAAGCCATTTTTCTTAGTATTTACAAGCGTAAAATAAGCCTTGTATGAAAAAGGGCACTATTCTAGATAGCAGGGTGATAAAATGTTGGCTTTGCAGTTGAGATCTTCCTGTGTAAAGGCAGGTCGCATGGGGAGGCATGGATAAAAGGGAGCTTCTGCAAGTAAGTTGTGCAGCCAGCTAGTGCCGCTCCTGGCAACCTGACACACGGGTGGGAAAGCTCCCAGGGCAGAGGTTAAAGTGGTGTTTCTGTGGGGCCTTGAACGCGATGCTGCTTTACACATGTTCGACTCAGAACACCAACAAAAGGAAGGGGCGGACTCCTGTGAGGCCACAGGCTGCCGCAGTGCAGATGCCTTTGCTGAGAGCCAGGCTGGCGATGTCTGCGGGGCTAGTGCTAAAGGCAGTTAAAGGCTGAATGGGAGGGCTGGAGAGAGGGCTCAAGAGGTTAAGAGCCCTGGTTGCTCTTCCAGAGCTCCTGAGTTCAATTCCCAGCACCACATGGTGGATCACAACCATCTATGATGAGGTCTGGTGCCCTCTTCTGGCCTGCAGGTGTACATGCAGGTAGAAAACTGTATAATAATAAATAAATAAATCTTAAAAAAAAAAAAAGCTGACTGGGACTATAAGGCAAAACTCACAGGGCAGTACCAAGAACTTTGCCTAAGGTTGGGACAGTGGGAAAAAGAAGGACACATGCAAGATGACAGAGATTTTAAACACATGAGTAATTGTTTCGCAAGTGAAACAATGATTTTGTAAGAAAATACTAAATTTCATTTTGATACACTGCATCTGAAGCAACAGAAGTCACACAACTATTCAGCCAGCATTGGAATGAGAGGGACTTAGAAAAGGGGTTTCCACAGATTTACCTTGGAAAGATCTGAATGAAAGCACAGTCCAAGGGGTTTAGCTGTGGAGGAATGAACACTAAAGCAAAGAATTCTGCAAACCAAAGACAGAGAAAGCAAGAAACCAGGGGTATAAACAATGTTAACTATAAACAAAGCGGCTGAACAAGAATAAAGATCCATAGATCTTTAATGAGAATCTCAAGGCATCTGTCAATGGGGACAGGAAATCCAGAAAGAAGAATGGGTGGAAAACTGTGAGCACGAGGCAGCTAGCAGCAGTTTCTAAAGTATGACATACCAATTTACAGCCTAGTGCCACCTGGTGCAGGAAGGGCCAATGCTATGCCTGTGGCTACCAGTATGGCTTTGCTGAGACACGGTCTCACTGTGCAGTCACAGCTGGCCTGCACACACTGTGTACATCAGGCCCTGCTTCTGTCCCCTGAGGCTGGACCACAGCTCTGTGCTACCACACTGAGGGAACCACAAGGTTCTCACGTGAGGATGCATCTTGCTGTTTTGAACTTTCCAACTTCTGAGTGGTGGAGAGTGTTGTATTTTGTCATCCACTCTGTTACCTGGTTAAACCTGGGTGATGTGCGATGTGCTCGGCCCTAAACTCTGTGTAAAAAGTTTCTGCACAACAGTACTCAGAGGCACCTGGAGGTTGTGGACGTCCAGGTATGATCAAAGGTCCGCCTAAGTTCCTTGAGCTGACACAAACAGTGTAGCCAGGAAGCACTGAGTAGCCGGGTCCTGTTAGCTCCCTCAGTTAAACACAGTGAAGCCAACACCACGGCCACAGTCTCACGAGGGAGTAGAGCGTGAGGTGCAGTGAGGGTTAGGAAAGAGGCTGCCAGGGAGTTCTCATGAGTCTCTTACCCAATGTCTTCTCGAAACTGTTTTTCCCTTTCGTTCTGTTTGAGGTATGGCCAAGATAAGGAGGGAAAAGGAGAGCTTTCATTTCCTCTTCCAGCTGGGGACCCAAGAGGGAAAGGCAGAGTTTCATGCAGAAAGTCTATGTAAAGCAAAGAGAACCTAGCAGTCACAGGCCAGTAAAAAAACAAAAACAACAGCAAGAACAAAACAAAAAAACCCAACCAATGAAACAAAAATCCAAACCTTGGCTCATCATCACTAAACTCTTAGTTTCCCTTTAAATGTGAAGGTTTGTGGTCTAACCACCATCGAGACAACTCACTAACACCCCAAAGGCGCAGTGTGGACATGCACACGCTCAGGCGGCACAGACTCCCGACCCACCCTCCTCAGGGGACGCTGAAAGGCAGTGGCGAAGAACTAGAGGGGAGTTTACAGTCCTAGTGTGTGTACAGCTCCATGCATGTGACTTTACTTAACAATGCTACAAAACACTACTGCCAGCATCTTAAAGACCACCAAGATGGGAATTCAAAGTTTAAGAAACTCTCTATGCCTGGAGAGAGTTGGACGCCTTCAACTTTCTTGTGGTCTACTTTTCAGCTAATAGAACAGACACAAACCCCTTATAACTTACGTCCTGGCCTACGGAGGGCCCAGAAGGCAGTACCTGCGGCTCAGTAGAACTAACCTAACTGTCCTGAGCCCCATGCTGATACTCACGTAACAACCGCCAGTATCTCCTAGGGAAGGGGACCCAGGCAAAGGCTGGCACATTGGGTGACTCACAGTAACGGGGTGGGGGTCTAACTTTAGGAGAGGTCTTATTGCACTCAGTGGTCGTGCCTTATGAGGCGATCAATAGCAAGTATTTTAGCTTTGGGCTGATGGCATCATGGAGATGTACGCTAGTTGACTTTTCATTGTGTGGGAAATAAGATTTGTAGCCTTAAAACTTAACATTGACTTATCTAAAAATAACAATGTAGTTTGGTGAACAGGATCAAGTTTCTGATAAAATTACTGGTTTTTAAGACCCAGGTTTAGTTATATAGTCTTTGTTCTGACTGGATGGAGAGGGCGAGGAGAAAGGTCACACTGTGTCCTCTCTCTGTAGAAAAGGGACTGGTAGGCCCCTCCTACGTTTAATGTAAAAAACAGTGTCAAGAAGTAAACTCAGCCTTGAAAGTAACCCACTACTTTTTGATGTAGGTACTGCTTCCATTTTCTTTTATCTGTAGCAAGCAATTGGTAATTTGGTGAGCAATCACAGGATGGCCGAAGGCCAACTAAGTTCTCTGCTGCCCTCTACAGGGAACAGTGTGAAATGCAGAGGCAACCTACTTTTCTCAACTTGGTAATCATGTTTGTTTAGGCTGCTATATAGGTGATAACATAAACAAGTTTTTCATTTGAAGAAAAACATGGATACCAGTTAAATTTATACATTTGTCCCTCATGTGGCTTGTGTGTTTATATTATGGAACTAAACGTATATTTAAATATTGTGTAGTGTATGAAATAGTCCACAGGTCACAAGAAATACTTTTGGACCTTTTCTAGTTGTAAGGAACTGTTCTATTTTTAAAACTCTAGAGTTAAAATTACAAACATCTATTATTTATCTAACTAAAACAGATAAGTTAAAAATAACATTTAAAATGTTACTAAAAAAGGAAGCAGCACTCAAAAAATTGGAACTTTTGAGGAGCCAGCGTTCCAAAGTATGAATAAGCTACAAACAAAAGCGGGCAGACTCACTATGAAAGAAATGAGTAATGAAGTTATTTGTGGATTTGTTTTAAAAAAAAAAAAAATCACTGGGTTAAAAATTGTGTGTATTCAAGCCTTAGTAATAACTTAGGTTTAGGTAAAAGTTCAGTTGAGATCAATTAAGTGTTATTAAACAAAACAGTCCTAAAGATGGTGAGGTTTGTATCTTGTTCCTTGGAATGACAACACAAATAGCAAATAAAATGGGTACCTATGTTGTTGTGGTGACTGTCTCAAACACAGAAGGCAACAACATCTTCCAGTCAAATGTATCATTCGCTGTCTTGAAATCTTTTATTATTGTTGTATGTGTGAGATATTTACGGGTGCAGGCAGAAGGCAGGCCACCTTCAGGCCTCAGCTCTCTCCTTCCACTGTGAGTCCTGGGCACCTGGCTTCTGTGGCAACGTCTTTACTTCTGAGTCACCTTTGCTCTCCTCTGATGCCCGGGGATGCCTCCCACCTGCCCTGAGCCCAGCTCTAGGGCCCTAAACTGGCCCAGGCTGCTGTGTCTTCAGACCAGACTCTTCATGCTCCTGACTCCGACTTTAGCCCCAGCTCCCCGCAGCACCACGCCTCACTTGCAGGGTATGATGCTTGCCCTCCACGGTGCTTATTAAATGCTGCTGTGGCAATCTGTGCATGGGCTATGAGGAACTGATGACGCACAGGGCATCACTGAGTAATAGCACACAGGAGCTGGTGGATAATAAGCTCCCCTCTTTAGTGTTTTGAGAAAACAATTCTGTGGTGCATTTTAGATGGCTCTTCAGTGTGTCCCAGCAAGAACAATTCTGTGTAAGGTGGTAATTAGCTTAATTACACACACTGCTTGCGAAGTCTCCTGGTTCACTGTTCCCATCCTATTACCTGCAAACACATCTCAAGATAGACCATCTGTCAGTGAGTGCTCATTTCGTGGGGGGATCCCAGGCCAGGCCACCTACACTGAGAATGGCTACAGAGACATCGCACACAGGCTTTCTGCAACTGGACCACTTGGTGGTGGGGTGAGGATCACGGGGCTCAGGTGAGATGAGGGAGCGCTGATGGAGAGGTGAGACCAGGGCTCTGTGAAAGGTGATGACAAATGAATAACAGGGGCAACTGTGGTTTCTAAGAACTACAGTTTTTAATTTTTAAATTATTTTTTATTAACAAAATTAATTTTTATTACTAATTTTTAAAAGCCCTGAAGAAAAATTGGCAGATGCTTCCTAATGTTTCAGAATCACCGTTGCAATAGCCAACTTCAGAGTCCTTGTCATCTCAATTCCCTACTCTTATGCTTGGAGCTGAAGCAGTCCCGCAGGCCAGGACAGACGCAGAACAGGAACAGCCAACAGCCAAGGGACAGGCAGTGGGTTTGGTGCCTCCTCCATATATACTCAACTTCTTGAGGGACTGTGGTGAATGACAGCAGATCATGGTAAACTTATGTGGCACTTCTTCATCCATCCATGTGCAAGATGCTCAGTCTTCCTGGAACAGCTCCCTTGGCATTTGCTCTATGACTGTTAATCTGGTCTGTGTTCTTGGAACACAAGCAGTTTTTATGAAGGAAGGACAGCAGTCTACATTTTCCTTCATGTTAACTGTTTTGTTGCTTGCCACAGACTTTTCAGTGACCGTAACAGTCCACAAAACATTATGTTAGTCTAATATGTCATTGGCATTGACATTAGAGAGACTTAGTGAACAGGAAGTGTTCCAGATACCCTAGGAAATCAAACACATTCCATGAAAATTCAGAGGCTGCCATACTGGGTAAGTTTGAATACAGCCAGTGGCCCGAGGCTTTCTGGACTCTCTCCCCTGAAGGACAGGCAGAGTACATGGCACCCACCAGTACTAGAACACAGCAGCAGGCAGGACCCAACATTTTTTGGAGGGAGCATCTGCTGCATCTGGGAATTCTCTCATCCAAGAAAGAGACAGCCTGAAAGGCTGGGTATCAAGGCCCTTTCAGAGTCCTGGGGTTTGAGTGGAACGTTGAACAAGGGAAATCTCTGTAGCAGGCTGAGGCTGCTCAGGCACAACTATCCAGTCTGGTGTGTCAATGGAAGACAAGACTGCTGTGTGATGCCTCTGGCAGTGTCAGGGACAGTTCCAGGATGCTAGAGAGAGGTTAATGCCTCCTGTGACAGAAAACTGCTGCTCAAAGCAGCTCCTGGTGTGCTGGCAGATCAAATAAGGACTCAATACCCTCTTCCAAATAGCATGTGAGGACATCAGAGCGGCCCCCCCAAAACAGATTCAGGCAGAGTGAAATGAGAGATTGGGCAAGTGTCGCAGCAGTCTATTAATATGACAGAAACGGTCCATTTGGACTCATGCCTGAGCAAGAGCACAGCCACTGGGAAACTATATTACTTCGTGATCCAGACCGTGGTACCTGGTATACTGATACTTTAACTGTGATGGGTGATGGGGTAGCCATTCTCTACCAACTGACAGAAGATAAGAAAAACTTGGCGTCAGTTTAATGGATTAGCTTCACCTGCTGCTGTGAGAGACAATCGCCACTTCTGCACTAGGTCCTAAGGAGCTGAGTCAAAGAATGCACTTCCAGGAGTCAGAGTGATACAGTGCACACTCAGCAGTTCAGCCCATGGGCTAGGTGGGGGGTGGAGGCACAGGGCAGATGTTTACAGGCTCCGGAGCAGTAGAAAAACAGTTTAGCTAATTGGTCAAGGGCTTGAGAAGCCATAATGAAAAGCTAGAAATAGGGAACTGTGAGACAGACATGGATACACGCGGGAAGTGGTCACAAAATGAGAGGCCTTTGCTTCATGTTAATCCAGACTAGCAAACAGGAGGACTCTGTAACAACATAATTTAGCTTATGGATCCTTGGCCTGATGCAGTGACCCAGGACGCTAAAGCCTGGACATCCAGCACCATTCCAAGCATTAGTTTATTCCCTTAGGATAATGTCTTCAAGTTTGCCTGTGCTGTAGCATGTGTCATACGTGCCTTCATTTTTAAGTTTGACTAATGTTCTGTGTGTATATATCACTTATTTACCCCTTCTATTCCTCATTAAGCTGTAGGATGTATGCTACTGAATCTACCTTGTTAGTATCTTGCTGCTGAATTGCTACAGACCATATTTATAAGATACTGGTTTATCTTTTTTGTTGTACCATCTTCAGCTTTGGTATCTGGGTGATTCTGGCTTCAGAATGAAATGGGGAGTAGTCCCTTCCTTTCAGTCCACCTGCTCCTCTTGAGAGAGACTTGTGATGATTCTTGAAACAGTTCAGGGCTTTGGGCTCAGTCTTTTTACTGGTCACAGGCACCTTCAGCTTTTCTCACAGCTATCTGGGTTGGTACGCCTCTAAGCATCCACCTAAGCAGTTTGTGTAGTTTCTCATGGTGCTACCTTAACAATGCCTTTATTTTTATATTATTGGTAGTACTATTCTTTTATGATATTTATCAGTTTGGTCATTTGAGCCTTCCTTTTTCCTTAGTCAAACTATATAAAGGCTTGTCAATTTCAATAAACCTTTCCATGAAGTATATTTTGGTCTCACCGATTTCCCTATTGCTTTTCAATTGCAAGCTTTATTCCTATGCCAACATTTACTGTGCCCTCCTTTTTGTTAGCTTCAGAATTAGGCTGCTTTTCTTTAGCTAGCCTTAGATGGAAAAGTTAGGTGGTGGCCTTAACCTTGAGATTCTCCTGCCTCTGTGTGTCTGAGTGCTGGGATGCGAGGCTCGCCACCACACCAGCGGTGCTCTCCTTCTCATTGGTTTCCAAGCATTTTACAGTGTCCTAGTGCCTGTTCTTCAATGCATTTTTGTTTAAAAACAGTGTATTAATTTCATATATTTATAAACTTTCTATTTTCCCCTGTGGTTTTCTTGTTTTCTTTTACTAATACAAGAAAAAACAGTTTGTGTGATTCCAGTCTTTTAAAACGTACTCAGGCTTGTTTTCTAGTCCAACACTGGCTACTTGAAAAATGCTTTTTGTGCAACTGAGAAAAATGTGGCTCCTGCTATTGTTGGATCAGATCCAGTTGGTTTAAGTCTTTGATTTCTTTATTGATTCTGTTTGGGTACTTTATCTTTATTGATTTTGTTTGGGTACCTATCCCAACATTAGGAAAAAAATCTAACAAGTCATAAATACATGGTAAATAAGCATGCAGGTGTGTGCTTGTTATCATGAGCTGATGGTGAAACTATGAAGCTAAAATGTTTTTGGACAGTAAATACATGGAATTAGCCAACCGAAATTTCCAACTTAGTAATTATAGCTCCACATAGCTACACTCCAGACTAAACATGGGTCTTCCTGACACAGAGGAGTCAACTGAGGCAGAACCTTTAGTACGTACGCACATACATACATACGCACATACATACATACAATGGTTACTCTGAAGGGATTAGTTAATGGATTATGACTGCATATGTAATCCTATTGTACAAAGGGATTCATATATTTTCCAGTGTATATATGAAAAGAAAAGGCCTTGGTGACACACTAAATAGCTGGTTACTTTGTGGTTACCAGCTTTAAGTTTTTTGTGGTAAGAAAAAGTGTTATCTATGTATTAAAAGGCACAACAAAAATTAAAATGGTATAAATACATATATACAGTCTAAGATAATCTAAGCTTACCCAGTGGGACAGCAACGGTTTCTCAGAATATTACCAGTCTTTTATTTCTGACTAAGAACCATTGTTTTCTGTCTCTATCTCCAGATTTTCTTTACTTTCATCACTGGCACCAGCAATTGGCACCAGTGATGAAATGATATTGGAAATACTATTCTATACTTTACACGACAGTAGGTGGAGATAGATCAGCTATACCAAGAGGCAGATGGCATAAGCCTTTTTCCAACTGAGATTGGTTAAATCACTAGCTTTTGCATGGCAGCTTCCTTTAGACTATTCATATGTGTGCCTAGGAATAGTGCCAAATTACTTAACATGGTTCTAAGAGGTCATTTATCAAAAGAGGTGTTTGGAATGTTAAGTCAAAAGCTGCCAAATCATTATTTTCATTCAAAATAATTCTGATGCCTTAAAAATAATTTCTCATTTGTATATTATATTTGGGAGTCTGCTTAATCCCCAAATGGCAGAGTACCCCAACACTCAGGATGTAATCCCTGATATACCTTTAAACTTTAAAAGAGCACATGGACATCACAAAAAGAACAGTCATATAGGTAAAAATAAGTTTTGAAATCCTCTGGTTTTAATTACCTCTTTCTACGTAAAGAGCCCTTCCATGGGGGAAACAGAATAGACAGAGGTAGTGGCAGGGGCATCATCTCTGTGACAAGCTGGAGATCAACGTCCTGGTAGGCTCCCAGGAGGATGTGAGGGGGACTCTAGCAGAGACTCCTGGTAGCAGGGGCCATGGAGACTGAAGAGGACACCCTCAAACTAGACAAGACTCCTAGGAGAGGGAAGGGTACACCAACTCATCTACAAAAACGTCATCCCCCAAATCACCTCATCTACAAAATGTGCAGCGGTAAATACAGAGCAGATACAGCTGAGAATGAGGGAAGATCCAACCTGTGCCCAGCCCAACCCAAGACCCACCCCATGGGAGAGAAACAAGCCCTGACTTTACTAATGACACGCTGCTATGCTGTAGATAGGAGCCTAGCAGAGTTGTCTTCTGAGAGGCTCCACCTAGCAGAGCCTCAAAACAGATGCTGTGACTCACAGCCAAACATTGGGCGATGCATAAGGAACCTTGTGGGAATCCATAATGTGATCTGATGCCCTCTTCTACATATAAAGCACTCATGTACAATAAATAAATACATTTGAAAAACAACAACAACATGGCTGGGCATGGTGGCACACACCTTTAATTCCAGTACTCAGGAGGCAGAGCCAGGTGGATCACTGTGAGTTAGAGCGGGGGGAAGAAGAAAAGGACCTGGAGGTGACAGGAGCCCCACAAGAAGACCAACAGAGTCAACTAACCAGGGTGCAGAGGGGCTTGCCAAGACTGAAGCACAAACCACGGACCTTGCATCGACTGGACCTAAGGCCCCTACAAATATGTAGCTGAGGGCTATCTCAGGATTCAGGTTGGTCCCCTAGAAAGGGGAGCAGGGGCTATCTCTGACATGGTCTCTCTTGCTGGCTTTTCAATCACTACCCCCTGGCAGGACTGCCTTGCCAGGCCACAAGGGATATGATTTGATGAGCTAGGGGGTATAGAAAGGGGGGCTCCCTCTTCTGAGGGATAGGGGAGGGGATGTGGAAAGGGAGGGAGGGTGGGGCTACGAGTTGAGGAGGGATAGGGCTATGACCAGGATATAAAGTGGATAAATAAATACATTAAACAAATAACCCTTCCATAAAAATACAGCTCAGTATTGCTCACCCTAGAGCCCTTTTAAATAACAAAATCAATGGCCACAAGAAAAAGATAATTTTATAGTTGGTAGTAATATATGGGTGAGAAATGCCTTTAAAAAAACAACAACAGGTGCTGGGGGTGGGGCTGGAGAGATGGCTCAGAGGTTAAGAGTGCCATTTGCTCCTCTAGAGGTCCTGAGTTCAATTCCCAGAAACCACATAGTAGCTCATAACAATCCATAATGTGATCTGATGCCCTCTTCTACATATAAAGCACTCATGTACAATAAATAAATACATTTGAAAAACAACAACAACATGGCTGGGCATGGTGGCACACACCTTTAATTCCAGTACTCAGGAGGCAGAGCCAGGTGGATCACTGTGAGTTAGAGGCCAGTCTAGTCTGCAAGGAAAGTTCTAGAACAGCTAAGGCTACACAGAGAAACCCTGTCTTGAAAAAACAAACGAACAAAACAAAAACAAAAACAAAAAACCCAACCAACCAAAACCAAAAAACAAGAAACCCCCCCCCCAAAACCCAACCAACCAACCAACCAACCAACCAACCAAACCAACCAAACAAACAAAAACCCAGAATCCATATACCCCTTATACTAATTATTTTACATATAATACAGAATAGTACAGCTCTTTAGTAATACACACACACACCACAGAAAATGGCATAATTTTACCTGAAGAAACATATAATGAACAATCACAGTCATAGGACAAAACAGGCAACGATTTCTAACATGAAAATTCAACCACTAACAGTACGAAATTCTAAAATAAGATATCAAAAATCAAAACTCAAAACTCAATGATCACACTATCTACTTAAAACCTTGGTCTTACTTCATTCACCTGACCTTTATTACTTTGTACATTCATCTGTTGAGTGTTTTCTGGTCGCTTACTACATACATCAGGCTATGTGGCCAGGTTACTGAACATGAAGGTAAATAAAGTAAAACATATTGCAGCAATAGGACAGGCATCAAATAATACATATCAATTACATTTACCAAAATCAAAAAGCCGGGAGCTGCTGGCAGAATACCATTTTTAGTGTTTTTCCAGAGAGATGATTTAGAGAATGCCATATTCTAACTCGTGTTTTTCTATTCTGCTTACTTTAAAAAAAAAAGTAATCTGTACAGACAAAAAGAAAAACCCACTCCACAAAAATGGATGCTCATAGGTCAGTTGCCACCCATTTACGCTGTTTACCCCATGCCCTAGCATTTACCAACTGACAAAAACTGGTTTATTCCAAGGTCATTCGACTTTAGACTCAAGAACAGTTTTTACATAAAAAGATACTTAAATATTTTATATAATTGTGAGTGCCAAGTTTCAGCTTGCCATAGCCCACATATTTGAAGCCAACGGGCCACCTCTGACTTGTAGGCCTGCTTAGTTTTTGTTTTAAAGAAAACAGCAATAGCAAACCTGCCCCAGTACTTAGCATTTGGGAGGTTTCACGCAGAAGCGTCTGGCATGCAGCGAGGGGCTGGTCGGCTGAGCGGGCACTGTGCGGGATCTTCTGGGAAGGGCAGTGTTCCTGCGACTGGCCTGCTCCTGCCTCTTGTCTTTGCACAGATCACGGCCTGGGTCTTGACCAGTCACAGCTCACCAGTGTCTTGAGAATGGCTTTTCTCTCATTCTCAACAGCACGTAAAACCAAAAGAGAGAGTGTCCTAGGGCTCTACTGCTGTGAAGAGACACCATGGCCAAGACAACTCTTACGTAGGGCTGCCCACAGCTGCAGAGTGTTAGCACAACCACCACGCTGACAGTGTAGTGTCATGCAGGCAGGGATGGTGCTCAGGGTTCTACATCCTGATGGACAGCAGCAGGAGGAGGGAGAGGGGGAGGGGGCAGCAAGGCTTACCTTCAGATCAAGGCTGCTAAGGCTTACAACATCATCATCTTTCTCTCTTCGTTTTCTTTTCTATAAGGAAAAAGAAAGATCTGACTTACATATAGAACTATCTGTTACTGCATTAAATAAAGATTCCATTCAACTAGAAACAGCAATCCAAGGAGCTGGAGCAGATAAGAAAGCAGGCTGCTCTTTCGTTGGACAGGAGGTTTAGTCCCAGCACCTAGGCCAGCATCGTACAATCTCCTGTAACTCCAGCTCCGGGGGATCCAATGCCCTCTTTTGAACTCTATGGGCATCTGTATACATATAGGCACACACAAATAAAGGAAATATTAAAAGAAAACAATCATGTTGATTAGGGAGATGCACAGATTGCCTCTGGAATACGCACTGCCTGAACAGTGCCCTCTGACTAAGTGCTCCCTCTTTTCCTGAAGTGATTGCCACTTCACTTGACTAAAACCCTTCCTCATGTGACCTTTTCAGACCAGCGCTCTTACATAAGCTGTGAGCTATCTGAACTGGTCTAGGAAAAAGAAAATGTTTTATACAGAAATGCAGCAGGTTTTTAACAGAACTTACTGTTTATCAAGGAATGAGAGAAGTCTTTTTTAGGGGGTAAAATCCTTTTCTCATAGCCCGAACTCAGATTTATTGCCTGGTGCAGGATTTGTCAAATGGAAGAGGAGCCACCATGTCTTAGAACAATCTTAGTAATCAGTCAGCTCTGCTTGGTTCCAGTCGTAGCATAACTGTGTACATGTCCATCATTTATAGTTCCTAATCAATACTGAATAATCACCCTTCTGTAGGATTTCCTCATTCCACGTGTCAAAATAAGGTAACATCCCAGGAGGCCGGACTACCTCTTGTGAAGGCCCAGCACTAGCCACGGAGGCGCTTCTGGTTCTCAGCCCCACAGTGAGAACGGGCTTGCAGCCCAGTTACAACTGAGCAGAGTGGTTAAGAGAGAGAAGACATCTAGCTAGACGACGGGGTTGAGGGGGGAGGATGATGGAGCCAGGGACCAGAGAAAGCCGGACATATGAAAAGGAGAGGAACTGTCAAGTTAGAAGAGCTATTTAAACCCCCTTGCAAAAGGTCGAAACAAAATTCAATTTAAGTGGAAAAAAAAAAAAAATCCCACTTCCAGTGGATCCAGTACCTTCTTCTGCCCTCCATGGGGTCCAAGCAGGAATGTGGTGCATATACATACATGCAAGCAAAACTCACATAAAACAAAATGAATAAACCTAATTAAAAAACAACCCCCTAAATCCAAAATCACTCGGGGTGGGTGGACGGGGCAGACACCATCTTACTGGGGAACGAGGAAGGCACAGCAGAAAGAAATGTTAAGGCAGGTTACACTGCCACGCACCCCTCCCAGCTGAACTTGAAAGGCACTGAGAAATGATATAAGAAATGAAGAAACACTATAAATCATGATTGGGAGAAAACGTCAAAACCAAAGCGACAGATTTTAAGAAATCTTATTGATTAGAAGGTCATGTTAAGCCAGATGGCGGTGGCAGCAGTGGCACATGTCTTTAATTTCAGGCCTCAGAAGGCAGAGGCAGCAGATCTTTGTGAGTTTGAGGCCAGCCTAGCCTCTACAGAACAAGTTCCAGGACAGCCAGCGTTACCCAGAGAAACCCTGCCTTGAAAAGAAAAAGTCACCGCATTAAAAATGATACAGAAAACTATGAACATGATCGTGACTTTACAAAGCCTGCTATCCTCAACTCCTAGATATTTCTACATGTCTGGGGGAACCTGCATATTAACTAGCAAACCCTATGCACAAAATCTAGAACAATACATATGGAGTTGCTGACAAGGTTGGGAGAGGCTGCAGATGGACAGACCTACACAGGAAGGAGATAGGAGGAGGAGGGAAATATGGAGCAAGGGAAGAGTGTGAGGGAAAGAGCACACACATGACCATTTGTAGTTGTGGCCACACGAACAGAGAAAGCTGACGGTATCTGAGACAGTGTGCTATTGCTTCTTTCAAATACCTTCAGGCTTCACTTGGATTAGCGGAAGTTACTTTTGTTAGTATGCAGCATGCAGTCACGCAATCAGCTGCCTCCTTCCACCCTATTATACCAGTGGATAGAGTAAATCCTCAAACACGTGTGGGTGCTGTGGTTTGGATATGAACTGTTCTCTGCAAACTGCTCATGAATTGAAGTCATGGTCCTGATGCAAGCCTTCTTCTGGGAAAATGACTGCATCATGAAGCTCCTACCTTCATCAATCATTAAAATTGATAGATTCAAAACCTCAAAGACCACTGGGAGCACAGAACTGAGGAGGGAGGGGCCTAGTAGAGAAGGGGGTCTCTGGGGTTGTGCCCTAAAAACGCAGGCCATGTCTGGCCCCCTCCTGTCTGTCCTTTGTTTCCTGCCCACCACAAGATGAATATTTATTACAGTGAAAAAAAGTGACTAACAGGGAATCCAGAAAACGATCCTGTATGTTATCACTTTTCTTCACTGTAATAAATACCAGAAATTTGAGAGTTGCCAAGGTTTCAGCCAGTGGTTGGCGGCTCCATCGTCTGGACTGCGCTGAGCAGAAAGGCCTGGAGGAACAAACCTCCTTATCTTGTGGTCTACTTACCATGTGGGCCATAGCACACTGCGCCTTAGTAACTAACAGCATCAGCATGCTTCCTCAACTTGGGTCTGGGTCTCCTTGCATGGGAATTGTAGAAGGGGGGCTAGTGAACTCTAATCAGCTCTCTTATAAAGCCACACAAAATGTGGAGTTATTTGAAGAGAACTGACTCTTTTTTATGGCAGTCTTCTCCTGCTTGAGGAGAGCGTCTCTCCACCCAGGCAGGAGCGCTCCTCTTCCACGCTCTCCAATGCTCCCTCATTTCCCCACAAATGCTGCACGTATCTTTTCATGGACTTATTTCAATTAAATTTGATCCTATTTCCACAATGAAAATATTTCAACTATGTGTACAGATGGAGCTAAAATCATGACACTTTCTATGACTATTGGACAAATGATAAATGTAGTGGGTGAAAATGTACAGGAGTACCCAACAGGAAATACGTATAAAACACAGAAGCACAGGATACAGATTAACCATGTCTTGTTGAATCCGTCTCAACACCCAGACATACAAGTAACACTTGGCAAAACAGAAAATGAGTCTCTTTTTGTTGTTGTTATTTTCCTTAAATAAGAAAAGTATAAAAATAATGAGTACATTACAATGTACTTAGTTTTAAATACAAAAAGAATCAATTTTCTTCATAATATCACAAAAAATGAAATGCCTTTGTCCTAGGTTTGGAGAGATGGCTCAGTGGTTAAGAGCACTGGTTGCTCTTTCAGGACACAAGTTCGATTCCCAGCATCCACATGGCAGCTGACACCCACATGTAACTGCAGTTCCAGGGGACTCTGTTTCCACGCATGCACATGGTACACAGACACACACGCATGCAGGCAAAACAGCCATGAGCACATAACAGCTGTGCACACACAGCTGTGCACATAATAGCCGTGCACACAACAGCCGTGCACACAAGAGAAAAGTAAATCTAAAAAAAAAAAAAAATCCTCTCCCTGAAAATGGTCTTGAGGTAAGCAACCGCAGATAACTACTCACTCTTTACATATATGCATATATAAATATATGACACCTATAATCAAGTGTAAATTTACTTTCAGCATAGTATAAAATGTCAGGCAATTACCTAAAATAATGCTTACTTTATAACATTCAAAGGAACAGAAAGGTTTAGTATTAAAGGTGAATTTCTGTAAGTGCTTTGAAAATGTTTTATTTACTTGAAATAAAACTTTCCTTCAGCTGGCTGGCAATAAAGGACAGCATCAGGTTGGCACGTACAGCTCTACAGGCTCTGCCTCATGAGACAGTCACAAGTACACCGGAGCTGCACGGCAGAATGAAAGACACCCCAGCAATGGACCCTAACGTTTTCAAATGAAAACCCAGGTATCTACTCACCAAAGTGAAGTCCCAGTGTGGGCCAGGGGTTAGAAATGTGAAGGAGCTGCCTCTCCGAAGGGAGCACCTACTGACAGAAGAGCGAGATGAACAGAGCAGAATAATTTCAGTACAGTAAGGTACTTGACAGATAAAAAGTCATCATTTTTAGTTTCAAAACTAGCTAGAATAGTGATGCAAGGTCAGCAGTCAGAGAGAGCAACATAATAGGGGCTAGGGGCATATTTCATCCCCAGAGTCTTTACACTGAGAAGAGACTATATAAAATTAGTGGAGAGATTACTATTAAAAAACAGTTTACCAAACCAAACAGAGCTCATCTTAGGAGTATATACACAACTGAAAAACATAAAATCTATTAATGTACAATAACAGCTTTAATAATTATTTTATTAATAATAAAGCCAAAGGAATGTGAATCTATACTTGGTACAATTCAAAACTTATGCCAATATTTTAAAATAAGTAAAAAAAAATTAATATAATAAAACTAAAATCCTGTTATTTACATTAAGTAATCTCTTCTGAGTTTTAAAAGTCAGAGGTAAAGCAAGAGTCCTGCTACAGAACCTGGCTTTATCTTTCTACAATACAGGCCTGTGTTTACACAAAATATAAATGTCTACATTTACAAACTATGTAAAGAAAAATTAACCACAAAACCCAGCACCGGCATACCCATCAGCTATACTGCTCATCACTTAAGAAGCATAAAATGTGGAACAAAGATTTTTCTCTCATATGGACAATGGCAGGCAAATGAGGAAAGCAGAACCCCCTCCCCAAGCTTGCTGAAGCCTGGGGGTCTCATTAGCTGCTTCATCATCAGTGTGAGCTTTATAATGGAGCAAAACGGGCGGGGGCTCAAGTGTAACCTGGTTGGAGCTGTCGCGGGGTAACCAGAAGAGGACGTGGAGATGGCACATGAGCTGAGAGCACTTGCTGCTCTCCTGGAGGACGTGGGTTCTCAGCACCCACCAGGTGGCTCACAACCACCTGTAACTCCACCTCCAGGGATCTGATGTCCTCTTTTGGCCTTCATGGGCACTAGGCACACACATAAGTGCGTATATATTTATGCAAGCAAAATAGTCACAAACTTTATAAAAACAAATCTTAAAAAACAATTTAAGATGTAAGCAGGAGAAAAATTTAAAGTAAACAGTTACTAATAAAATTTAGCTATTTTAAATCAATTGCTAGTCAACTCTTTATTTAGCTTCTTGGCTAGGTCATGGTCCATTTATAAATCTGACTCTTACCTTGACCCTTATGCATAATCTTACTTTACTATACATTACTATGATATTACAGATGGCAAAAATTACACGCTTAAATCAAATACAAGGGTTCCTATACTTTTCTAAGAAAAATATAAAGCAGAAGTGTGTATTTCAGCAAGGACAACAAAGGGAAAATGGCTAACAGAACGGTTTCACCAAAGAATGGTAAAACTAGCTGTTAAGATAGCTTTGTCCGTAAAAGGCACCTGTCACCAAACATACCTCCTTATGTTTCATCTCTAGGGTCCACATATACATGCCTATATCCCACATATACAAAAGAAACAAATAAAAATGAAATATATTTTTTTCACAGAATATATTTTAATCATATTCTTTTCCCTTTCCCAACTCCTTCTAGATCCTTCCCACCTCCTTACTCACCCAACATCACGTCTCTGTCTCTCTCAAAATAAACAACAGGAAAAACACAAAATCAAAAATCAAAACAAAACACACACACACAACCCCAAAGCAAAACTTGTACATGTGCACAACACACACATCAAATCAAGCACAAACATGTTATCTGTTTTGTGGGGGCCAACTACCCCTGGTAGGGTGGTTTGAGTAAGAATGGCCCCTACTGGCTTATATATTTGAATGCTTAGTTATCATTGGAGCTCTTTGAAAGGATTAGAGGATTAGGAGGTGTGGCCTTGTTGGAAGAAGTGTGTCATTGGGGATGGGTTTTGAAGTTTCCAAAGCCCATGCTAGGCCTAGTCAGACTGCCTTCTGCCTGCAGATCTGGATGTAAAACTGTGGCCACTTCTCTAGCACCATGTGTGCCTATGTGCCGCCATTCTTGCCATCATGATGATAATGGACTAGCCTCTGAAACTAGAAGCAAGCCTCCAGTTAAAGGCTTTCTTTTATAGAGTGGCCTTGATCATGGTGTCTCTTCACAGCAACAGAACATTGAATAAGACACCTGGGCATGGACTTGTCCTGGAGTGTGGCTGATGTACCAGTGACATTCCACTGGAGAAAAATTTCCCTTTCCTAGCTGGTATCAACTGCACATAGCTTCTTGGTTCTGGGTGGGACTTTGTGTTCATTTCCCATTCTCAAGGCTGGGATTTTGTCTAGTTTGAACCTGCTGCAAGTTTTCTGCATGCTTTCAGTCTCTGTGAAGATGTGTATCAGTCCTGTTTTGTCTGGAAGATACTGTTTCCTTGAAGTCATCTACCAACTCTGGATCCTAGAATCTTTCTGCCACTTCTGCATGGAGCCACAAAAGGGAGGAAGTTGATAAGGACATCTCATTTAAGGCTGAATGCTCTAAAGTGTCTTACTCTCTGTACATTGTCAACCTGACACAACTGGTCATCTGGAAAAAGGGAACCTCAAGTGAGAAAATGCCTCAATTAGACTGGCCTATAGCAAATCTGTGGGGGGCATTTTCTTGATTAATAATTGATGTGTGAGGACCCAGTTCTCTGAGGGTAGTGACACCGCTGGGTGTTGGAGAATGTTTTTGTCCACTGTGCATTCAAATGTTGCTATCTGTACCCAGAGATCTGGTTATGGTCCAGATGTTGGCATTGTCATTATTATGAAGCAACTCCTATCTTAATGTTGTGTAAAAATTGTTCTCCATCAGTTCTGATTGGTTAATAATGAGCTAGGCAGAAGAGTTAAGGTAGAACTTCCCATCCCAGTGAGGGAACCCCAGGTGGGAACCAGAGAGGAAAGTCACCACGAGGGAGTTACCAGTGGGACTCAGATAAAGAAGGCGTGCCAGGGCAAGACTAGCATGGCAGACAATGGGCGTGTGGCAGGGAAGTCGGCCAGGGCAGTGCTGTTGGGTTAGAATAGCTCAGTATCTGCCCAGCTATAGTGCTTGAAGCTTTATAATAAATACAGTAGGTGTCTGTGTTATTCAGACACAGGCAGGCCCAGAGAAGCCCTTACTTTTGCACCTGGGCAGGTGGCCTGGGTGGTATAAGACTGGTTGCTGAACACGAGGCTGGAGCACAAGCCATAGCCGTGCCTTCAGGTTCCTGCCCTGAATTCCTGTCCTGACAGCTCTGGGCAATGGACAACAAGCTATAAGATGAAACAAAACAAAACAAGAAACCAAAAAAAACAAAACCCCTTCTTCCTCAAGTAACTTTTTTGGTCATGTTGCTTATCGCAGCCATAAAAAGCTATCACTTAATTCCATAATGACTATACTGACCTAAGAATTTGATGCGTGAAAGTTGGAAACAAAAATTAGCTTTTGAGGGGGGGAAAAAAAAAGCTAACTGGAAACCACACCCAATCTGATGATATGATTCTTTCAAACACTATCAACAACCGGTTTACAGTAGTGATACTTTCCCTCTTTCAATAACAAGTTTCTATTTATTTTGAACATTATGGAAAAAGTAAACTGTGCCCAGAAAACATGTGTGACAGGGCCAACTTCCAAAATTTTTGGAAAGGCATACTCTTTTGTTTTTTTATTTTTTTAAAAAAGTTTGACTCAAAATGTAATCACCATGTTAAATTCTTGTGGGAAATCTAATCTATTTAGTGAGGCAGGGTTTCCTCTAGGATGGCCCGTACCTCTGGTCCCCCTCCCTCTACTTAAGGGTACTAGGATTACAGGTATGTAGCAACATGCCCAATACTATGAGAAGCTAGGGATGAAACCCAGGGCCTCATACATGTTAGACAAGCAGTCTACCTTTTGGGGTACATCTCCAGCCCTATAGCTATCCACTCATTATGCACCCTAAACCAACGATCCTCTCAGACTTAGGGATTACACCAGTGAGTTATTTCCTGTCTTCTCAAGCCAGCATGAAGTATTCCGTTGGCTTGCACCCATATGACTCCATCACTAGTCACGTATAGCAAACACTACTCATCTTGTTTATTTGTTCCTACTGTATGACTTTCCATCTCCCTAGTCTTTGTATCTGACATTAATTTATTTTCTGTATAAATCATACTTTTTTTTTCAACCCACTGCAAACTATTCTCATTTAATACTCAATGTAAGATGATAAACTCTTATTTGAAAGGAGTGAAAACAACTAATTGTCGTGGTGCACATCTGAGGTAGAGGCAGGAGGATCAGGAGTTTGAGGCTATCCTTGCCTACACACAAAGTTCCAGGCAAGTCTGGTGAGACATGGCCTCAAAATGAATAAACAACCAACCAAACCCAAAAGGCTGAAAATAGTTTAAACAAATTTAATATACTTAACCAAAATTTTCTAACAGTGTCGAGTACTCATATAAGTTACTAAATATCTGTATCCAAAGCCATGATCATCTGTGTCTATACCATTTCCTCTAACTTCCTAACTCACTAAATCAAATTTGAAATTCTTAAAAAATACATTTACATTTATGTATTGTATATGTGTGTAGGTCAGATAATAACTTGGAGGTGGGCTCTCTCCTTCTGGTATGTGGGTCCTGAAGATCAAACTCAGGTCAGGCTTGGCAGCACCTGCCTTGACCTACTGAGCCATCTCACCGGCCTGCATTTGAAGCTCTTACAATGAAGGTCCACCAGGCACTGACTACTACGGGATCCTCTCAGTCTCTCCGTTTCCTCCCATTCCCCACTGGCTTCACGTCACCTCAGTCACCTGGTTTGAAATTCCCTGGACAAACCCAGTAGGATTCTTCTTCAAACACTGCGCTTGCTGCTCCTCTATGCTGAGGAAAGCATCTCCCAAATTATCATGTCTCCATCCCTGCCTTCTTTCCAACAGCATTATTATCAAGAGGCTTCCCCTGTGATCTCTTAAAATGACTAACTATCAGGGCTAGAGAGATGGTTAGTGATAAGGAGCACTGGCCTTCCAGAGGGCCTGGGCTCAATTCCTAGTACCCACACGGCAGCTCTTAACTGCCTGTAACTCCTGACAACTTCACACAATCATACATGCAGGCAAATACCAACACATATGAAATAAAAATAAATAAATTACTAATATAAAAAAGAGCACTTGTTGCTAAAAACATAAACAAAAACAAAAACAAAAAAACCATAACCCTCATGAGGCTTCAGTTGACTTGATGGTGTGGCCAACCCTCCCAAGAGAACTTCAGCTTCCTAAGAGCAGGAGCTCCGTCCTACCTTTGTTCACTAGAATCCCCACTATCTACAACAGGGTCTGACATTAGGGCAGGTGCACAGTATCACTGACTGAGTAGAATGTGGCACTGCTTCCACCCATCTTTTGCAGGTCCTCCCTTTCTGTTCCCATCACTAGTCTTTCCTAATTCTCCTAATCCTCAGGCTCAAAGATGACTTCTCACTGCACTTTGATTTCTTAAACACAGGCTCTAACTGGAGGAGAGGAAGTTTCAGAGGGCAAGAACTGACATCAAAATTACCTTAGACTTCAAATTAAGAAATATCAGCACCAAGTGAATGGATTTAGCTCTTTACGGAGCCACTTAGCCTTGTTAGTGAAAGTAAGCTGTCTGCATATTCCTCAAAACCATTTGGTGCAACGGGACTATAAATTACATATAAAAAAATTAGTTTTAAATCATGTCAAATGATCTGGGTGTGGTGCATACACTGTAATCCTAGAACTGGGGAGGCCAGGGAAGACAGACCAGTTTTTAGGCAGAAAGCTTTGGTGCCCACTCAGGTGACAATTTCTCTCCTTACCACCGGTTCAGTGAGTTTTGGTCTGTGCACCTGCATGCAGCCTGCTCTGGTTCAGAAGTACAGTGTGAGTTTTTGAGTTCTGGGGCGACCAAGTTACATAGTGGGAACTTGTCTCAGAAACAAACCCAACAGAACAGAACAGAACAACCCTGAACAAAACAACCCTGAAATCATGTCAAGTGGACCATGGGGACACCTGAAAAGATGGAGCTGATACAGGACTGCTACTTTTACAGATGAAAACTGACACACAAGATTTATGTGAGTTCTCTGCACAGGCCCACACTGAAGCACCTAAGTTCACTATGCCTTTTATGAAGTAGACACTACTGTAAAGTCACTGCACAGAATTCAAAGACACAGAACTCAAACAAAGTTACGTCCCTTGTAACTTCAACAGAGTACAGCATTATAATGGTGAGCCACTACATTCAGTACTTTAAGACAAAATGTTCACATTTCTAGAGTCAAAAGAGTTACAGAGCAGTCCAGGCAACTGTCATTTCAATTTCCTATTTGATAAAAATCATTGTGATTTCCATGGTCTCTCCTCCAGACACAGATGCCTAAAGTCAACTTAGTGTTCACCTTTTCCAGACACAAAAAAATGAAGACACAACAGAGAATGTGAAAATGTGCTAATAACTAAAAAAGCCAGACAGCATCTTTCTTTCATCTCTTCATTCTGGGAGCCTGGCCAATTCTGGTCTGAAAAAACAAAAACAAGCAGACAAACAAACAAACAAAACAAAAACAAAAACAAAAACCACAATTTGATTGGAACAGTAGCTTTTAAGCTTAAAAGGCTGGTGTCTGCTTGGGTGACACTTCATCCCTCACCACAGGTTCCATGACAGTTTTGGTCTGGGCACCTGCGTCCACAACTAGTTTCTCGTAGAAAGCAGTTCTGGTGCAGAAGTATGGTTCCCCAGTAAGGAGTTAACGTAGGCTGTCAACAAGTCTGCCCCTTCTAAGCACCTGCTGTTTGGGACCTCAGCTCAAGGCTAGCCCACGGTGTCTCCCGCCTGGCCAGCGCCCTGTCCTTCTGCAGGTTCCCGCATTTCTGCCCGGCCTTCCCCAACTCTCTGCTGCATTCCCAGTCCCGGGGTCACCTCCTGGCTCTCCCGTCCACCTCCCCACCTCCCTAGTCTCCATCCCTGGCTCCCCACATCCACCTACTACCCGGGTGTCCCGGATCCATCCCCGACACTCCCTACCCACCTTCCGTCCGCCGCCGGCCCGGGCGTGTTGGCCGGAAGCCCCGCGGCTCCGTCCTCGCAGAGCACTGAGGCCCTGCGGCTTCTCCTCCGCGGCCGGGGCTGCTTCTGAGCCGCCGGCTCTGGCTCCATGTCCGGGGATAGGGGGTGGGGCGGTGGCCCAGTGCCCGGGGGACCGATCGTGGCGGGCACAGTGCCCGCCAGCTTCTGCGAGACAGAAGGTTGCCTTCTAGCAGAAAACCACTACCACCATCATCCGGGGATTTGAAAATGGCGGCTGCTCAGCGGTCAGCCAATAAGAGAGCGAGAAGCGGTTGCTAGGATACGTGGAGTCCCGCCCTAGTCCTGAAGCCCTCTCCATACACTTCTGGGAGATTGGTGGAGTTAAAGTCAGGCGTTTGTGGGATTATACACTTCTGGGAGATTGGTGGAGTTAAAGTCAGGCGTTTGTGGGATTTACTCTAACTCCATCGCTGAATCTCCCAAAGGCAGTCTCTATTCACTGGAACTTTCACTGCACGCCAGGAAAAAGGATTGGAAGCTGCTGACCATTTGATGTTGCTTAGCATTAGGTTGAAAGTAACAACCCCAAAGCAAGGCGCAGTCGGACATATAAACACTGAATTATTCGTGTGGGATATATGCTCAGTGGCCAAAGACAATAACTGTGTTCTCAGGGATGTCTCTAGATAACCAGTGAGGTCTAGTTATGTCCTCCTGTCTCTCAGTAAGTAGGACAACGTTGTCTTGCCAAATGAAAAGGGTTGCTTTCTCTGTTAGCAAGACTGCAAAAGGTACAGAATGAAACAAAGGACCTTTTTGGAATATTACACTACGATTGATAAATAAAAAACGTTCTTTAATTTAAAATATTGTCAATGATCTTTTTAAATTTTAATATAAATTTAATTAATTTATTCAGATTACATCTCAATTGTTATCCCATCCCTTGTATCCTCCCATTCTTCCCTCCCTCCTGTTTTTACCCTATTCCCCTCCCCTATGTCTATGACTAAGGGGGACCTCCTCCCCCCACTATATGGTCATAGGCTATCAAGTCTCATCTTGGTAGCCTGCTTATTCTTTCTCTGTAGTCTCTCTCTTTTTTTGTGGGATGTTATCTTAAAAATAATACTAGCTGTAAGAAAGTATCTACACATAATTTAAAAAATTAAAGGCAATTCAAATGAATAGGAGATGTCTAAATGCAGCTCATAGACTACAAAGACTATCTTTATGTTATAAAAAACAGTCTTCCCCAGAGAAGAACACACTAATTGGTTATCCAATACCAACTGGTCAGTCCTAAAAAACATATGCAAGTAACATCATACATACTGAGTAGGTTGTATTTATGTATTTAGGAATATGATATGCATATACATATATTCATGTAACAACAATTAATGAAAAAGGAGGTCATGAATTTGAAAGATAGCAAGAAGGGGTATAAGGGAAGATTAGGAAGGAGGAATGTAATTATAATCTTCAAAAAATAAAATAAATAATTAAAAATAAAAGGTATGCCAGGTGCTGGTGGTACACACCTTTAATCCCAGCACTTGGGAGGCAGAGGCAGACAGATAGATCTCTGAGTGTTTGCAGCCAGCCTGGTCTACGGAGTGAGTTCCAGGATAGCCAAGGCTACACAGAGAAACCTTGTCTTGAAAACCAACCAACCAACCAACCAACCAACAACAAAAAAATGTAATAAAATAAAACAGTTTAAGTAGAAGCATGAAACATGAAATACAGAACTGTGCTGGCTAGTTTTATGTCATCTTGACACATGAGACAGTCATCTAAGAGGAGGGAACATCAATTGAGAAAATGCCTCTAAAACACTGGCCTGTAGGCAAGCCTGTAGAGTGAATGATTGATGTGTGAGGGTCCTGCCATTGTGTCCAGTCCTGGTGGTCCTGGGTTCTATAACAAGGCAGGCTGGGCAAGACATAAGGAACAAGCTAGCAAGCAGCACGCCCCTGTGACCTGTGCTCAGCTCCTGCCTCCAGGTTCCTGCCTTGTTTGAATTCTTGTCCTGACTTCTTTTGATGATGGACTGTGATGTGGAAGCGTACGCCTAACAAACTCTTTCCTCTTCAAGTTTCTTTAGTCATGGTGTTTCATCACAGCAATAGAAACCCTAACTAAAACAATAACTATAATCAGTTATAAATCACTCTATAATTATACAGAAGAAAACGTTGAAATTAACACATTAAATTTTCTCTAGATGGTAAGATTTTCGGCTTTTAAAATACTTTTAATTTTTATTTTCTTGATTTAAAAATTCCTTAAACATGGTGAGACATGGAACTTGTATCTCATTTATAAGGAAGAATTTAGCTCTTAAGATGATATAAAATTACGGAGTAAAATCCCCTCATTAAATAACCCCCTCATCCATTTCATCCTATTCCTCTGAAAATAGTAAAGAGCAAGTACTATTTTTAGTAAGTGCAATGTAAACACATTCAATGGGTCTCTACGCAGAATTTTATAGAGTGCAGGTATTTCAGGGGCAGCGCACT
>OU015749.1:6848499-6865258 GCA_907169655.1 Acomys percivali | reverse complement strand
AGAGAGAGAGAGAGAGAGAGAGAGAGAGAGAGAGAGAGAGAGAGAGACACGGAGAGAGAGAGAGAGAGGAGGGAAGTGAGTCTGTCCTTTTATAATCCTCCGGGCAGGGGCACGCCCAGCGGCAGGTAGGCAATGACATCACAGGCAGACTGGGGCAGAATCCCAACACTTGAATTTTGTAAACTCAGTAGTTTAATGTCATATGTGTACAACTTATTTACCACAAGAACTTTGAGCCATTTCCATTTAACTTGTTAATCGCTGACACACCATATGTTTAGCCTTAGCACAGCTACTGGGGGCGGGGCACAACACTGAGCAACATAACGCTGTTCTCACAGAGAGTAGACTGTAGTGAGGGTGGACAGTGAAAGAGCACATGGAGTGTAAAACCAGCGAGACGGCCCAGCCAGTTGGCTAAGTTGCTCACCGCCAAGCTCGATGACCCACGTTAGATCGACGGGAACTCCACAGTGGAAGAAGAGTTGTCCTCTGACGTCCACATTTATGCTGTGCGTGCACATGCACACAACCAGTAAACTGTAACTTAGACAGGTGTCATATGGCGTAATAAATGAATTCCATGCAACTGGGTCCTCTCAAAACTTTGTCCATGTCACAGTTTGAGCCAGAACATTGAGTCTTCTAATGTTCCTGTAAAACATGACTAACCAAAATCTACTCAGAGAGGGAAGGCCTGAAACCTCTGTGAGTTTTCTGCATTGGTCACCAATTTCCTCCTGCTCGATTGGAGAAAACCTAAGTGACCCTCTTGAAACCATTAGTTCCAAGAGGGTGCATGACCATTACTAGTGAGTGACATGGTTTCTGAGAGGACTCAGGCACTGGGTAACGTGTGAGGCTCTCTCACTGGATAGCTGAACCGTTCGCTCACATTTCTGTTACAGAATGATTCAAAATTGTGTCTTAGGAAAATGGCAAATTATTATCTGTCAAGAGCTCATGGGAGTTTCAAGAACAGTGTTTAATTCTTGTGCATTCAAAGCTCCCTTTGTGCCACTTACTGATTACCATGGCTGCGAGAACCGTCGAAGGCTCTTTAGTCATGACAGCTTACCATGGAGTCTATTCCTCACTCGCTTGTTCTGCTCTGACTGGGGAGAAAGTAGGAGGAGCAGGGGGCTTCCTCATGTAAGAGCAATGACTGACGTCTGCCCTCCAAAGTCACCTGGCACAACAGAGAGGTCGGGCGTGTTCGGTTTTAAAACAATTTTTCCTTGTAATGCTTGGAAGAGAATGATTGTTAAGTCAAAGAACATTAAACTTTATAATTTCACTATCTATTGCCAAATTGTCTCTCTTTGACTTGCAGAAATATGTCGAATAATGGAGGGGAGTGGCTGTTGAAATCACTGGTGCAGTGTGCTGTGAGTCTTACAGACATTTGCTAAGATGACAGATGAGAAATTATATGCTGAAGTTATAATAGTGCAGCTGTTGTGAGGTTGCATACCTTTTCAGAGAGTTAAAAGCTCATTCATGTTTGCACATGCATGTGTGCTGATGTGACATGTCACGCCCTTGCTCGTTTTCTTTTTGGATTAGTTCCTATTAAGTTTAATTTTTAAAGTAGATCTTTATATATTGGATCAGAAAGCTGTGTGACTTTTACATGAGTGGCAAACATTTTCCAAGAGTTTTATTACTCTGTCTGTCTGTCTGTCTGTCTCCCTGTCTCCATCTTTCTTTCTTTCTGTATGTCTTGGGTATTTAATTAAGGGCCTTGAACAAAACTAGGCAAGTGCCTATCTTTGATATACATCCACAGGTTCATTTTTTTTTTTTCAAAAGATGCTTTTAGAAGACAGGGTTTCTCTGTTTAACAGCCCTGGCTGTCCTGGAACTTGCTTTGTAGACCAGGATGGCCTTGAACTCACAGAAAGTCACCAGCCTCTGCCTCCCAAGGGCTGGGCTCCCAGCTTCACCTTTATTTTGACTTTACCTCTGGCAGTGATGTTGATATTCACAGTGTGTGTGTGTGTTATTATGTTTTATTTATTTATTTATTTGTTAATTATTTGTCACTATGTGGTGATCAATAGGCCTATGGCCTCTTTTCTGGGAATCTGGTTATTGAGTCTTACTGCCAGGAGGCCACCGGAATTCTTAGTGTTGTCCAGTTTTAGAGGAATTTTGTTTATATTAAATATTCTTATCTTTGAATTCTACATATAAATTGAAAAATATGTAGGTAATTTTACACAGCTGCTTTCACTCTCAAGTTCACCATTTATAGTATTATGGTGGTATCGGCTTCTTTCCAAATTTGTTTCTATTTATTCACTTAGTCCACTGGCTGTTAGACAGCAGAGCCTCTGCTTGCATCCCAGAGACATCACAGTGTTCCCCGAAATACCCTGTACTGTAGTGGGTAGGGATGTCGGGTCGGGGGGGGGGGTGGCTTAGTGGTTAGAGTACTTGCCGTGTGTGGTGGTCTGAGTTAGAACGGCTCATTTGCTCACCTGTTTGAACACTTGATCCCCAGTTAGTGGAAGTGTATGGGAAAGATTAGGAGGTGTGGCCTTATTGGAAAGGTATGCTACTGGGGACAAGCTGTGAGATTTCAAAACATGCCATGTTGCCATTCTCTCTCTCTCTCTCTCTCTGTCTCTCTGTCTCTCTGTCTCTCTCTCTGTCTCTCTCTGTCTCTCTCTCTCTGTCTCTGTCTCTCTCTCTCTCTCCCCCCCCTCTCTCTATCTGTCTCTCTCTGTCTCTCTCTGTCTCTCTCTCTCTCTCTCTCTCTCTCTCTCTCTCTCTCTCTCTCTCTGCCCCATGGCCATATCTGAAGATAGGAGCACTCAGCTACTGCTCCAGCTCCAGTACCACGTTTTCCTGTCTGCTTGCTGGCGTGCTTCCCACTATGATGTGTATAGACTCTAACGCTCTGAAACTGTAAGCATGAAGTAAACTCTTTTATAAGTTGTCATGGTTGTAGTGTCTTAGCACAGCAATAGAAAGAAACTAAGACACTATGCAAGCTTAAGGACAAGCATATGGATTCCCAGTGTCTTTTTTTTTTTTTTAATGAAAATTTATTTATTTATTATGTACAATGTTCTGCCTGCAAGTGTGCCTATCCACCAGAAGAGGGCACCAGATCTCATTATAGATGGTTATGAGCCACAATTCAATTCAGGATTCCCAGCATCTATATAAAAATGCTGGGGGTGGGGTGGGGGTAGGGGATCGTGGCCTGCCTTAAATCCCAGATTCTGGGAGGTGGAGACAGAAGATCTTCAGAGCAAGCTAGTTAACTACACTAGCTGAATCGGTGAGCTACGGGTTCAAGTAAGAGATGCTGCCTCAATGTATAAGGTGGGGAGCTATCCAGGAAGACAGCTACTTCAGCCTCCACCTTCACCGTGCATACACACATGCAGACACACCCATCAACACAAGGTGACCCCACAGTGCTATCATGCCTGCATATATGCATGCATACCACACACACATATACACAAAACAACAACAACAACAACAACAATTTGTGGCTCCATGCCTTAGAGCTCTATGGAGGTGTTTGGAATGTTGCAGTCTCCTGCCCATCCTAATGTTCCCCTGAAACAAACCCTAAATTATGCTGCTTTTGTGGGACCATCTTACAGAGACGGCTTGTGAGATGAAACCACACAAAAGCTGACCAGACCCTCGATCTTTTCTTTACTCTTTAGCAGATGCTGTTCCTGGTTGGGATGGGGATTTTGACCTGTCAGCCACATCCCTCACTACCCTTTCCAAGTTCAGAGATTGAAAGCAGAAAAGCAGAGACAAGCAGAAGTTTGAGAAGCCACTGGCTTTAATCCAGATGAGGAAGTAGGGGAGGGATTTGGTAGCAAGAGGGTGAGCTGTGCATCTCCTGGTCAGTGTGGTGCGAGGAGGGAGCCTGAAAGCTCTCTCTCTCTCTCTTCAGTCATGGGAACACCCGGGAGGAGCTAGGAGCATAGGGGGCACTGTGTGAGCTTTGTCTGTCACCACAGGGAACCAGAGAACAGACATGGGATACGAGGAGAGACTTTACCCTCCACTGTGTGCACAGGCTGAGCTATACTGCACTTGAGTGCATATGTACAGAGGAGAAGGGAAACTGGATTGGAAGCGAGAGGAAGGAGGGGGGTCACATCAACGGAGCAGCCCATGAAAATGGACCGTCCTTTGAAATTCAAGGGCATGCCCTCCCGTCTCCCTCACCCTCAACTCCGGAGCTCTTGCCTGCCCTCCTTCCAGGCCTCGGCTTTATTTCTTCTTCCCAATCTGTGCCATGAGTTGAGCATTGGCAGCCGCCTTGGCTCGCAAATTCTTGGCCTTGTCGATATTGAAGAGGATGTTCATGATGTTAGTGGGAACGTCAAGTGACAGCGTGAACTTGGTGCCTCGGTCGCTTTTGGCCTTGTCTGGGTAAAGCTTCCACTTGTGCTGTGTTTGGGGCTGGTATCTGTACCGCGTGATTCCAGCCCCATTCCCACCTCCAGGGCCTGAGAAAGTTCTTTTGTTCTTGCCGTGTCTTTGTTGGTCCCCTTCTTTTCCTGAAGGGTCTTGTATGGGCAGGTGGTTGAAGAAGGTCTTCTTGTTCAGCAGGGCCAGGGGCACGTCCTCCAGCTTGCTCTTCTTAACCTCAGACAGGGTTGTGTTGAGGCAGCTGAAGACTGGCCCAGCATTGTAGAACCTGTGGGAGATGCTTGTCCTTGGGCCCCCCAGGAGCATCAGCAGGAGCAGCAGGAAGTAAGTGGGCATCAGCATCACTTCCTGCAGCAGAAAAGAAGGATATGAAAATAGGTCTGAGAAGGACATGGAGCAAGGTTCAACAGAGTGTTTCCAAGGTTCTTCTGACAGGTTTCTCAAAGTTAGTCCACAGACCGGCAGCATCAGCATCTGCTGGAAATTGGTTACAGCTGCAAGCAATTCTCAGGTAATTCCCTAGAACCAGCGAATGAAAATAAAGAGCCCCACACTCTGTGTTTTAGCATGCCCTTCGGATGTGTCTCAGTGTCTGCTACCTCCTGTAAGCTTGTGGATTTGAATACCTGGTCCCCGGATGGAGGTACTTTTTGTTAAGTTCCAGAAACTCAGGAGGTGGAGAAAGGAGGTCACTGGGGGGCAGGGGTGTCCCTAGGAGGGTATGGCATCCCTGGTTGTTTCCTGTCTGAGTTGCCTCCATCAAACTGGATGCTTTTCTGTTCTGTCCTGCCATGATGGGCTGAGACACCTGGGATTTGGAGTTTGTTCCCGTAAGTTGCCCGTGGGAGGTTATCATGTTGTCAGACAATGCAGAGCGGCTCACACCCTGTTAGTTCTGTCTCTACAGTCCGAGAGCTTTTCAGTCTGGTGTTTGTTTGTTTGTTTGTTTGTTTTTTACCTTGTCTAATTTAGCTTTGTCTCTGGCCCCAAAACCAAACAACAAATGTAGTAAGTATGTGGCCGCCTTCCTGGTCTTCAGACTTGACCATCTGTGCTTGTTCTTTAGAACAATGGGCGAATGGGCAGGAGTAGAAGGGGAGTGGGTTTTGGGGCTGAGGGGAGCTCGGAGGAACAGAGGAAGGCGAAACTGTGGTTGGCACGTATTGTATGAGAAAGGAATCTGTTTTCAAAAAAAAAAAAAAAATACAAGAAATATTCTCCAAGTAAATAAACCCAGGGATTCTGCTGAGCCCCAGCAGCAAGGACGGTTGTTTTGTTATCCGCTGTCGTGGTGGGTAGTGGCGGGCCACCTGCAGTCAGAGAGGCCTGGGTTCTAAATGCACCTTAATGCCTACATGACCTTGGCCATGCCCTCTCCTAGCAGATGGCTAGGAATGGGCCCAAGGCAACCCCCAACTTCCTTAGGCTGGAAAAGTGAATCTCACTCTTTAGCTCAGGCTGGTCTGGAACTCAGTGTGTAGCCTGGCTAAGTCCTCCTGCTTCTGACTCCCAAGTACTGGGGTAATACACAAGAGCTGCCACCCCCTAGCCCAGACTGCATGAATCCCTGAGTTCAGTTCTCTGAAGAAGCCATACACCCACACATATGCATCTATCTAGTGCACACAGATGCACTCATCCAAATGCATATGTACATGTCCACACATGCACACATACACACATATTCACGTACATACCCCCCTACCTGTGCTCACGGCAGTTTCCTGTAAAAGTTGTTCCTTTCCTAGGTATGCATCATAGCTGACACCTTTCTTTCCTTTTATAGTAATTTAGTTATTTGCTCATTTGTTTAGCATCGTAAGCATTTATTACCAAGAATATATTTATAATATTCCATGACAAAAACATGAACCTGGCTTTAAGTATTCTGAATGTACAAGTGAGTCAGATATGAGTGTGTCACAGGCTTTAGTGACAGCACACACTTTGGAATTAGACAGAAATTGGCTCAGATTCTATCTGGTCCTTTGCCTGAAGGCCTCTGTCCAATTCCTTAGCCTCAGTGAAATTCAATTTCATCATTGGGCGAAAGGGCTGACAATAACTATCTCCCAAAGGTTAGGTGATGAATTACAGTTAAAAGGCCAGTGTACGAAAGTATGTGTTAACCACACACTCCTTAGGCTGGCTCATGCCTGATCACACATTAGCAACCCCTACATCTTATATGGTGGAGGTGTAGTCATAGTTGGCAGACAGCCCCTAAAGTCATGCATTTTACACACACAAGATTGCCAGGCACACTGAGTCAAGAGTTTGGTTGTCCAGACTAACACCTTTGTTGCAGTCCGTCTCTGGCTTACAGCTTTTGTCTGCATAATGTTCCTTCTACCACAGTCTATGCAGGCTTGGTTTGCCTAAATTTCCTTCCAGAAATTTAGTTCAAGTAAGTAGTAAGGACATTGCTCTACCTTAAAGTCCTTCAAAATCCCATGAAAGGATCATTTAATCACATACCATGGGTCCTGGTACTCAGACTGAGAACCCGCAGGGGATGCTGATGCTGTGGGCACATGGAACATGCCTGGAGTGTCTCTGTTCTGTTTACTTCAGCTCCTCTTTGTGATAGATAGAATTTCTAGAGCTGGTGTGGCAGTGGCACACACCTGTGCAGTACATGAGTGGTTGAAGCAGGAAGCCTGTGAGTTTGAGGATAGCCTGGACTACCTAGCAAGAGCTTGCTCCAAAATAACAACAATAAAACAACAACAGCAGCAGCAGCAACAACAACAACAACAAGAAGTAACTTGTTGGAGTTCCTGGAGAATGTTTTACAGAGCTGTAGCAATGTTACTGATTCGTTACCCAGCATTCAATATCCAGACCTTTGGCTTTACTGTGCAGAGGATCCAGCAAGTTCTGCATAAACAGAGAGTTAGTGTCTCCCTGTTGTCTTACACTCTGATGACATCTTAAAGTTTAAGGGCAACTTTAAGTGACTTCTTAACCCTGAAAGAACTTTAAAAAATGGACAAAAGCTCAGAAGTTGTGAACTCTGGTAGGAAAGTTCTAGAGAAACTTCCATCTCTTCCATCAGTTTTGTTCACTGGTTCCTTTCAGAAACTGCAAATGAGTTTGTATCTAAGTGCCCCCGATGCAATTTTTCACCCAAGAAGTCAGAAGTCTGAGTTCTCTCTGTCTCTCTCTGTCTCTCTCTGTCTCTCTCTGTCTCTGTCTCTCTCTGTCTCTGTCTCTCTGTCTGTCTCTGTCTCTGTCTGTCTCTGTCTCTGTCTCTCTCTGTCTCTGTCTCTCTCTGTCTCTGTCTCTCTCTGTCTCTGTCTCTCTGTCTCTCTGTCTCTCTCTGTCTCTCTGTCTCTCTCTGTCTCTGTCTCTCTGTCTCTCTCTGTCTCTCTCTGTCTCTCTCTCTCTCTGTCTTTGTCCTAATTTCTTTATTCTTCCACTCTTTGAAGCAAGAGGCTTTCCTCCAAAGAGGGCTAGGAGGCTGGGATGACACACATCAGCTTAGCGTTGCTTAGACTACAAGGAAGAATGCTCTGAGGTGGAAATACCAAGGCGCACACGTCAGCCTTGGCGTTGTCCTTACCCTCCCTACACCGCGAAGCTCACCCTACTCAGCGGCAGGGCCCGGCTTAGATTTTTATACTAGAATAATAAATGTTGCTGAAAACTCAATGTGTTTTGTGTCCAGGTCCATCTTGGGCTCACTCTACCTCTGCCTCTACTGGATGCTCCTTCAGTGTAAACTAACTCCTGAACTTACAAGCCAGCACCTTAAACACCTGGGCCATTTTGAACTCTGTATTTCTTTGGCATTTCAATTCTTCTGTGATGCAGAGATTTTTTTCTTTCCCTGTGATTCCTTGGGGCTCTTGAAATCCCTGGCAACAGCTGATAGGGCCAACAGAGCTTTCTACTACAGAACATCTTCAATAAATATTTGTTATATAAACTGACATTCATATTAACATTCAAGAACTTAATGAAATCAATTTCCCCTAAGGTGGGACAATGTGCTTTCGACTCCTTTTTAAAAAATATGTATTTTCTTCATGCAGGTACCTGCTATTGTGTGTATTATTGAGGGGAAAATGCTCTAGGAGGCACAGGGTTTTTGTTGCTGTCATTCTCATTTTGAAATCACGTGTGTGTGTTTACATGAAAAGCAGTTCTGCCAAAATTACTGTCTACAGTTTTCCCAGGAAAAATCTTAAAAGTGTCCTCTCTAGGCCTGGCCTGGCCTCCCTGGAGCCCTTGCTGTATAGGGTGATATGGGGTGACCTCTGTGCTTGTGTCCTGCTCATCTCTGCTACACAGGTCACTGACCCTGGGCTGAGAGCTGGGGTCCCTTTTCATCTATTTACCTCCAAGTGTGTGTGTGTGTGTGTGTGTGTGTGTGTGTGTGTAGTGCGTCTGTGGTGTGTGTGGTGTGTGTGTGTGTGGTGTGTGTGTCTGTGTATGTGAGGTGTATGTATGGTGTATGTGTGATGTGTGTTGTGTGGTGTGTGTATGTGTGTGTGGTGTGTGTGTCTGTGTATGTGCAGTGTGTGTGGTATGTGTGTTGGTGCAGTTTGTGTGTATAGTGTGTGTTGTGTGTGTTTGGTGTGTGTGTTTGGTGTGTGTATGTGTATGTGTAGTGTGTGTTGTGTGTGTGGTGTGTGTCTATGTGTGTAGTGTGTGTTGTGTGTGTTTTTAGTATGTGTTTGGTGTGTGTATGTGTATGTGTAGTGTGTGTTGTATGTGTTTGTGTGTCTGTGTGTGTAGTGTGTGTTGTGTGTGTTTGTGTGTGTCTCTGTGTGTAGTGTGTGTAGTGTGTGTTGTGTGTGTTTGTAGTGTGTATATGTATGTGTAGTGTGTGTTGTGTGTGTTTGTGTGTGTCTCTGTGTGTTGTGTGTTTGAGGAGGGAGGAATATGTTATTTTCTTACTTTTTAAACCCCATGTTGCCATCAGAGAAGAAAGTTATCATGAAAAAAAAGTCAAAGATGTCTAAATGATGCATAATATGTATCTGTGAGCAAATATCTTATATGGGTCTCTGTAGACCCCAGGGTCTAATGTATGTGTATGAGACTGTTGGTGTTTTGGGTGACAAAGAAATGTCATCCTTGACATCGATGAAAAGTTGTAAAGAAAAGACTATTATTTGGACCTATTGTATTGGGACATCCTGACTCTAGCCCTGTAGAATCTAAAATACAAGGGTTCTTTACTATTCTGGCTATTTTTACACTAAAGTAATGATTAGGGGCTGGGAGAGAGAGTCATATTTTTCTTCAGGACTTTTCTTGTAATGATTCACTTATATTTTCCTGAGGCTTATAGAATTAAAGGAAAATACTCTTTGTCAGGCACAGTGGCATATGCCTATAATCTCAGTACTTGGGGATAGAGATACGGCAATCAGAGTTCAAGATATACTTAGCTACATAGGGAGTAGAAGGCAACCAAAGACTATGTGTGACTCTTCTTCAAAAAGCTTAACTAAACCAATAAATATTCAAAATAAAACAAAACTATAAAAACGATGCCCTATGCTCCCTAGGTAATTCATAAATCTTGAACAGCTTTCTCCTGCTAAATTCTTCAGGACCATTTACCTTAACTGAAGCTACAGGAATTAAAAAAAAAAATCCCTGTTACTCCCTATGGAAACACCAAGCCACAGTTAGTTAAATTTTGGGGGTAAATCTGTAAGCCTCTATTTTTCTTTTTGCATGTCTGAAACTCTTTGGGGTTATTTTAGCGGTACTTTCCTACGGGGTCTTTAAAGACGTACAATCACTTCTGACAACTGTATCAGGATCAAGAGTAAAGTATGAGGCAATGAGGGATCTGGTCAGACTCACAGGAAAAAACACAGGACCGAGACACCATGGTTGTCACAGCTTCCCATGTGTAGCAGTAGTGACAGAGCTGGACCTCTGTGGCCCGTGTCTGCAGACACAGATAAACCCAGCTGGGAAAGGAGCCAGCTAAGAGCTTTTTTTTTTGTGAATCCATGCTGCAGAAATTAGGAAAACACTAAGCATTTCAAAGCTTTTGAAATGTTTAACTTTTGGTAGAGTTTGTGCAGACCACTCCTCAACCTGGATCTAGACCTAAGAAACGCCCCCTGAATAGAGAACGTGAGGGTTTATTGCACGATAGTTTCGTCTCTTCCGCTGAAGATGGAGGGTACAATGGAAGTGCTCTAGGCCAGTCGTGGCATGTCTTAATCCATTCCTACAAGAGGTTTGCTTATATACTTACTTAATTTTAATTAATCAATTCATTTTTAGATAGCTGTGTTTAGAAAGGATGCAGCAAGTGGAATTCTCCTGGAACTTGGACACAATGGGTAGATGTGAGACAATCCCTCCATCTGCTCCCTTGCTCCTCTGCTCTCACAGGTGGTACACACTACAGCCGTTGCACCCCCAGCCCCACATCCCCAGCATTTGCAAGAAGAAAAGGACTCAGGGCTGGGAGAGTTCTCCAACTTTCATGTTGCACTGGGTTAGTTGTCGTTTAAGTCATTCTGGTTGTTGTAGTACCTGGCTCCCTCCCACCAAGCCACGCCAGGGGAGGGAAGGCGATGCCACAGGTGACAAGCACACACGAGTAACCGTAGGTCCGTGCATCCTTGCTGTGCTGAGGCAGTGTGGAATATGGACCTGTAGTTTCTGAGCCCTGCTATCCTCACCTATTTGTAAACTATCACCAAGGACTGCTTTGTGTGTTCATATATGGAGTGTGTGTATGTGTGTGTGTGTGTGTGTGTGTGTGTGTGTGTGTGTGTGTGTGTGTTTACAAACTGCATTGGATCTGCCACCTCTTCAAAACAGGTCTCTGCATTACTAAGAATGAAATGATCATTTCGTGCCTGAGAAATTTCTCCCTGGTGCCTTTGGTACCAATTTCTGCTGATTTAAAACAAGCCTGGCCGTGGAGTTCAGCATTCCCATCCCATGAGCTCCTGCTGACGGCTGCTAGCACCTCTCTCCCAGTCCTTGTTGAGAGAAAATACATTTATGCCTCATAAGTCAGTCCCCAAGAACAACCTTACCTTTCTGTGGACTTTGCTCTGGGGTGGAAATGCGCAGGGCGAGGGGCACAGCTCCCGGGCCAGGAGGGCTGCTCCAGGCAGGTCCTCTGAACTTCTGGCTGCTCAGGGTCTCAGCTTTATCTTCTCTGGTGTTGTTCGTAAGTGGGCTGTGATACTTCCTCTCTATGGAAACCACTCCACTCCCCTGTGAATATATGTATATATATATATATATATAAAAGTGACAGTTTGCAGGGTGGATCGTAATTCCAGATGTGGTGTCTACGTGAGGACGAGCTATCCGGTGCTCACGTCACAGAGATGACAGGTACGCGGGAGACTGGGACCCCTCCTGACTCTCCCTCCTCTAGTCACCTGCTCCTTCCCCTCCTCTCCTTGCAGCTCGCTTCATTAATTAAAATCAAAACAAACCAAACAAGAACAGAACCCAAATCACAGGTAAGCCAAACAGCAGCGCCTTTGGATAGAACCTGATGACTGGCATTAATTCCGGCTAATTCTAGCCTCTCCTACCTCTCCCTCCCGCCAACCCTCCCATTGGAAATCTGGGGCCAGAAAGTGCTATGTAAGCAGAGAAGGTGATTTGTAGTTCATCTGCTGCCTTGTCCTTTTGTGCATTCTGACAGCACAGTGTTAGCCAGCTACTCACACGGCTCGTTATCATTGTTTGTGTTGGTCAAATACTCCTGTGTCCAGAGCTTTTTAAATATAAAATCACTTGAATTTTACCGGTCTATGAATTGAATATGTACTGGACTGTGCCAAGTATTTATTAGTCTCTGGGGAATTCAGTCGTAAGTGAGGTGGGGCTGCTATAGAAAAGACATAGATAGATAGATAGGTAGATAGATAGATCGAGAGCCCAATTATCAAGTGGCAAATGCCATAGTTTAGAAAGGAGCAGACATACCCACTTGAGAGTTCCCTGTGCTCAGCGAGAGGGAAGCAGAAGGTGTGTGCAACATAGGAGGGCAGCGATTGCTGTGGACAGAGCTGAGGGAGGGGGGCGCTGGGAAGAAGCCAGGCAGGAGGAAGCTAGGAGCTGGCTCCCACTTAGAAGTGCTTTGAAGATCTGTTTAGAGAGTAAACATCACTTAATACACCCTAGGAGAAGCGAAGGGGGCAGGGCTCATATAGGCAACCCTTAGTTTATGGATGAGAAAACTGAGGCCATGAGAAACAGCTTGCTGGTACCACATAGGCTCAGGGTCACAGAGTCAGTGTGAGAAGCAGCTCCATGCTGGGCACACTGCCAGTTCTAATCCACCTTCCACCTTGGGCTGAGCAGAATTTTTTAAGGAGCCATGGGATTGGCTGGGTCTCCATGGTCCCTCTGTCAAAACTAGAGGCCCCGCCCCAAATGACTGTTCTGTTCACAAACTTCTTCTAGGTGGACTTTTTAGACAATCAAGACCCTTCAATGGTCCCAAATCTTTTGAGGGAAAAACTGAGAAGGATTCCTAGATAGCCAGTCTCTTCTAACACTCTAACCCTCTTTATAGAGATATGAAACTAAGGGCTCAGTGACAAAGCACAAAGCCCTGGCTGGGTCCTACCCACCAGTGCCACAAGTTTCAGAGAATATGAAATCGTATCCACGTTCCCCAGAGATGTCTGGGCTTGGATTCTCAGGAGGTTAGAGGCAAAACGCAACTAGATTTGTGTTTGATTCAAACCTGCCAGTTCTATCATCAGTTAATTAGTATAGACTAGTCTAAGAGAAGTCCCCCCACCCCTCAGAGCCCCCCACCCCCATTTCAGATATTAGGCAGTCATGGGACTTATGCAGATGTAGGTAGGTGGCTGAAAACTTGAACTTGGTTCACTTTTCATCGTTTCTGAGTTCTGGTATGGCGGCGGGGGTGACTTGTGGAAACTGCAGACATGGGCATACGCAGAGTGGGCTTTCTCAACTTTAGTTGTACTGACATTTGAGTCACCCAGTCCCTTGATGTGGCAGTCTTTATGGAGTCCTGTAGGATATTCAGCAATATCTGTCTGACCTGTTCTCAGTGATGACAGCACCACCCCTCCACACACCATTTGTGGTAATCAAAACAGCCCTGGGAAGCAAGACACTAAACCTTGGCCTCTTTTCTTTTCTCTTTTAACTTTTTAGTGATTCTTTGTGAATTTCACACCCTGCACTTCAAGCCCACTCATCTCCCTGTCCCTTCTTGTCTATCCTCTGCCCTTGCTACCCCCTATAAAAATAAGCAAACAACAAACAAGCAAACCATCTCCTCGGTGAAGCTGTAGTGTGTCATAGTGTCACAGTATACCCTTTGTCCACACATCTTCACTTGCAAATGTTCATTGCAGTGAGTCATTGGTCTGGTTCCAGGTCTCCGGCTTCTGCTACACTATCGACACTGTATTCTCACGGGGACTCCTTGTTGCTCTGTGTCATGGAGATGCTACAGCTTTGTATCTGTAGACCGGCCCTTTCACTTGCTCCAGCAGTTCGTAGATGGGGTAGATGTTGGGGTGAGCCAACTCAAAGCCCTGGATCTGGGCATAGGTGGTAGCTGAGTTGGTCAGCACACCAGCTCTCCAGCACCCAAATCACCAGGGCAAGCTCTCTGGCTAGCTCTACTGCATTTCTGAGGTAAGGTGCAGGTCTGGCTCTCCTAGTGTTGTAGCCCATAAGAGGAAGGGTCAGGTCACCTGCTCTCATGACCCTGGGCCAGCTATCCTGCCTCTTGCAAGGAAAGGGGCGAGGCGCAAGGAGAGGTGTCGGGTGCAAGGGGTGAAGTGGGGCTTCTTATGAATCTGCCCTCCTGCCTCTGGACTTCCCAGAATCCCTCCAACCTTGAGGATGGATCTCTGTGAGGACTCAGGCATCTTCGTAGCTGTGGCTGTCGCTAAAACCTAGGGTTCCCTTGCAATTGAGAGCAAGCACATCAGTTTCCATTGGTTGATTGGGGTTGGCTTTCAAAGCCACCACTAACAGAGTTCCCCATCTGATGGCACATAGACCTGGGTGGCATGGCAAGTGTAGTCTTGGTACATACTTCTGTTAGGGATAAAAGCATCACTAAATAATCATTTGCTTTACAGCTTGAAGGACAGTCTTGAATAACACAAGGATGATTAGTGGGTAAACGCCCCCAGGTGTCACTTAGAAGCAAGGAAGCCACCCCTCCCCACCCTCTGCTGAAGCCTTAGCAAGGCTTTCTGCTGCACTTGCATGTCTCCCTGGCCTCTGTGAGCCATTAGCATCTTTTATGAGTTCAGCAACAGCATTTAGGATGCAATTTAAGGATGTAAATACTCTATTGAGACTATGTGAAGGGCTGGGGTGAGAAGAAAAAGATACCTACCCTCACATAAGAGTAGAAATGGCTTATATTTATAAAGCTCATTTTCCAGTGTGCTTAAAGCACTTACATTAACAACATAACTATTAAAATCTGAGCTTGGCAGGAGAGGAAAAGGGGCAAACCAACAGGGAACTATAAGAGAGCTTCACTGACAAGAGATTTTTAACTTGGAGCCAGCACAGTGAACCTTCCATTTCTGCTGCTTCCCAGACCAAGACATAGTATCTTAGCATGGAAATCATGTTGAATGGAAGACAAGAAGAGGCTCAATGGGGCTGGAGAGATGGCTCAGTGGTTAAGAGCACAGGCTGCTCTTCCAAAGGACTGAGTTTAGTTCCCGGCAACGACATAGTGGTTCACAACCATCTATAATGTGATCTGATGCCCTCTTCTGGCCTGTAGGTGTATATGCAAATAGAGGACTCATACACATGAAATAAATAAATACATTTTAAAGAAGAAGAAGAAGAAAAAGAAGAAGAAGAGGAGGAGGAGGAAGAGGAAGAAGAAGTAGAAGAAGAGGAGGAGGAGGAAGAAGGGTAGGAAGAGGAAGAAGAAGAGGAAGAGGAAGAGGAAGAAGAAGAAGAGGAGGAAGAGGAAGAAGTAGTAGAAGAAGAAGAGAAAGAAGAAGAAGAAGAAGAAGAAGAAGAAGAAGCATCAGAAACCCAGGAAAAGCTCTTTGTCTCTTCTGTTATTTGCCTGTGACTATTTTTGAGGGGGCGGACAGAGACAGGGTTTCTCTGTGTAGCTTTGGCTATCCTGAACGTGCTTTATTGACCAGGTTGGCCTCCAACTCACAACAATCTGCCTCTGCCTCTCTGGGTGCTGGGATTAAAGGCATGCATCCTTGTGCCTGGCTGCCTGTGGCTAGTTTTTGTCCACCCGTTTTTGAGGCTCCGTTATGATCACGCGCCTCTTGCTGACCAGCTTCTCCTTACTGATTGACATTTTTACCATCATAAAAGTTGTTTATCTTTGGCAACACCCCTTTGCCTTCCTTTTCCCCTGTTCAGCCACCTACCCCTTTCTCTTTGGATGGGATCTCAGTATTACAGCTTGGGATGTCTCTCCTTGAACATCCAGTCCTCTCATTTCCATCTCCAGAGCCCTGAAACCACAGGCATGCACTGTCGCTATAACTCACTCGAATCCTTTTCTTCTTCAAGCTTGTTTAGATTGATTTTTTTTTTTTGGATGCTGAGTTATCAAATTCAGCACCTCATGCATGCCAGGCAAGTTGCGCCAGGCTGAGCTACATTCTTGGCCACCAGAATAACTTTTGATATTCTTATATGTTGATATGAAAATATTGTGGTTAAGCCGGGTATGATGGCTTGCATCAATCTTGGGAGGCAGAAGCAGGAGGGATGTTGTGAATTTGAACTGGGTCGGGATACAGAGTGTGTTCCAGGTCATCTCAGACCACAGTGTGAGACTTTGTCTCTAAAACCAGAAATAAAACAAAATGAAATCTTTTCTGATGGTGAGGACCTTCCCATGAGAACATGCCTGTTGCAAAGTCTCTCATTCATCTGTCTCCTAAAGAAAAGAGCACGTAGTGCCAGGCCGCGTTTCCTTCTCCATGGATCTGAAGAACCCAGGATGCTGTAAAGTCACCGCATCTCTAGCTGTGCACAAACCGTGGCTTTGTGTGTAGACCCTTCCATGGTCCTCTGGTCATCGGCAGGAGGGAAAGCAAGGCTTACATGAGGATCTTCCTTCGGGGGAAAGTGGTTCAAAAAGCACCAGGAGTCAAGATGACCTGGAAACCATCCCAATAAACATATTTTGAGTATTTTTTGTTTGCTTTTTAGATAGGGTTTCTCTGTGTAGCCCTGGCTATCATGGAGCTTGCCCTGTATGTCAGGCTGACCTCAAACTCACAGAGATAAGTGCTGAGATTAAAGGCATGTGCCACTACTGCCCTTTTGAATTTTGAAGCCTCTTCCTCTCTCTCTCTCTCTCTCTCTCTCTCTCTCTCTCTCTCTCTCTCTC
>OU015749.1:6802994-6831594 GCA_907169655.1 Acomys percivali | reverse complement strand
GAAGGAAGGAAGGAAGGAAGGAAGGGAGGAAGGAAGGGAGGAAGGAAAGGAGGAAGGGAGGAAGGAAGGGAGGAAGGAGGGAAGGAAGGAAGGAAGGGAGGAAGGAAGGGAAGGAGGAAGGAAGGGAGGAAGGGAGGGAGGAAGGAAGGGAGGAAGGGAGGAAGAAAAGTCCAAAAGGAAGGAGGGAGAGAGGAATAAGAAATGAAGAGGGACAAAAGTTCAGAATAGAAATGTCTTGTTTTCCTACTCAAAAAGGAAATTTGCTGATAAAGGGAGCATAGATGGAGTGTCTCTTGTTGCCTCCCCCCCTTTCATAAACATAGATTCGTTTCTCATACAGTACATCTTGATTACAAGTTCCTCTTCCTTGAGTTGTAAAATGCTTAAAACCTGCAAATGATGGTCAACTAAGCCAAGAGTCACTTTGAGGACAAGGGAAGGGTTCTCTTACCCCAAATGACTTTTTCTTTTAAACACGTGTATGATTCTGCTAGTTTCTGACATGTAAAATAGGGCCTTTCTTTTCTTTTCTTTTTTATCACCCTCTGCTAGTTCCTTTGAGTGGGCTACAGGATTCCTTTTCAGGGATGTAAATAGTGGGGGTGGAGGGGTGGCTCACTGGTGAAGAGCACCTGTTGCTCTTACAGAGGACTGCAGTATCCCAGCATCTCACATCAAGTGGCTCATGACTGTCTATGTAACTCTGGCTCCAGGGTGTCTGGTGCCCTCTTCTGGCCTCTTGTGTTTGCACATGCAAACACACACACACACACACACACACACACACACACACACACACACACAAATAGGTAAGAGGTTTGTTTGTTTATTTTAAGGACACTTAACTTCTGGAGTGAGAATGATAGCAATACGAAGGCGGTGAAGAACAGTATTGGGAAAGCCATTGCCGTTTTGTTTAATTTTCCCTAGGACCAAACTTGAGACATGTTGAGCACTGGTAGATAGGGCTACTTTCTTGGCTAGATTCCATTCTGCACTTTCAAACATTCATCAACTGTCCTCATTATGTCCTTTCAGTCAATTGATATCACTGCAGGATGGCAGAATCCCCAGTACAGTTTGGACAAGTCGAGCAAAGTGCACACAAGGATTACTCAGATTCCTGTGGACAGAGTCATTTTCCCACCCTAATGCTGACCTACAACTTTTAATTCCTCAGGACATTAACACTTCTAGATGCTTCTATGAGATGCTCTGCTGGCTTCCTGTGAGGGTAGGCAATGCAGTGAAAAGGAATGTCAGGAAACTGAGCTGAATTGTAATTATTTGCTCCCTTTTGGGGAGCCCTTTTCAAGTCCTTGGCTTTGCAACAAATCTATTCTTTCTGCTGGTGGTGACTCCTCTTTCTCCAATCCTGTTTGAGACCAGTTCTGTCAGAAAAAATAAATAAATAAATAAATAAATAAATAAATAAAAGGGAAAAATTGAAACAAATGAACAAACACTGGATTACATAAAAGGGTCACAGAGCACCTAGAAAGCCCTTCTAATCACCCTAAGTCCAGTATTAAAGCTTTGGTATAGAGCTTTGTTCAGGACTGATGTGTTATTTAAGTAAAATTAATAACTATGGAAAAAACATCACATAGAAATATACACACAACATCGTAATACACCATAGTGCATATACCACAACACACTGTAACACAGACATTATGACATATATACCACATCAAACAACCCCCTCCATATGCCATACATCAAAGAACTGTCTTGGTGATAAAGAGTGATTATATCTCCCTGACAAGCTACAAAGAAATCTAGAAAGTCTTTATCTTGTCAGAAAATAGGAACAACACAAGACCTTCTCTCCAGCTAAAATAATTTTTATGCCGGTTGACATAAAGCTTACCCTCTTGAAATAATGAGTTGGGAGCATTTTCATGTTTCAGCCTCTCAAAATGTTTCAGGTGCCATCTTGTGAAGGAATTTACGGAAAACATCTGTCAACTTAATTACCTGGGAAATCTGAAGATTCTCAAGGAATAAGAGATGAGACGCAAGGCTACCAATGACTCCAATATTTGGATTATTTTATTAGTGAATGAATTTCTTAAGAACTGAAACTATGCCTGGTTTGTTCCCAGCCCTTTATCCCAACTAAGGCTCCTCTAAATGCTGACTCAATGAGAATGGACACACATCACAGAGCCACAGTAATTTAAAGACAATTTTGCTGATAACAGGGATTAAACTGAGGGACAGCACCAGGCCAGGAGATAGGACCTTTGAAAGAGTCAAGAAACACTTACACATTTGTTATGCAGCAATTTCCTTCAAGACAGAAATACTTCATCCTGAATAATGCTCTAACAGGAGATGAGACATTCTACCCTGCAGGGAAGCTCCCGAAAACTCAGGAAGTAAATAACACAAAAATTTCAGGAAGTCTCTGAAACTAAGCAGATTCAATGGGCTGTTCTTTCCTCAAGCTTAGATAACAATGTGAGTTCCCAGAGACACTGTCAGTGGGGCTAAGCTGTCTAACGGAGGCAGAGACAGTACTTGAGCTGCCTGGAAGGGGCAGACCAGCCAATCTTCCCAGAAGCCGAGACCACTCAAATTGCCTGGAAAAGGTTCAGACCAGGTAAGCTATTTGGGAGAGGTGAGGACCATCTGGATTACCTGGAAAAGATACTCTCCTGTTAATGTGCCTGCTAATTGTATGGCCTGCTGCAAGTTTCAGCTTTTGTGAGCTGTCACCCATGCTGGGGTGGGATTTTGGTGATGCGACTGTCTTTGAGTGATCTCTGTGGCTGAAGGAAACTCCTTGCCTATGCTCTTGTAAGTAACCTCAGCGAAACTCATTGGTTCCTTCACTTGGACATTGGTGGTATCTTTACTTTGTTTGTCATTGCTTCCATATATGGGGCAAGTAGACATTTCTTCACATCTCCTTCAGAAACAGTGTCACACAAAAACATTGGTTCTCTTTTTTCCCTCTCACCTAAGGTTTCTCCTATCCACCATCTTTCTGTCAAAACCCAAGAGAACTCTGTGACTGGATCTCATCACAAAACCTACTAGTCTTTCAATACTGGAGGAGTTCTTCTGTTTACCTGAAAACCATGCTTTCCAACTTGATGCATCCAGCTGCTGTGAAAAGAAGCTTTAGATCTCTATGGTCTGATAGTGATGGGGTAGTGGAATTGTGGCAGCTGTGATGCAACACCTGCTGGGGACATGATGATGCCCCAAGAGATCTTGGGCAGAATTAAAACATTGTTCTTAAAAGCAGATAAAATATTATAATGTCCCTTGTACTGAAATTTAATTGGACCTTAGCTATAATTAAGATATTAGTGATAAGATATAGTTAGCAGGAGTCCACATCTTCTAAGAGTAAGGTTTTTTTTTTTTTTCTCTGCAAATTTCTGAAGCTATTTGAGTAGCAATTAAAGATGTGAGCTTCAGGGGGGCTGCTCCTTATGGAGGGGAAGGAATATAAATTCAGAAGAAGGACAGAGATGAGTAAGGATGTCTGAAGAATCCACGAAGAATCACACTACTAACAATTTGCCTAGAAACTTTATAATACATGTAATCCCATGTAGAAACATACATATAGTCTTACTGAACTCTTCTCATCTGGGATGATGGTATCCTTTCCCAACAGCCAATGGCCATTTAACCAAACCCCAATACTAGACATGAGAAAGGCCTCTTTTGAGTTTTCATCCAGGACTGTTCAATGTCAAAAATATACAGGTTATTTTATTATCCTTAGTTACCCTGTAAAGGTGAATTATAAGTCCCTAATTCTGAAGACACAATGCACTTCAGAAACAGGGCTTGGAGACTGATGACTTGGAAATGACCTCACTGCCCCCTCCCTGAGGACTGACTTTTTCATGGTACCAGAAGGTGCTATGCAAGCTTCTGAGGAGAGAGATAACCCACAGTTCCAACTATGACACTTATCTCCCACACCAATGGCTAACATGTCATGACAACCCCGAGAGTAGTGGCAGTGGCATACATACCTTGGTGGTATCCAACATCTCTCTAGCTGGACATAAGTTCTGCTCAACAGGAGGAAAACCATCCCTGGTACTGGCAATCTAGCTAACTACTGAGTTCTAGCAAAGTATAGTTACTGGAGGAGAAGCTAAAACCACTAATTTACTAAACTAGCATAGTGTTTAGCCACATTCTATAAATATTTGTCCTCATACCTACAGAAGAATATAATCTTCAGCCCCCATAAAGGGGACTTCTCTTTGCAATGGACAGCGACAACTACAGAGAACTACAACCAATCAACATATAGAGTTGTGGACCCTGGTGCCAACCAACACATCTACGAACACCACCACACCTAATGCTTAAGGCACAGAGCAGAAGAGGGAGTGGAAAGATTGTAAGAGCCAGAGGATCAGGAAGGTTGCTGCGAGAGTGTGTCCCCTACTAGCATCAGAAGCTACATATCACCAACATGACTGCCTAAATGTGAGGTGAATAAGGCTGACGCCAACGGGCGTGCCAAACTTGACTGGGAAAAGCTCACAAGGCCTCAGTCCTACACAAAGAACTGTAAGCAACTGGGGAAACCTGGAGGGAGAGATGGTTTTCCCCAAAGTAGAGAACCCATTTGGTTTTCCAATATCAAATGGCCAGTCCCCAAAGCACACAAGTAACATTACACAGGTTATATATGGAAATACATATAAAATATATTTGCACACAATAACAATTAGTGTCTATTATTTGAAGGGAAGCAGGGAGGAGTGTATGGGGAATTTGGGAAGGAGGAAAGGGAGGAGAGAAAATTGTATTTGTGTTATAATCTCAAAAATAAAATAAGAAACAGAAATAAGCTTTCAGTTTCTTCAGGAAGTGAGGTAAAGGTGCTGAAAGGAGAATGAAGTCTGCAGTGTTAGACCATTTTTACTTCCTTAGATCACCTTTCTTCTATAGGAACAAAGTGCCTGAGGGCAATATTTCCCAGCCTTCCCGTCAAAGTCTAAAATGTTGTCAGGGCTATAGAAAAGCGACTTCAGTTTCTGAAGTATCACTATTATTTAATTTTATTAAATATCAACTATTCTTGTGTTTCTTTTTGCTGTGGGCTCCATGGCAAATCCATTAGTAGTTTTATTAGCCTTGACTGTAAGGGCTGAGATGCTTATAATTAAGGAAAATTAGTTTGTGGAGATTAAGCCAATGCTGGGAATGATCCTTGCCCAGCCTAACAAGAGATTAATAAATGCCATAGCACAGTTAGCAAATGCTGGCAATCAGATGCAATGAGAGCATTAATGGTTTTCAATTCTTCAGCCACCAAAGGTCACACGTTAGTCAGGGATGGGATGAGCAGAGAGAGGATGTAGGAGTTAAAGCATAATCTTGTCAGGAATCCATTAAAATGATCAGAGTCAGGGTAGGAAAGTGAAATAATATTGAACACAGAGCTCTAGGGAAACTGAGAATGTGCTGTAGGATTCTTGCTAAATATTAAAGAAGTATGTTTGTTCCTTATAACTTTTATGAACCTGGAGTCTTTGTTGCTATAATAGAAGTGATTGTTGAGCTTGAATGCATGATGATGTGTATAAAAAGGGACACTTTATGTTATTGATAAGCTCTTAACTTCAAGGATTGGCTACTTTCTTGCTCTTGTATCTTTGTTGCCAATGGCCATAGTAGGTGTGCCAAATAGCCATGAGATATGGGTAGAGGGGAGCTCATTCATGTTAGCCAATGGTCGGTGGGCCATCAGGTCCCCCCTCATTCAAACAAAGGTCTTAATATAAAACTAATATAATGTAATGACATTTTCCTTTTTTTTTTTTTTTGGTTTTTCGAGACAGGGTTTCTCTGTGTAGCGCTGGCTGTCCTGGACCCGCTTTGTAGACCAGGCTGGCCTCGAACTCACAGCGATCCACCTGCCTCTGCCTCCCGAGTGCTGGGATTATAGGCGTGCGCCACCACGCCCGGCCCGACATTTTTCTCGATTCAGGTTCTTTTCTTTGTATGTATCTTGTTATATATACTCCCCCCTTCATGACTTTTGTGACTTCTCCAGCTATGTTTCAATGACAAGAGTCCTCTTTGCCCTGCAGGAATATAGGGCGAGTAGCTTGTTTATTCAGAAGGGTCTGATGGACACTCTCAAACAACCTAGGTGGTTTCCAAGACTATAAGTTGCTCTCCACAACTAATTAATGCCAAGTCCCCATTGCTGAAGACAACACTTACACAACTCATTGAACAAAGAGTAGTAGATCTCATGCCTACACGGAGATGTCACTCCTATGCTCTAGGGTCTTTGATACATAAAGAAATCTCTGCATTCTACTAAAAGAGAAACACAAACACCAACCCAGCCAAAATGCTTTGAACTACAATAAGACTCTGCGGGATAAAATTCATACCTGAGGTTACTTGAGTGGTCAACAACCCGAGACCAGTCACCGCAGGCATGTAGGGTAAAACTAAATATTTCTGTTCTTAAAAAAAAAAGTAGCAATAACATGACTCCTTATGATATTCTCCTATACTTACAGATCAGTGTCTTGCTCTGTCATCATCAGAGAAGTTTCCTCCTGCAGCAGAAGCCAGACATAGTGCAGAGAGTGAGAGACCTTGTAACACTTAGCCCTAAACAGGATGTCTCCATTAAATCCCTCCCCTCAGGACTCTGGAAACCCTGTGGAAGAGGAGGCTGAAAGAGCATAAGAACCAACTGTGATGGAGTACACACACACACCAAAAAAAACCACGGCCTTCTAAACAACATGATCTACACACGTATGAAGGTACAGAGGTGGAGCCAATATACCCAGGTCCTCACCAAAGAGGGTCCTACATATGAAAGGAGAAGTGGACACATGATCCCCTTCCCTAATGTTGACGCCATCTCCAACTGATAACCACTTGGAAATGAAATTTTAATTTCCTTCAAGGAAGTTTCACTGGGGAAACAAACTCCTCTTAAGGGAAGGCTGTATGCCCAGCAGTAAGTAGATGGTAAACAGAAAACAAACTCAGCGGCATGTTTGGAGGTTCCTTCATTCATAATGTTATGTCAGAGATTTTCTTTTTTATATTTTAGCTTATTACTTCTTATTTTTATTTCACGTGAACTTCTACTTGAGCTGTGGAGTTGACCACACTATGTGTAGAAGTGGTCCATAAAGAAATACAGAGATCTTCTAGGAGAAAGAAAGGCTGCTAAGGGCCCAGTGGTGATAGAGTGGGTACTAGTTCAGAATCCCACATAGTTGGTTAAAGTAGGAGCGGAGAGACAGGAAAATAAGAGATTCAAGAGTCAGGGTGGAGAGAGAGAGAGAGAGAGAGAGAGAGAGAGAGAGAGAGAGAGAGAGTCTAGAGGCTAAAAGAACAGAACAGTGTAGAAGAGTAGAGTGAGGACAACTTCAAGTTAGATATCATGAGGAAGCATGGGCACCTTACCTCAGCTTTGATGCATGAATGCAAAACACACTGTAAGGGACTTAATAAATAGCTTATTCTTGAGTAATGCATGAGTGACCAAGGCCTGGGAACAGGGATTCAGTTGCCCAGAATAACGTGTTTCATTGTGGAAGCAGCTTCATAAAGTTAATAGTGGCATTAGACAGGTTAAAACAGCAATAAAAGCAGAGAAATTGTTCCCGTAGGTCTCTGACACAATCTGACGACTTTCTTAGCTTTTTCATTGGCAGAATCTAGTAGTTTGCTAATACATTCTAATTTATTTTGCTCAATCATTGAAAGGGTATTAGGTCAGACACAGGTGAGCAATGAATGCTTATTAAAGGAACCAAACATAGTTCAAGATTATTTGACTCTGTCTCAAGCATCCCAACTTGGCACAATTAAGAAGTTTTAACCAGTCAGCTTTTAAAAAATCTTCGATATAGCTGTGGCCTTTCCCTCCTGGCAACCTCAGTTTAATCTTTGCATTACCAGGGAAGGTATGGTTCAGTCTCCCTGTGGGGGTTCTTCTCAAATGAAGGTTGAAGGAAGGTCATTCCTGATCCATTCTGGGATGACCTTGGGGCTGATATTTAAAATCTTTGCCATCTACTCCATTGGTTTCTGGCCCCTCTCTCACTTTTTTCTTGTCAGAATATGTCCAGGGGACGAACCTAGCAATTGTTTTAAAGCCCTTCATGGTGATAAGTCTCTGTTCTCTGTATTGGAAATCAAATGAGATCGTGGAGGAGCAAGAAGATGCAGCTCATTCATAGGCATCAGCAGAAGGAAGAGGCAGATCATTCATAGGCGTCAGTAGAAGGAAGGGGAAAGGCTCGTGGACCCGGGAAGGTAAGGGTAAGGAAGGAAGATTCACTATGCAGTCTGAAATAAAACAACGATGAAATTCTGGCTCATAAACAATGCTAACGCATTGGTCCCTGCATATACTAAGCCTCTCATATGTCCTCAACTCAGGAGACCCAGAGCAAGGCAGTGTGCATTTTTGGGTGATATTAAGAGCACAACTCACAATTTTCCCCTTGTTATACTATCATGGTGTTACCAGCCACTGTATCAGAGACGTTTTGCTCTGTGCTTGGGAGAACGCGCTGGTTTTTAGGAAATCCAGACTTTGACCCAATGCAATGGAAGGAAGAACTTCAGCCCAGGCAAGAGGTGTTTCCGGGTCAAACAAGAGGCATTTCTGGGTCAAACAGTAGGTAACAGAGCAAAGCATCCAGGGGAGGGGACTGTGAAGCAGAAAACAAGAGATGCCAAGAGTCAGCCTAAGACCAATCAGGTTAGAAAATTCATTATTTATTTAATTTCATGTATGTATGTATGTATGTATGTACAATCATTCTGGGGATGGGCCTAGCATCTCAAGTATGCTAGATAAATACTCTATCACACAGACCTAGTCATGACCAGTTTTGTAATTTTTCTCAGTGAAGGCCCACATTCGAAACAGTGGAAACAATGATTTCCTGAACTCGTGTTTGAACTTTAATCAGAGAAACTGAGCTTGTGACAGTCCTGCTCTATGGAGGATCACACTAAGACCTCAAGCTTTTCTAGGAAGACACTCTCATCTTCTCTTCAGCAATTGTAGAAGACCTAACTCTCATCCAGGCACTTATCTTCAACTTTCTTTGAAAATGCAAGCTCAGGGATTTGGGTGGAGCTCAGTTGTAGAGTGCCAAGGCCCTGACAGGGTTCTATGTCAGCACTGAAAAAAATACATAAGAAGGAGACCATAAAAGAAAAGGTCAGCACATCAGGCAATCTTGCATTTCTTTTCTTTTTTTTTTAAATTTTATTAATTTATTCTTGTTACATCTCAATGGTTATCCCATCCCTTGTATCCTCCCATTCTTCCCTCCCTCCCAGTTTCCCCTTATTCCCCTCCCCTATGACTGTTCCTGAGACGGATTACCTCCCCCTGTATATGCTCATAGGGTATCAAGTCTCTTCTCAGTGACCTGCTGTCCTTCCTCTGAGTGCCACTAGGTCTCCCCCTCCAGGGGACATAGTCAAATGTGAGGCACCAGAGAATCTTGCATTTCTTACTAACACTGTATCCACATGATAGTAAACATGTCAGCAAAGAATGTGGACAGTTTCCTCTTTCAGTCTATAACATCTCTGATGAAACCAGTCCTGGACATATTCACTCACCAAAGTGAGTGACACTGGAAATCAGAATTGTTAGTTTCAAAGGATAGCTGATTGAATTACAAGTGGTTTTCAGCATTCCATTCCTCCATGTTTACTTTTAAAGCAGAGGATCTGTTTTCCCAAATAAAAGTGTTCTTATCATGACAACATATCATCTATCTATCTATCTATCTATCTATCTATCTATCTATCTATCACCTATTATCTATCAATCATCCATCTATCATTTATCTATATCTGTTTGTCTGTCTATCATCTATCATCTATCTATCCATTTTGATCAGTTTGTACTAGGAATTGTGCTCCTGCATTTCCTTTTTTGATACAGACACATAATATTCATCTTAAACAGTTAAAAGGTAGTTTATTCTACAGCCACATATGAGTGGTCAGGGCCCAAGAACACAGGTTCTGGCTACTCCAAATACCTTATTCCAACATAGCAACAGTTTAATAGTAACACAACACATGAAAGTTATAAATCAAATCAATTTTCCAATACATTGGTTGGAGTTTTGGGTTGGCAGTTACAACAAAGTGGGGAAGTCTCTGCTATAAACATCAAATACTATTTATGCCACTCAGCCTTTGGGATGGTGGAGACTAGTGACCTATTTGCACATTCCAAGGGGATTTATCTAACAGTTGAAAGTATGGATGCTAAGCCAAATTTAATTTCTGAGATGTTTTAGTTTAAAAACTTCTAGAGGGAAAACACAAATATTTCTTATATGTCTCCTATTTCCCCACATGTATATAGCATCGAAAGCTATCAACAGCCCCATTAGATTGTTGAGTTAGTTACAGATCTACATTAAGGATGAGCTCTGCCCTGTGGGTCCCCAGCCCACAGCTCTGCTTTCCTCCATGGAGGATTATTGCCACCTGGGACAGCCAGGTAAGACTCCTATGCCTTAATCCCCTGCCTGCTGGGTCCCCATGGGCAAGCCCAGTAGTAGTGAGCTCTGCCTTGTCCTCCGTGTGCTCCATAACCCAGCTCACAGCTCTAATTGCATTCACAGAGGCCTGCTGCCCTCAGGGACTACCAGGTGAAACCTCTCCCCCTTAATCCCATGCCCACTGGTCTCCCTAAGGCACTTCCAAGAGAAATAAACTGCATCTGCTCCCCGATCAACTTTTTCTGGGCCACAACTCTGCATTATTGTAGGCCTGTCAACACCAGGGACAACGAGATGGTTAAAGGCCAGCATAAGAACACAATCAACAAGAGCCACAGCAATATGGCACCCCCAAAACCCAGCTATCTTACTACAACAAGCCCTGGATAGCATAGCACAGCTAAATCACAAGGAAATAACCTTAAATCTAATCTTATAAAGTAGATAGAGGCCTTTAAAGAGGGAGAGAATAACATCCCTTAAAGAAATACAGGAAAGGACAATAAAACCAGTGAAGGAAATGAATAAGATTGTTCAAGACCTGAAAATGGAAATAGAAGCAACAAAGAAAACTCAAACTGAGGGAATTCTGGAATTGGAAAACCTAGGTAAGAAAGCACAAACTACATACACAAGCATCACCAATAGAATACAAGAGAAGCAAGACGTACTCCCAGGGGTAGAAGATATTATAGAAGAAATTGATACATTGGTCAAGGAAAATGTTAAATGTAAGAAGTTTCTAATAGACAACATGCAGGAAATTTGGGACACTATAAAAAGGCCAAGCCTAAGAATAATAGGAATAGAAGAAAGGGAAGACTCAGCTCGAGAGCCCAGAAAATATTTTCAACAAAACCATAAAAGAAAATTTCCCCAAATAGATTGGACCAAAGAAGAAAATCCCCCCACAACATCATAATCAAAACACTAAATGTACAGAAGAAAGAATACTAAAAGCAGCAAGGAAGGAAGTCCAAGTAACATATAAAGGAAGACCTGTCAGAATTACACCTGACTTCTCAACAGTGACTTTAAAGAGTCTGGGCAACTGTCTTGCAGTTTTTAAGAGACCACAGATGCCAGACCAGACTACTATACCTAGCAAAACTTTCAATTAACATAGATGGAGAAAACAAGATATCCCATCACAAAACCAAATTCAAACAATATCTTTCCACAAATCTAAACTACAGAGGATACTAGAAGAAAAACTCCAACACAAAGAGGTTAACTACATTCAAGAAAAGACAGAAAGTAAATAATTTTACACCAGCAAAACTAAAAGAAGGGAAGCATGTACAGGTGTGCCTGTGTGTTATTCATGTGTGTGTGCACGTGCACACATACACAACATGTATGCACACACACCACCACCATCAAAATATCAATAATTAGCAACTATTGGTCATTAATATCTCTCAACATCAATTGACTCAATTCATCAATAAAAAGACACAGGGTAACAGAATAGATGTAAAAACAGTATTTTTCATTCTGGTGCATAAAAGAAACACACATCAGCAACAAAGATAGTTATTACCTCAGAGTGAAGAGCTGGAAAAAGTTTTCTAAGCAAACCGGCTCAAGAAGCAAGCTGGAGCAGCCATTTTAATATGTAACCAAAAGAGATGGAGAAGGACATTTCATATTCATAAAAGGAAAAATTTACCAAGATGGTGTCTCATTTCTGAACATCTATGTTCCAAATGCAAGGGCACCCACAATTGTAAAAGAAACATTACTAAAGTTTAAATCACACATCAATCCATATGTGTTAATATGGGAGACTTCAATACCCCACTCTCACCAATGGACAGATGACTGAGACAGAAACTAAACAGAGAAATAATGAAACTGACCAATGTGGTGAATCAAATGGACATTTAACAGACAGTTACAGAACATTCCATCCAAACATAAAAGAATATTCCTTCTTCTCAACACTTCACGAACCTTCTCCAAAACTGAACATATACTCTGTCACAAAGCAAGCTTCAACAGATACAAGAAAATTGAAATAACCTCCTGTGTCTTATCAGATAACCATGGATTGAAGCTGGAATTCAGCAACAACAGAAACAGCAGAAAGCCTACCAACTCATGGAAACTGAGCACCCAAGAGGAGTAGATGTCAAGGAATAATCAAACTCAGGACTGAAATCAGTAAATTTGAAACAAAGAGAATAACACAAAGAATCAACAAAACCATGAGCTGATTCTTTGGGGAAAAAAACCCTAACAAGATAGGTAAACCCTTAGCCAAACTAACTAAAAGGAAGAAAGACAAATCATATTACCAAAATTAGAAATGAAAAGGGGGGCATAATAACAGACACAGAGGAAATCCAAATAATTATTAGGTCTTACTTCAAAAACCTGTATGCCTCAAAATTGAAAAATCTAAATTCAGCTGACAATTTTCTTGATATAATCCACTTAGCAAAGTTAAATCAAGATCAGTCAAACAAATTTAAATAGATTCATAAGCTCTTAGGAAATAGAAGCAGTTATTAAAAGTAAAAACAAACAAACAAACAAACAAACAAAAAACCCAGGGCCAGATGGGCAGATGGTTTTAGTGAAGAATTCTACCAGACATTCAAAGAAAAGCTAAAACCAATACTTCTCAAACTATTTCACAAAATAGAAACATAAATATCATTGCCCACTTCGTTCTGTGAAGCCACAGTTACCCTGATGACTTAAACCATACAAAGACCCAACAAAGAAAGAGAATTTTGGACAAATTTCCTGTATTAACATTTTGATACAAAAATATTTACTAAAATACTCTCAAACTGCATCCCAGAACACATTAAAAAAAACTTCATCCACTATTATCAAGTAGGCTTCATCTCAGGATGCAAGGGTGGTTCAATATACAAAAATCCATCAATGTAATACACCACATTAATAAACTGAAAGAAAAAAATCACACGATCATCTAATGAGATACTGAAAAAGCCTTTGACAAAAACCAACACCCCTTCATATTAAAAGTCTTGGAGAGATCAGCAGTACAAGTCACATACCTAAACATAATAAAGAAACATACAGCAAGCCAATAGCCAACATCAAATGAAATGGAGAGAGACTTAAAACAATTCCACTAAAATCAGGAACGAGAGAAGGCTGCCCACTCTCTCCATATCTCTGCAATATAATACTCAAAGTTCTAGCTGAGCAATAAAAGAGCTAAAGGAGATCAAGAGGATACAGATTGGAAAGGAAGAAGTCTAAGTATCACTATTCACAGATGATATGATAGTGTACATAAGTGACCCCCAAAATTCTACCAGAGAACTCCTACAGCTTATAAACACCTTCAGCAAAGTGGCTGGATACAAAATTAACTAAAAAAAAAAAAAAGTCAGTAGCCCTCCTTTATACAAATGCAAAATAGGCTGGAGAAGGAAGTAGGGAAACCACACTCTCCACAACAGCCACCAAAGATATAAAACAGCTTGGTGTAAGTCTAACCAAGCAAGTGAGAGACTTGTATAACAAGAACTTCAAGTCTCTGAAGAAAGAAATTGAAGAAGATTGAAGAAGAGATCAGAAGATGGAAAGATCTCCCATGCTTATGGATTGGGAGGATTAAAATAGTAAAAATGGCCATAATATCAGAAGTAATCTATATATTCAATGCATCTGCCTTCAAAATTCCAACACAATTCTTTACAGGCCTTGAAGGAACAATTCTCAACTTCAAATGGAAAAAAACAAACAAACAAAAACCCCAGGCTATCTAAAGCAATCCTGTACAATAAAATTACTTCTGATGGTTTCACCATCCCTGATCTCAAGCTGTATTATAGAGCAATAGTAATAAAAACTGCATGGTATTGGCGTAAAAACAGAGAGGTTGATTAATGAAATCAAATTGAAGATCCGGTAGTAAACCCACAGACCTATAGACACTTGATTTTTGATAGTGAAGACAAAACTATACAATGGAAAAAAGAATGCATCTTAAACAAATGGTGTTACACTAACTTGATGTCTGCATGTAGAAGAATACAAATAGATCCATACCTATCACCCTGCACAAAACTCAAATCCAAGTGGATCAAAGACCTGAACATAAAACCAGATACATTAAATCTGAAGAAAAGGGTCTGTAAGGCGAAGCACAAGGTCAGAAGGACAAAATAGCAGTCTATAGGATGGAAAAAATCTTCACCAATCCTTTATCCAACAGAGGGCTATTATCCAAAATAGACAAAGAACTCAAGAAACTAGACAGCAACAAACTAAAAAAACTCAATTAAAAATGGGGTACAGAGCCAAACAAAAAAATTCTGGATAGAGGAATCTTTAAGGGCCAAGAAGCACTTGAAATATTCAACATCCTCAGTCATCAGGAAAATGCAAATCAAAATGATTCAGAAATTCTATCTCATACCTATCATAATGGCTAAAATAAAAAAGTCAAGTGACAGAACATTCTGGAGAGGATGTAGAGCAAGGAGAGCACTCATTGCTGGTGAGAGTGCAAACTTATACAACCACTTTGGAAATCAATTTGGCAGTTTCTCAGGAAATTAGGAATAGTTTGAGGTAGACTCAAGACTGAGCTATACCACTCCTGGGCATATACTCAAAAGATGCTCCATCATACCACAAGGACACTTACTCAACTATGTTCATAGCAGCTTCATTTGCAATAGCCGGAAGCAACCTAGATGTTCCTCAACTGAAATATGGATAAAGGAAATATGGTACACTGACACAATAGAATATTACTCAGCTATAAAAAATAATGATATCATGCAGATTGAAGGCAAATGGATAAAACTAGAAAAGATCATCCTAACTGAGGTAATCCAGACCCAGAAAGACAAACAAGGTATGTACTCACTTATAGGTGGATATTAGACTCAAAGTATAGGAATAACCATTCTACAGTCCACAGACCCAAAAAAGCTAAGTAACAAGTAGGGCCCAGGGAGGATGCTTGATTCACACTGAGAATGAGAAATAAAATAGACATCTGGGGCTGATGGAGGGAGGGAACTGGATTGGAGAGGGAGTGGGCAGGGGAAATGAAGAACAGAGTGTGGGAGGATTGAAAGGAGAATTGGAATCAATGTGTGTGTGTGTGTGTGTGTGTGTGTGTGTGTGTGTGTGTGTGCGCGTGGGGCTTCTCTGGGACAAGCTAGAAGTCAAGTGCAGTGGAGACTCCCGGGAATCTGTGAGGGTGACCTTAGCTAAGACTCCTAGCTAGCAACAAGGGACATGGAACACGAGATGGTCACCTCCTGTAATCATGCAGGACTTCCAATGGAGGGGTGGGGGTACTGGGATGGAGGATACCAGCAACACAACCTCCCACTTACAACTTTCCTTCAGGGATGAAGAAGGAATGGCCAACCAGTGACTGACACAACTTGAGTCCCATGCTGAGATAGAGTGAGAGAGAGAGAGAGAGAGAGAGAGAGAGAGAGAGAGAGAGAGAGAGACAGACACAGAACCTACCCCTGACATTTATTCTGCTACAACTGCAACCAGAAGCCTAGCATTACTGTCATCTGAGTGGCTTCACCAAGCAGCTGATGAGAACACAAACACATGTATTTATCCACAGCCAAACATTAGGCAGAGCTCAGGGAATCTTGTGGAATAGGGAGAGGAAGGATTGAAAGAGCCAGAGAGGTCAAGGACATCACAAACAAAACAAAACAAAACAAAACAAAACAAAACAAAAAAAAACAAAAACAACAAAAAAAACCCCCAAACATACAGAATCAATTAACCTGGGACCACAGGGGCTTATAGAGACTGCAACACCAATGTGAGCATGCATGGGATGGACCTAGGTCTCGTACGTGTATGTAACTGATGTGTAGCTTGCTCCTCAGGTGGACCTCTAATAGCAAGAGCAGGGCCTGTCTCTGACTCTGCTACCTGCCTTTGGATCCCCTTCCCCCAGCTGGATGGCCTTGTCTAGCCTCAGTAGAAGAAGATGCGTCCAGTCCTACGACAACTTGATATGCCAAGGCAGGTTGATATTCATGGCAGTTCTCTCCTTCTCTGAGGAGAAAGGGAGGCGGGCAAAGGGGGAGGGAAGGTGAGAGGGGGAGGTGAGGAGGGAGCAGAAGTTCTGATCGGAATGTAAAGTAAATAATAAATAAATATACAAATAAAAAACCCTACATTGGTTCATTCTTATAATCTGTGAGGGTTAGGGTTTATGAGGACTCACTATCTACTAAGGGTCTTTCTACATTGTACCTTCCATGGGGTTAGATAAATTTGCAATGGCATGTGTCACACAGGCTAGCTGCCTGAAACCTCTGTGCACTGGCTCTCCCCTTCTCCCTTTCCCACTGGTGTCCGGACCCGCCGGACAATCAGCTGGGACCCTCGGAGCCCTAGGGAGAGAATGGGGGACAAGAGACGCGAAGAACGGACAGCAAGTCAAGGAGTCTGATCAAACTGACAAAATTTTATTTTCTCACAGGCAAATATGTACCATTGAAGCAGGATGCTGAGTGGGGTGATCCGAGTGGGCAGTTTTCGCAAGATATCAGGAAGTGAGGAAGTTTGGCAGGGCGAGGGTTGCTGTGGGTTCTGGGGTTCTGGGTGGAATTGTTAGGCAACAGGAACCACAAGATATTATCTATAGACTTTGTTGCGCTCATCCTCTGAAGGCCTCTGTAATCCCGGGAATTGGTGGAATCTTCCTGAGATCATCTGGAGAGTACCTTGAGGGAGGGGAAGAGGTCACAAGGCAGCCTTCTGGAATGTACCCTGAGGCAAGTGGGGAAAGAGGCCACAAGGCAGCTGCCCCAGGTCCACTCAAAGTATTATGCCAAGGTCCGAGGTGCTTGCTGACTATGATCTTGGCTCCCCTCATTTCTCCCTTCCTTATAGAATAAAAAGACAAGTTAGTCCTTACAGAGAAGGTGGGCTTTAACCAGAGCGGGGAGGTAGGGATGCCTTTAATCCCAGCACTCGGGAGGCAGAGGCAGGCGGATCACCGTGAGTTCCAGGCCAGCCTGGTCTACAAAGTGAGTCCAGGATAGCCGAGATAACACAGAGAAACCCTGTCTTGAAAAACAAAACAAAACAAACAAACAAAAAGTATAAGGCATCCTTTTTGAGGGGAGAGGCACAAGAGGATCCCAAAGGCTCCTTTAGATAAAATGGGAGCCCGAAAATCAACGCCAACCTCTATGCAATCGGGTTTGCCTCTCAAGGGGCTCGAAAGCGGACAGATGTGGTCCCACCTTTGCGGTACTTTGTCTCGCGCCCCTTGCAGGTGCCCTCATCCGTAGATGGCGTTTTTCGAGTCAACGCCTTCTTGCCTATATGGGAGATTTGTTGGAAACATACAGGGGAAGCCAGAAGCCCTTTAGTCCCTAGGCTGTTAGCTGTGGTTAGAAGAGGGGGTGTCGGGATTCCTCCTCCTCCTCCTCATCCTCGGCAATGAGTTTATGGTAATGGACCTGAATAAGTTTGGCTGCCAGGGCATCTACCTGTTGTTTAATGAAGGAGGTCAAACAGTTGAAGGCCCAGGGGCCAAAGGAGACTAGGAACAGGAGTCCAACTAACAGCCCGAGCAAGGAAGGCAAGAGAGTAGACAGCCAAGGGGAGGTTGCGAACCAGTTTTTTGTACCATCCTTCACTTTTTCCTCTTTCACGTTGTCTTTTTCCTAGGCCTTCTCTAACCCTCTGCATGCTATCCTTAACTAGGCCAGTCTCATCTGCATAAAAGCAGCATTCTTCCTTGAGAGCCGCACATAGGCCCCCTTGTTGAAGGAAAAGCAAGCCCAGTCCCCTGCAGTTTTGGAGTACAGCCTCGGCCAAGGAGGAGAGGGATTCTGCAAGATTTTCCATGCTTTGTTGTAACTCACGGACATCACTATCTATAGTAGTGCTAAGTTCTGCATAGTGATCATTGGAAAGAACGAGGGAAGAGATCCCTGTCCTCCTGTCCCCGCACCCACAGCTCCCAGACCCAGGATGACGGCAACTGTAATGGCAGTGATGGGTTCCTTGAGAGCCGGATGGAACTGAGAGACCTCCTGTGTCCCAGGGGAATCCTCTAAGCTCCAGAGATGGAAGAAGTCTTCTGTAGAGTAAGATGTAAGGCGAGGGAGGATCTGGACAAGGATACAGAATCCTTTGTATGAGTCCAGCGTTTGTGCATGGACACAGGGGGTAAGGCCGCTGGAGCAGGCCCACCACATACCCTCAGGGGGAATGACAGAGAGAGAAGAGGAAGAGGGGATGGATAAATTGCACAAGCGTCTGTATTCCCTGGGGATGGAGGCCATATGGGCGAGATAACACAGTCCAGAGCCAGAGACCTGTGTCAGGGTGAGTCCCTCAGGAGTGGCCTGAGTCCAACGACAGGTGGAGGAGTCATTGGTCTCAAGAATACTGTCATTATAGACAGTGATCCCTTCATAAAAAAGGGGGGGGGGTAGAGTGGTAACAAAGCCAACATTCCTCTGTAAGCTCTGGATGAGTGGCATTGAGGGATAGAAAGGTTTGATTAAAAGCTTAAGAATGAGATCTCAGAGGCAGGGGTGGGGGGTGAGGGGGTGGAGTGGGAGTGGCTAATGGGGCCCTGAGTGATGAGGTGACATGCATTAAAGGTGGCCACTGGGCTCAAGAGGGAATCGGCTGATTTCCTAGGGCTAAATTGGGGCCCATAGCTATAGGGGAGTCTTAGGAAGGGACCTCTTTGAGTAATTATCAAATTTGATAATGAAGGTAAGTCCTGAGTCATATCCACTTTGCTAGGTGCGAATGCCCCAGTCATGCCCTCGAAGCCAATTAGGTGCCTTTTTACCGGCTTCAGTGAGAGTGATAGTTGGGGTGACACCAGCCCTTAGAACTACTATCCACTTCACACTGAGGGCCATCAGACACCAGCCCTTAGAACTACTATCCGCTTCACACTGAGGGCCATCAGACACCAGCCCTTAGAACTACTCTCCACTTCACACTGAAGGCCATCAGACACCAGCCCTTAGAGCTACTATCCACTTCACACTGAGGGTCATCAGATACCAGCCCTTAGAGCTACTATCCACTTCACACTGAGGGTCATCAGACACCAGCCCTTAGAGCTACTATCCACTTCACACTGAGGGCCATCAGACACCAGCCCTTAGAACTACTATCCACTTCACACTGAGGTCATCAGACACCAGCCCTTAGAATTACTATCCACTTCACACTGAGGTCATCAGACACCAGCCCTTAGAACTACTCTCCACTTCACACTGAGGGCCGTCAGAATTCTGAGGGTAAGAGGGATGGGAGCAGTTAGCTTTGAGGGTGATGTAATCCCAGGAAGAAGAGGGATTCCAATAGGTGTCACCCGTAGTTTCACACCCCCATGCTCTACAATAGTAATCAGTTTACCTCCACATGTATGTAGAAGGCTTCTGTCTCTATGGTAACCTGGACAGACATAGAGGGGAAGCGCAAGGAGGCGGAGCCTACGATTTAAGTTGGCGTAGCCTGCTTTCCAGGAGGTTCCATCTGGATCTCGGAAGTCAGGGTTTCTATAAGAGCTGGATGTGGCCCTCTGATCAAAGTAAGCTTGGAATCCCCAATTAACCCCTGCACCAAGAGCTAGTTTACAAAGGTCAGGGGTTAATGCCTCTGGCCACCATGGCTAGGGAGAGACGCGAGAGGAAGACCAGACAGGGTCACCCCTCTCTCAATAGACAACCCAAGTGTAATTCCAAGGGAAATGGACATTGGTCGGGAGTCTATTAACTGACAGGGCAGACACCAGACAGGGGAGGAGACAGCTCAACAGGACAAGGAGAGAGGCCAGGGAAATCCAGAGGGTGATCATCATCGGATTTTGTCTCCAGCTGGGGTGGAATTTTCGGATGAGCTGGTCCTAAAGGGGAAAGAGAGACAGAGGTCTCAGCAGGAGAATTTTACTCCATACTGGATGAAGGGGAGTTAGACATTGCAGGTGGACTGACTTGTTTGAGCAACCGCTCTGGCAGCCACCGAGGGGCCATCATTTTTTTGGTCATAAACACAAGCAGAACCCCTGCCCCATATAAGGACTGGGTCAGGGCTGTTCCATTGCTTAGTGAGAGGGTCTCTCCACAGGGCCAATGCATGTTCACTCTTGGTACCTGAGTGCCACAGTCTATCAGAGGCCGATTGTTCCTTTTCATCCCGAGAAAGAAAGTTTATGACAAAAAGAGCAGGTGAAAGCCAATTGTGTGGAGACGTCATAGGATAGAGGGATGGGGAGGACGCTTCTAACTTACGTAAAGTATTTTTAAGAGTTTGATGAGCATGCTCCACAATGCCCCATCCCTGAGGATTGTAGGGGATTCTGGTTATGTGTTTGATCTGTAAAGCGTTACAAAATGACTGGAATTTGGCCCCAGTGTAACCTGGGCCATTGTCTGTCTTAGTTATTTTTAGTTGTCCCAGAGGCAACAGGCAATGGAGGACATGAGTAATCACATTCTTAGAGGCTTCTCCTGTCAAGGGGGAAGCATAGATGAAGCCACTATAGGTATCCACAGTCACATGAACATATTTTAACTTACCAAAGGGAGAAAAATGAGTCACATCCATTTGCTAAATGTCATTTGAGAGGAGCCCCTGAGGGTTGACTCCTTGGTGGGGAACGGGAAGGAAGGGAACACAAGCATGACAGGTTTTAACAACCTCTCGGGTCTGTTCCCAGGTGATTTTAAACATGAGGCGAAGAGTATTAGCATTAAGGTGATGCAAGGCGTGAGCCTCTTGTGCCTCTGTAAGAGGATCCTGATTCGTGGTCAGGAAGGCCTCTGAACATGTAGTGGTGTCGGCCAAAGCATTTCCCTCGGCTAAGGGCCCCAGAAGCCCTGAGTGAGGCCGGAGCTGTCCCACAAAAAAGGGGAGATCTCTTAGTCGAATATGACTTTGGATTTGTTCAAACAGAGCAGAAGCGGCTGAAGAGGCCTTAACCAAAGGGACTGTCACAAGAATAGGAATGGAATGTGCTACGTAGGAACTATCAGTATATATATTAAGTGGGACATTGGGAAAATCAAAAAACACTTGTAGGACAGCAAAAAGCTCTACCAATTGAGCAGATGTATAAGGTGTAACAAATTTATGAGGGGTACCATCCACAACATATGAGGCACACCCCATAGAGGAACCATCTGTAAATACCAGGAGCCCCCTCCATGATAGGTGTAAGGACAGAGCGCTGAGGAAAAACAAATGTATGGAGACGGGCAAATTGAATGAGGGGGTCAGCAGGGAAATAATCATCAATAATTCCGGTAAAGGACGCGAAGGCAATCCTCCATTCATGTGAAGACTGGAAGAGCCAGTCCACCTGACTAGCCGTATAAGGGCTGATAATATAGTCAGGACCTTTGCCAAAGTATTGTCGGGACAGTTTTCGACCCTTGATCACCAGCATGGAGGTCAGGGAATGACAGGAGGCCAGGACCTTGGTGGGAGAGGATGGCAATGGGACCGGGGGTCCCTCGTCCCTCACAAGGGGGCGGGGGAGGCGGCTCCCAAAACACCCCAATCACCGAATGAGAAGTGGCACAAAGAAGGGAATGGCTGGGCCAGTCTGAAAAGTCACCTGGTTAGCAATAGCATCCTCAAGGATCTTCAGGGAGGCCTTAGCCTCAGGATTCCAGGGGGAGTTGGAGGGTTCTACGTGGCCGGCCTGTAGCTATTCCTGCACTAACAAAGTGGCGGCATCCAATTTTTCTTTTAGTAAAGGTGAGGAGGACTTCCAAGAAATCCGATCTGCGTGTAGGGGTGCAGGAGAAGCAGTGACCATTAAGGAAAAGGGTATCCTAGGCTGTGACGATCTGGTTTTTGTTCAACCTGGATGGGGTCTGGACTTCACTGGGATTGTTTCCCAGGCCCTGACCAGGGAGGAAGCCCTGGTTAAGCATTAATTTAGTCACAACTTCATTCGGACTGACCATGAGGACGTTCATTTGGGATAAAATATCACGGCCCCATAAATTGACTGGTAGATTGAGAATAACAAAGGGGGTTACAGTCCCTGAATTTCCCTCTTTATCGGCCCATCTTAAGGTCCGTGCACTGACCTTGGGGTCCCTGGATTGTCCAGTGCCCTGGAGGTGGGTGACTGGATCAATAAGGGGCCAGGCTTTAGGCCAGTGCTCCAGGGCAATGACAGTGCGTCAGCTCCAGAATCCAGAAAGCCAGCAAAGGCCTTTCCATCCAGGTGTAAAGAAAGCATGGGCCGAGTGGCTGAAATTTTTTGTACCCAAAATGCACCAGAGGAGGGAAGAATCGGGGAAGTTCTAGTACTTTGGAGAAAACGATCATTAGGTGAAACGAGGGGTAGACGGATCAGCTGTGCCAAGCTCTGTCTAGAACGGACACAGACTGACTGGGCCCTTGGAAACGGGAGCCAGAAGTTGATATTCTCCAGGGAAATCTGAATCTATGGCCCCTGGATGAACATGGATCCCTTGGAGGGTTACTGAAGCCAGTCCCAGAACGAGACCAAAAGCATCAGGAGGTAACGGGCCCTTAACATTGGTGGGAATTAAGCGGGGGTGGGGTGGGGGTGGGGGTGGGGGGCCTTCCTCTGGGGTTAGTATCGTACTAGAGGCGGAACAGAGGTCCGATCCTGGGCTGTTGTTTTGTGGATCGCCAGAGGTCTGAAACGGATTGTGGACAGAGAGAGAGAGAGAGAAAGAAGCTGACTCTCCTGTGGGAGGAGCTGGGGTGTGGGAGAGGAGCGGTTTCCCGCTGGAATGAACCCAATGCTCCGGGGGCTCACTCTGTTGAAGGGGGCCGGAGGCTGCCCCCAAGGAAGTTTCCCTGACCCCTAGGTGGAATGGGTCTCCCCTGGATATCAATTTTAGATCGGCACTCATTTGCCCAATGGCGCCCCTTCTTGCACCGAGGGCATAATGAATTTGGCAAGAGGAGACCGTTTCCTGAAGCGGGGGTGGGGGTTGGGAGGGGGAGTAGGGGGGTGGGGCGCTCCCTGAGGTGTGGCCAATGGCTCAGAGGAATTAGGGCGGCCCGATGGGCACTCTCTAGCAAAGTGGTCTGGCTATCTGCAATTGAAGCAAGTTTTTTTTTGGGAGGAGCCAAGTCCAGCCTTTCAGAGGGCTCCTCCGATGGCGATGGCGAGGCCAATAGCGTGGCTGGAGCCGGTACCAGAACACAGTCAGACTAGTCCGAGATAGTCCCTTTGCGATGATGGCGAAGTGTTTCCGGGCACACAGGATTGGCATTTTCAAAGGCCAGTTGTTTTAGGAAGGGATTGTCAGGCTCTTGGGCCCCAAAAAGGCGAGTGGCTGTTTCGGAAAGGTGGCTGATAAAGGAGCTATAGTGTTCCTCCGGCCCTTGTCTGATTTTTGTTAGGGTGGCGGAGGCTGTGCCTTTGGAGGGCAGCTTTCTCCAGGCACCCAAGGCAACCTGTCTGACCTGAGGCAAAAGTCCAGGAGTGTAGAGGCTTTGAGCCTCTAATGTGTGAAAAGGAGGCTCTCCCAAGTTACGGCTAGTGGTCCAATCCCTAGTATCCTCATTTTGGGCATTCCTGAGGGCCAGCGTACGTGCAGCCTCTTGAAATTCGGCCTTCCATAGGACAACATCGCCACCCTCCAGGGCTGGGTGTGCTAGTTGATGGAATTCATTTGGAGAAAGCCAGGCTTCAGTAGAGGCCTCTAATAAGGTTAGGGTAACCGGAGCAGTGGCTCCGTATTTCGATTCAGCCGCTTTCAGTTTTTCTAGGACCTATAGACTTAATGGGGTATAAACAAGAGCGTTTGTCCCTTGATGGGGATCCTCCCTAGGACCCTCAGATACTTCAGGGGAGGAATTGGCATTCTCATCGCTTTCCTCATCCTGGGGGGAAGAGCCAGCTGGCGATTTGTGCGGGACAGTGGCTCCGTTATGAAGCGAAAGTGGAAATGAAAGGGTCGTGCGGGGAGTTTTTTCCTTTTTAGTTGTAATGGATACAGGTATAGAGGGGCTTGAGGCGGGGAGGGATAGATCTGCAAGTTGTGAGTCTAAGTCTTTAAGGGTTTTTAGGAAGGTTAATTGTTCTTGTCGGTTGCGGACCAACTCAGTCAAAGTCGCCAAATCGGAGGTGGCCGATGAGCGTGCCTGCACCAAGGGAGGATTCGCGACGAATACGCGATCCAGGGGGGATGTCTCGTATGGGGGAGGTATATTAAAAGGGGGCAATAGGAGGGTAGCCAAGGACTGAGCCTTTGGGGGGCCGTGGACAGGGCGACTGTGGCCCTTGAGGCCAGTCAGGGTTATGATAACGAGCTGCCTCCTCTTCTAAGGTGGCCGCGTCACCTGGGTCCAAAGGCTCATCATCCTCTAAGTCAATGAGAGATGGGTAAAGGAGTGTTCTTTTAATGGCAGGTTTATCAGTTCTGATGATAGGTTTTTCAGTAAGGGCATTTTGGGGGCCCACGGAGGAGGCGGCTGAGTCCCTAGGAGGAGAGGATGATCAGGAATGTCTCGCCTCCGAAGGGGCGTGGGAACAACGGCGCAAGGCCTTTCCTCTTCTTCTACAACATTCTGAACATCAGGCCAATTATGACAGGTAGTGAGGACCTCATTTATTAGATGCCAATAACTGAAGGCGGAGACTGGGACCTTATCCGGGCTAAATACTCTATAGTAATCTTGTAAACAATCACCAACGCGTCCCCCACTTTTGCTCATTTATAGTCCCTTCTTGGGGGAACCATGGCAGACATCAGTAAAGAACTCAGAAAAGATCTTTTTTCTTTACCTTAGCTCCTCGCGTCTTGAGAGAATCTTTTAGACCTGAAATAAAAAGCTCTTGTTGGGAGATTTCTTGTCCCATAATGAAACCTTACCTTATGAAATACACTGCCTGCTTTTTCGAAGATGCCTAGAACCTCAGGCATGGCGCCGCTTGCCTAGAGTCCCAGCACTCAGAGGGCAGGAGGACTCGCTGGAAGCTCAAGGGTATCCTCCTGTGCTAACCACAGCTTTCCAGACAGCCTGGGAGGCATGAGATCTGAACTTGAACAAACAAACAAACAAACAAACAAACAGAAAATAAAGGTAAAAGAGAGAGAGTACAAAATAAACAGCATGGTGAGCAAATCCCCAGGAGGCTTTTTTCTTCTCCTTTGAGGATATTCATTTTCTTCATATTCTGTTAGTCCTGTACTCTCAATGTCGTCGATATCTTTCCCCAGTCTCTTGCCTCACTCCCCACACGATTTCTCCCTTCTGAGGACTCACTGGGGTCCATACCTTATTGCTAGAAGGAACAACAAAGCAGAAAGTGAGATATTTAAGAAGCCCCAAACACAGTCTTTACATTTGATCAGTATCTTTCTTTATGGAAATTGCCTTAGCCATCTAATCACTTGGGAAAATAAAGATAAGTAGGACTTGGGTCAGAAGTAATTATAGATGAGACCCTGAATACGAAGCCCCTGCTGAACATCTGTCAGTGAGCTGGAAGTGGAAACACAGGCAGACAGGCAGTCTATGCTGTAGCAGTGGGTATCAACCATCTGTTGGCTCTTTACCTGCAGCTAGGCACTGAGATTAATATTTCAGTCATATGATTTTGATTAGTTTCTCATGACAGTGAGTTGACAGGCTCCTGGTAAAACTACATTTGCCTTGTGATGGGGATATGATGATTATTTTCCCTGTCAGATGAAGAAGCACTCCATTGACCTGGACTTATATAGGTAGGAGGTAGAGGATGTGGGACATTAACTCAGTCTGTCTTTGAAAGCCGTGATTGCACTTAGGCTCTATGCTGCACTGCCCATCATCTGCTTCCTCTATGGACAAGAGTGGGTCATGCTTCCTTTCTCTGCTCCTCCTTAACACAGAGTTCAGTGGGTGGCTCCCATATTTAGAAGAACCCTTCACATTTTCTTAGTGTACAAGGTCAAGGGCACCACCTCTTCGTCTCGTACCTATTCTTCCCAGCACAATAGCCCGGTTACTATTACTGTTATTTTTAATTACTCACGCACTCAGTGCTTAATTAAGTAGGCTGGTGGGCTGGGTGGTAGCACCAGGTGATGGACTGAGCCCTCGCTTCTGCTTTAACCTTCCTCACCCCATGCCCTTTGAATGAGCTGATTCACAGTCGGCTTCCTTATTACCATGAAATCTGGGGGCGGAACAACCTATTTCCATTGCCATTAGCATTTTTATTTTGAAGACCGTTGCACGGTAGGTGTGGCACACTCAACGCATCTCTGAGGTTCAGTTGGATTCTGTCAAAGGAATTTCCAAGCATAGGCTAAGAGGGAGGGAAGAGGCTAGCTGGAGCAATGTTTATTCTCCAATCCACATTGCTTCTTGACTTTGGGAAGCAGTCTGAGTGCTGTCCTTTCTCTTCGGGAGGCATAGGCAGATGATGTATCTAGATGATGAATGCTACAGAGGGTCAGTGGCAAGCGAAAGAGGTCATTTTCTTTGAGTGTGGGACCAGCCAAAGCCAAGATGGCGCCCCCCGGAGGCTAACTTGGCAACTCTGAATTAAGAACCATCTCTCCTACCCTTTGATGAGTTCTTAAGTTTTACCTCCTTCGATTCTACTTTTGAAGGTTTGATGAGTTCTGGTGTGTTGTATCAACCATCTAGTACTGTGACAGAAGTCCCGAGGAAGTAAACATAGAGGAGAGAAGGTCCTTTTGGCTTTAGGCTGCAGGGATTTCTGTCCACGGTCAACTGGTTCTCCTCTGTGCAGGCTTCAGCAAGACAAAAATAAGAAGGGTATGCTGGGAAAAAGTTGCTTACCTCATCACAGCTCCTAGAAGGGTAGGTACGTGAGTGTGTGCATGCGTGCTTGCGTGTGTGTTTATGCACGCGTGCGTCTGTGCACACAGCACACACACTGGGAGCAGCATATACTTTTCAAAGGCAGGCTTCCAGTGACCTACTTCTATGCAAGATTCACCACTCAATAACTCATTCAGTTATGAACTCATCAATGACTGTGTTAGTCTGACAAAAGCAATTGAAGGAAGAAAGGAAGGAAGGAAGGAAAGAAAGAGGGAAGGAAGGATTTATTTCAGCTCACTCTTTAAGGATATAGTGTATCATGGCAGGGGTATAAACACACACACACACACACACACACACACACACACACACACACACAGAGTGTCAAAGACAGCTCTAGCTGTGATGGGAGGATTGGAGGATCCTGGGAAAGTAGATGACATGGAATCTGCAGTGGGGAAGCAGAGGAAGAAAGATGAGTTCTAGCACTTGATTCATCCTCTCACTCTTTTTTTTTAAAAATTCAGTCAGCCTATAGGGTAGCATTGCCCACATTCTTGTGTCTCCTCAGTTAATCCTTTCTACAAACAATGTAAAAGGAACAAAAGGGAAAGGAAAGAACATGACTGCTCCTAGGTATGGTGGAGGAGAGAGCTTTTTTAAAAACGATTTTATTTTAATTTTTGGAATATACATTTATATTATTACATGCAAGTAGAAAAATTACATACAGCAAGAAGAACCACGAAACAATCAAGGATCATATGAATGTTACTATCAAGGTGTTTTGGTTAATTGCATTTGACAACCTAGTAGAAAACATCTTTCCTATCTCAGTGAGTCTAAAATTCATATTTCATCTCTGCCAACTCAAAACCTCTATCTAGATCTAAAAACATCTTCATCCCTAAACAGCTAAGGTTAAGTGTAAGACTAAACTATCATTTAGGAGAGAGTTTATTATAGATATGTGGGAAAGCACAGCCAGAGGCAAACACATCTGGGAGTGTGCATAGTGGATATGGCCACACTGAGCTGGGCTGGCTGAGGACAGGGGAAGGGGAAGGGGAAGGGGAAGGGGAAAGGGGAGGGGAAGGGGAAGGGGAAAGGGAAGGGGAAACGGAAGGGGAAGGGGAAAGGGAAGGGGAAGGAGATGGGGAAGGGGAAGGGGAAGGGGAAGGGGAAGGGGAAGGGGAAGGGGAAGGGGAAGGGGAAGGGAGGAGAGAGAGAACCAGGTGCTGCAGCCAGGAGGTACAAAAGGGCTGGGGAAGAGCTGGTTTGGTTGAAGAGAGGGGAAGGGGAAGGGGAAGGGGAAGGGGAAGGGGAAGGGGAAGGGG
>OU015749.1:6777904-6802984 GCA_907169655.1 Acomys percivali | reverse complement strand
GGGAAGGGGAAGGGGAAGGGGAAGGGGAAGGGGAAGGGGAAGGGGAAATGGAAGGGGAAGGGGAAGGGGAAACGGAAGGGGAAGGGGAAGGGGAAACGGAAGGGGAAGGGGAAGGGGAAACGGAAGGGGAAGGGGAAGGGGAAACGGAAGGGGAAGGGGAAACGGAAGGGGAAGGGGAAACGGAAGGGGAAGGGGAAGGGGAAACGGAAGGGGAAGGGGAAGGGGAAGGGAAGAGAGAGAACCAGGTGCTGCAGCCAGGAGGTACAAAAGGGCTGGTAAACAAATGTCTGGATAATATGAGAAAGAACCTCTGGAGGAAAGGGCAGCCCAGTGCCTGCAGTGGAGCGCTCAGTGTGGAGGGCAGGGATCGCAGGCCATACCCTGTAATGGGACTAAGGGATTCTGAGAGAACCTGGAGGCCAGGTGAAGGAGAGATAAACCTGTTTTTTAGGATCCCAAGTGTGGGATTGGAATGGTTTTGTGAGAGAACAGGTGAGGTTAATCCACTAGAAGACCGACCATCTCATGCGGGAGCTTAATTGTTGCCAGGTGAAAAGATCCTGTGAACAGACTCTGGGGGGAGATACATAAATGAGCCCAGAACTGGAGGGGGGCCTTTTGGATAGATGCTCCTAGAGAGAACTGCTAGAGGGAAGGCTTCTGGGCTCCGGCTCCTGCTGAAGTTCCAGGTTCTGGTTACTCCAGGTTCCAGCAGAAGAAATCCTGCTGATTATGCCAGGAGAATTGTTCCTTGGAACTGATATCCTTACGGTTTTATTATTGTGTTGCTTAATCCTCTTTCCATATTGTTTTGGTTAGTTGGGTAATAAACGATGTATGCTCGGGGAGTAAGGGGGAAAATGGGAGGGAGGGAGGAATGGGAGGATACAAGGGATGAGCTAACAATTGAGATGTAATATGAATAAATTAATAAAAAAACAAAAAAAAAACAAAATAAAACAAAAAACAAAAAACACAAGGGATAGGATAACAATTGAGATGTAATATGAATAAATTAATAAAATATATTAAAAAATAAGTTGTAATAAAATATATTGGTTAAGAAAATTAAGCCAAAAGCCAGGTCTACTTTGATATGTAAAATAGGCACCCAAGCTGCCTTAATATTTGATATCCACTGGCAAGGATTTAAACCAACACAAACTCTTTATAGCTGGCTGACGATTACACTGGGTATCGGGAAACCCAGTGCAGTCCTGTGCCTTTCTCAGGGTGGGCTTTTAAGCACAAAACCCACATTCTGGGTTGTCATACTTCAGTTAACAAGAACAGTTAGTCAGAAGCAGAACTGTAGAAGCCAAAAAAATAAGCAAAAAAAAAAAAAAAAAAAAAAAATCCAAAAAATAATCAACCAACCAACCAATCAAAAAAACCAAACAAAGTTAGTACATTTAGAGCCTTTCCCGGAACCGTGGACTTTGATGGATTTGGTCTTTTCTTGTTTTGGCAGGTGGTGATGCCTACATGCTGGGTTCCAAGGTGAGTGGTACACCCATCATAGCATCAGTTGTGCTAAGGAATAGGACCTATTAAGATCGGGGGACCTGTTGCATTCCCCACTGGTTCTACAGGCATTAGTCAAATCATGGACTCATCTAGGGATGGGAGGTTATATAGTCTCTTTAGAGCTAATAGTTTAATTGAATTTATTCTCTGTTTTACATATCGAAGTAGGCAGTTGAGCAATCAGTATTCTATATGGAGGGCAAGGTACGAAAGGATCAATGGCCCAGCCATGGGTATAAGTAGAGTGTAACCAAGGGGACCAGGAGAATAAAGATTGGTACCAGTTGTTAGAGTCTTGGCTTTTTTTTTTTTTTTTTCTTGGCTAAAGGATCCTCTTTACCCATACAAGGTTTTGAGGCTGAATTTGTGGGAAGGTTCAGATATAGGTCAGGGCATGGCCTTTCGAACTGTGTGACGAACAGTCAACCTCTGGGTCTGTTGCTGGGCCTCCAGGGACCTTAGAAAGGGATAGCTAGTAAATTTTACCTTATGGCTTTTTTTTGATACAGGTGCATCTAGCCCTTAGGAGGGCAAATGGTGGGAGGTTGGCCCAATTTTCACTGGCCTCAAGGACATACTTAGTTTATCTGCCCTGAGCTTTGTGAATTGTAGGAAAAATGTAGTTTACAATCAACAGTTAGGACCAGATTTAGGGAAACTTTGACCACAAAAGCCAGACCATTGTTGGACTTTAGGGAGAGGGGCAACTTGAATTCATTGTAATATCTGGACCTGAGTAAGATGGCAGTTTTAGTTCAGACAGGTGGGATGATGGAGTTTGGGGGACCATTTGTCTTCCAATAACGTCAGGGAGTACCGGTCTCTCATCTGGCAAGAATCATCGCTCATTTGCCTCCTGTTTGGCACCGTCCCTTTTGCCCACGTGGTTTCTTTGTGTATAGTTTGGGCTGTGGAACAGTTCAGGTTTAGGCAAGGTAACCAAGAGACGGAGAGACTGTCTTCTAAGTGATAAATCCGCCGCGCTGTTCCTTTGGTCGTCTGGGATTTCCCCTTTTACGTCCTTCGCAGTGGATAATGGCCACTTCTCTCGGCAGCTACACAGCCTCTTGTAGGTCCAGAATTTCTCCTTTGATTTTGATTTCCTTTTTGGGTGAAGTGCGGAGCCCTCTCTATACAGAGGGTCCCATGGACATGGGCCATGGCCAATGCATGCTGAGTGTGGTGTACACAGTGATGGCTTTGCCCTTCCCCCAGCGAGGTGCCTGGGTTAATACCAGAAGCTCAGCCCTTTGTGCTGAAGTCCCTTGGCTGAGAAACTGGCCTCACTCTGTCTTGTCCAAGGTGACAACTGCCGTCCTGCCATCCCTGATTTCATCCCGAACAACACTGCTTCCATCACTGTACAGTCTGGGGGCCTGTTCCAAAGTCCTCACAGATTTCAGACTTACAAGTTCCCCACATGGTGACACCATTTCAGCATTGCTTTTAAGATCCAGACATCACAGGAAACCAATTCACTCCTTATGCCCTAGGGCATGGCAGGGTTTTAGTCCTGGGTCATCAGCGTCTAAATGACTTTCCTTCCTTCCTAGTCTCCTCAGACACCCTTCTTGGCAACTCTATAGAGAAAATGAGAAGAAGCATCCGTGAGTTAGATAAACGAAGCGAGGTCAGTGAGAAACTCAATAGTGGGGAAGTGGGGCCCCGCCATGATTAATGGCATGCGTCTAGCTCACCGGATGACTCAAATTTTTTCATTTAGTACCCAATGACCCAGTACCAAAGAAAATTTAATTACTTCACTTGCCAACATGGAATAGATTCATCACTGACATTTGGAAAATGAGATAACCTAGCAATGATGCTGTCATCCCAGTCTGGGAGCCAGTTAGTGGCATTAATACCCAGAGGAGAGATGGGACGGGTAGTCGGGGCATAGATGGCTTTGATCATAGACTCCTCTGACTGAATCAAGGGACTGAGACACAAATAGATTCTAATATCTTTCCCTGGTCAGGCTCTGAGGCTAATATCTAATTGGTATAGTTTCAGGTCAAAGTGTTATGACAGAATAACAAGTAGTTTGTTACTTTGCTTACATGGGCAAGCAAAACTTGGGAAATTTTCTCCTTTGTCCTTCAGCATGACTGTGTCTGTTTTGACATCTGCCAACCAGGAATGGATGTATAAGTCTCACACACAGTTGTCTTCAGATATTAGCATTCTTGCCAGCCTGATTTTGAAGTTTTTTAAAATTTACTTTAATTGGTATTTCCCTGATTACAGTGATGCTCATCTTTTCATATGTTAATGGGACATTTTTATTTCCTCTCCTCTGAATTGCTTGTTGTATTCTTTGGCTGCTTTTTATTTTTAGTCTTTTTGAAGGATTTTCTTTATATTTTGTGACAATAAATCCTCAGCTGGATATTTAATATTTCTCCCGATCAATCCTTTGACCCTTAGCTTTACTGGTCATCTGTATTATAAGAGATAAGTTTTACATCTTAAAGAAGTAAAGTTTATCAATCTTTTTCCTATTAGCTTTGTTTTGTGGTGTTTCTTAGCATCTTAGCAATACACTCTATTCTTTTCTTTTGATATTTAAAAAACATTGTCCAATATTGACATTTTTAATTGAAACCACTTCTCAGGTTTTAAAATGATTTATATTACTTTTAAGTGTGTGTGTGTGTGTGTGTGTACACGATTGTGAGAATATGTGCCTATGAGTGCCTGAGTGCCAATGCCCTAGGAAGACCCCCTGAAGCTGGAGTTCTAGGCAGCTGTGGGCCATGTGATACAGGTGCAGGGAACTGAACTGAGCGAAGAAAGGATTCTGCTTTAGGCAGAGGAGCCATGACCTTGTCTTCTCTCTTAAGAGTAACGGGGCAGGTTAGGGACCTGGTTAGGGGACTCCATTTCCCAAGAGTGGTTCAACCTTAAGATAATATAATTTTCCTTTCCAGAATTCCCATCCCCTAGTGCAGTCCCTACAAGCCAAGCTGCCACGAGGTCCTGTTGGGTAGGCTTTCCTTCCCCCCTGGAAGTTCTTTGTCTTATTTTGTCAGGGCTTTTGTTTTGGTTTTGACGTTTTAGGTCCTTTGTGCACATATTGTGGTTTTTGGTTTTGTATTTTTATGGGATTTCTGTGTGTGTGTGAATGTCTCTGGGTGTCTGCATCTGTGTGTGTTTCTTGTAGATTTCTTTTTAAACCTCTTTTTATTCTATCTGTTTTGTCCTATCCTGGCTTGTTGTTATTTTATCTTTATTTTAATAACAATTATTGATCTTATTGTTGTTATTATTATTTGGTGTTTTGAGATAAGGCTTCTCTGTATATCCCTGGCTGTTCCTCTATAGACCAGGGTGGCTGTAAACTCACAGAGATGCACCTGCCTTTGTCTATCACATGCTGGTATTAAGGGTGTGTACCAACACTGCTTGGCAATTTTAGTATTGTTATTATTCTTTTAGATACCTAATTATAATCTAATGAGAGAGAGAGAGAGAGAGAGAGAGAGAGAGAGAGAGAGAGAGAGAGAAGGAGAAGAAGAAGGAGGAGGAGGAGGAAGAGGAGGAAGAGGAGGAGGAGGAGGAGGGAGAGAATGGATTTGCATGGGTGGGAAAATGGGAGGATCTGAGAGGAATTTGGGAGGAGAAATCTTAACCAGAATATATTATATGAAAAAAACCTATTTTCAATTAAAAATAAAATAAATAAATCAGAAAAACAACAAAACCCAACCCAATTCATCCATCCAACCAACTACCACCACCACCACCAGCACCACCACCAAACAATCCTCGATTCCCCAGGAACACTAGGACTTGATATTTTATGGAAACAAAGAACAATTGTAACAGTCTCAGCCTGCTGCTTCTGCATGTGTTGGGTCTGGCTCCCTGGAGCAGAGGGCCTATCAACCATGCTCACTTTGTCATACCCAAACTGCTGCCCAGGTAACTCCGTCTATAATGAGGCTTCCATCTGCAACTTTAGCAAACAGTGAGGGTGTGCCTACCTCATCCAGCTGCTGTGCTTGCTTTTCCACCTGCTAATGGCTGCAGGTACAGGGGCAATGAGGCAATAGATGCTCTCCTATCTAATCACAGCCTCAGTGAGGCACAGGCCTGGTGCATCTGCAGCTCGAAGGGTCCCTAGGTATTAGTTTGCCTACAGGGATACATTAATGCTAATATTCCTTTCCGCATTTGAATTTCCTCAATGCCTAGGAAAAAATATCTTGGCTTACAGGAGCTGTATGCCCCCAGGCCACATAAAAGGTAAAGACATGTGCCTAGGGTGAATTTTAGGATTTCTTAGAATGCGTGGGTGATTCTCACTTGTGTAATCATTTGCCCTGCAAGAAGGAAACAGCCTACAAAAATTGACTACATAGCTAGGGCCTGGCTCACGGGTGATGGCTGCACATATCTGAAAGTGCAGCCTTGTGCTTTGGTACAGGGCAACTCTGAAGAACATGCTTCACTCTGGAGTTTTCTAGAGGGCAAACTATTGTAGCTGCTCTGTGGGTCAGCTTTGCCCTGCTTGCACTTTGTCTTTGTGCTTTCTTATAGATGTGTCGCCCAGGAACACTGTGCTCCGACCTTCATGCCATTGTATGTTAAAGCTTTTGTGGAGATCCCAAGATTATATGTACCATTTCCACAGCCCCTTTTCCTTCCTTCCTTTCTTTCTTTCTTTCTTTCTTTCTTTCTTTCTTTCTTTCTTTCTTTCTTTCTTTTTTTCTCATCATTCACAGAGACCTACACATCTCCTCTAAAATTTTGAGAGTAAAGGCACTACACCCAGCTTCTATACTGTACTATTGGCGTATCTAATACAGAATGAGTTCTGCACTGAATGATGGATGAAGACAAATCTTGGCAAATAAGATGGGGACATTTAGAGCTGTTTTGTGCCTTGTTGGACTCTGTTGTAATACTTCTCAGTTATGAGCAAAGCAAGAAGTGTCCATTTTAATACAACGGATGAGACGATACTGAAAATGATAGGGGAGAACACTATGAGAGTTTTCATAACTCTCTTTGATGTGTTTAGCATCTGTTCAGCTAAAGGTCTTTAGATTTAAGAGCTGGGCAGTGACAACTAAGGCCTGGTGAGCACAGTTTCTGTCTCCCAGGAACCCACTCTAGACCCAGACGCAAGTAATGGGACCCCAGACTCAGAGAGACACGATCATCTGATGTTGGCTGAGTTATGTCCCTTCCATTTTCCCACTCCCCAACTGTCATGCAGTGACGCAGAGCCCGAGGTCTGTAGACATCACCAACCTGACTTAGGGGCAATCGCTTTACCTTGGTGGCCCGCTGGCTGCTGGTCATTGGCTGGATTTCCAAGGCAGCGCGGTGCTGCCCTTTTCTTTTATCAGCCTTGATTCAATGTCACTTGTTTTTCATGGACACTTGTATGGCACACTTGTTGTAGCTATAAGGACACTGTGACAAACCTGCACTGCCTTCTATACGGTCCTCTGTTTGTCTCATCTGAATTCATTCAGTAGATCACTTGGGTGCCAAGAGGAGACCAGGTCAAGATGCTAGTAATGCTTTTCAGGCAGAGTCATTCATTGTTTAACTCCTGAACTCAAATGTCTCAGAAACAGTTGCAAAGTGATGCCGGGGAGGGTGGCTCATAGGATGAACTAAACACATCTCAACTTCTTTAAAGATTTCAGCATGGCTAAGGGTGTTACTGTGGCTTCTGTTTTGTAGAGGTAGATGCTGACCATGAGGAAGATAAAGTTTGTCAATTTTATCGCAGATAAAGGAAGATCGGATCAGGTCAAGGAAGATACCATGGCAATACATTGAATAAGCCACAGGAGTTGGCTCTTGAATCAGGAGCCTTGCTGGAGTTCGCCCTCTGGTGGACAAAACTATATTGCTTTTCTGGAAAGATCAGTGAGCTCAAGATTTGGTTACCTAATCCCCTCTTCCAGCTTCTGATGGGCACCAGAAATGGTATACAGACATACACGCAGACAAAATGCCCACATATATATATATAATACATTGAAAGAATTTTAAAAATCCTGATGCTTTCATCTGTATCCTTGAACTAATTTTGAAATAAAAATGAAAACACAAAGTTAAAAAAAAAATCAAGATCATTTCTCATTGTCTCATTTTTCTCTCTGGCCAAAGTGCTTGAGAAAGTTCGTACACTGCATTTCTACTCTACTCCCTTTCTTACTTTCTATCCTCCTTTGATTTGTTGCCACAGAACTTTATCTCTCTCTACCCTATGAATTTATTAGCTCCAAGGACAACAGCAATGCCCATGTAGTCAAATATAACAGTCCGTTGTCCTGTCCTGTGTCTCTTGGATGATCAGAGCCATTGACTCGCTGGGGACTTGGAGAATATAAAGCCTCACATTCTTGCAATATGTTGCATGGTAGAGAGGGATGCTTTCTATTCCACAAGGTTCTCTGAGCTCTGAAAAACCACATTTGGTGTTGAGTTATGTGCAGGGTGTTAGGTACGGACACCTAACATGTTAAACTCTTCAACATGCAGACATCTAGCTGGAGACCATCATCATTTGATGGAGATGCTGTCTTTTGTTTTCAGGGTGCATTTCTGTATTCTTTGTAAAAAAAAACAAGGTGTCTACATGTATGTGGATTTATGTCTGGGTCTTCATTCCATTGATAAACGTGTCTGTTTTTATGCCAACACTGTGTGTATTACTATAGCTCTGTAGTAAGACTTGAGATCAAGAATGGTGAAATTTTATTCAGCTCTTTATTGTCCAGGATGGTTTTTGTTAGCCTGTTCTTTTACCCATATGAAGTTGAGGGTTACACTTTCAAGATCTGTGATGAGTTTTGTTGGAACTGCTTTGAATCTGTAGATTGCTTTTGGTAAGGTGGCCGCTTTTACTATGTTAACCCTAGTGATCCAGAAGCATGCGGAATCTTTCCACCATCTTATACCCTCTTCAATTTCTTTCTTCAAGACTTGAAGTTTTTTTTTAAAAAATAAAGTCATATATGGTTTATTTGTTTGGTTAGAAACACTGCAGGATATTTTATATTGCATAAGGCTATTGTGAAAGGTGTTGTTTCCCTGATTTCTTTCTCAGTTTGCTTTCCATTTGCATAATGGGGGGGGCTACTGATTTTTGTGGGTTAATTTGTATCCAGCTACTTCCCTGGTTGAATTTTTAGGGTTATCTATGTATTCTATAATATCATCTGAAAATAATGATACTTTGACTTCTTTCTTTCCAATTTGTAGTTCCTTGATGTCTTTCAGCTATTTCATTTCTCTGGCTAAGACTTCATGTACTATATTGAATTGAATATGAATGGAGAGTGGACAACCTTATCTTGTTCCTGATCTTAGTAGAATTGTTTTGAGTCTCTTTTAATTGAAGCTGATGTTTGCAAAATGCTTGCTATAAGCTGCCTTCATTATATTGAAGCATGTTCGTCGTATCCCTAATCTTTCCAGGACTTTCATAATGAAGGGGTGTGATATTATGTCAAAGGCCTTTCCTGTAGTTAATGAAATGATCATGTGGTCTTTTCCCTTTAGTTTGTTAATATACTGAATTACATTTATTGATTTTTGAATATTAAAACACTCTTGTGTCTCTGGGATAAAGCTTAATTAATCATGATGAATAATTTTTTGGATGTGTTCTTAGATTAAGGTTTTAAAATATTTTATTGGGTATTTTTCCATCTATGTTCATAAGGGAAAATGGTCTGTAGTTTTCTCTTTGTTGGCTCTTTGTGTGATTTGAGTATAAGGATAAATGTGGCCTCATAGAATGAATTGAGCAAGCATTCTGAATTGAGCAAGGATTCTTCTGTTTCTATTTTGTGGAATAATTTAAGTAGTGTTAGCACTAACTTTGCTTTGAAAGTCTGGTAGAAATGATGATGATGATGATGATGATGATGATTTTTTTTTGGCTGAGAGACTTTTAATAACTGCTTCTATTTCACTAGGGGTTTATAGGTCTGTTTAAGTTGCACATATGATCTTGATTTAACTTTGTTAAGCAGCATCTATTGAGAAAATTATCCATTTATTTTAGATTTTCCAATTTGGCGGAGTACAGGTTTTTGAAGTATGTACTTATGACTCACTGTATTTTCTCAATGTCTATTATGTTCCCTTTTTGTTTCTGATTTTGTTAATTTGGATATTCTTTCTCTGCCTTTTAGCTAATTTTGATACAGATTTGTCAATCTTACTGATTTTCTAAAAGCACAACAAAATAAAAACACCCAACTTTTTGTTTCATTGATTTTTTTTTGTATTGTTCTCTTTTCTATTTTATTGATTTCTACCCTGAGCTTTGTTATTTCTTGCCATCTACACCTTTGGGGTGTGATTTTTTTCTTTTTGTTCTGTATCTTTCAGGTGTGCTGATAAGTTGCTAGTAGAGATCTCTCCAGTTTCTTTTTTTAAATATATAGATACTTAATACTATGAACTTTCCTCTTAGAACTTCTTTCAACAAGTTTGGGTATGATGTGTATTCATTTTCATTAAATTCTATAATGTCTGTATTTTTTTCCCTTCTTTCTGCATTGACCCATTTTTAATTCAGTAGAGAGTTGTTTAATGAATACCTCTGTAACAACAAAGTTGTTTTGGAGAAAGTTCCATGAGGAACAGAGAAGAATGTTTATTCTTTTGTGTTTGGGTGAAATGTTTTGTAAACCTCTGTTAGGTCCATTGGTTTATAATGTTAGTTAGCTCCAGCATTTCCCTGGTTTTTGTCTAGATGACCTGTCCACTGGTGAGAGTCTGGTATTCAATCTTGCACTATCAGGGTCAATATATCATTTAAACTATAGTAGTGTTTCTTTTACAAAGGTGGATGCCCTTGTGTTTTGGGGCATAGTTGTTAAAAATTGCTGTGCCATCTTGGTGGATGTTTCCTTTGATGAGTATTTCCCTATCCCTTCTAATTCGTTTTGGTTTGAAGTCTATTTTTGTGAGATATTAAAATGGCTATACCAGATTGTTTCTTAGGTCCAGTTGTTTTGAATCATTTTCCCAACCCTTTACCGCGAGATAATGTCTATCTTTGATGTTGAGATGTGTTTCTTGGATGCAGCAAAAGATGGGTTGTGTTTTTGCCTTCATTCTGTTAGTCTTTGCCATTTTATTGGGGAATTGAAACGTTGATATTCAGAGATATCAATGACCAATGATTGTTAATTCCTGTTACTTTGTCATTATTGTTTTTGGTGTGTATGTGTGTGTGTGTGTGTGTGTGTGTGTGTGTGTGTACATATTTTCATTCCTTTGCTTTTGGTGGTCTGGGATTACTTATTCCCTGTGTTCTCATGGTTATAGTTAACTTCTTTAGGTTGGAGTTGTCCTTTTAGCACTCTGAGTAGGGCTGGATTTGTAGATAAATATTGTTTAAACTTGATTTTTATCATAGAATATCTTATTTTCTCCATCCATGGTGGCTGAGAGTTTTGCTGGTTATTGTATTCTTGGTTGGCACCTGTGGTTTCTTAGAGTCTGCAGCACATTTGTCCAGGACCTTCTGGTTTTTAAAGTCTCCATTGAGAAGTCAGGTATATTTCTAATATGTGCTTTTATGTATTGTTTGGTCTCTCCCCCTTGCAACTTTTAATATTATTTATTTGTTCTGTATGTTTAGTGTTTTGATTCTTATGTGTTGAGGGGACTTTCTTTTCTGGTCCAATCTATTTGGTGTTCTGCATGATTCTTATATCTTCATAGGTATCTCCTTCTTTAGGTAAGAGATATTTTCTTTTATGATTCTGTTGAAAACATTTTCTGGGCTTTTGAGATGGGTTTCTTCTCTTTCTTCTTCTATTATTATTTTTAGATTTGGCCTTCTTGTAGTGCCTCAGGTTTTCTCGATATTTTGTGTCAGAAAAATTTTAGATTTAACATTTTCTCTGAAAAACCTATTTTTTCCCTATTGTATCTACTGCACCTGAATTCTTTCTTCCATCTCTTGTGTTCTGTTGGTGCCGCTTGCCTTTGCGGTTCCTATTCAAATTCCCAAATTTTTCATTTCCAGCATGCTTTCAGTTTGTTTTTTTGTCATTGTTTCTATTTTTGTATTCATGTCTCGAACAGTTTTATTCATTTCTTCGCACTATGCTTTTCTGGATTTCTTTAAGGGATTTATTAATGTCCTCTTTAGGGGTCTCCATCACCTCTGTAAGGCTATTTTTAGGTCTTTCCCTTGGGTTTCAGCTGTTCAGTGCCTGCTGTAGTAGGATAGCTGGGTTCTGGTGGAGACATATTGTCCTGGCTGTTATTAATTGTGTTTTTATGCTGATGTTTAGGTATCTGGGCTTGGAGGTAATGATATCTGGCTTTGTCTCTGTTGGGTGAGTGTTTGATCTTTGGTTTCTGCTTCCTACCTGGACTTTAGGAGCATATGTTGACTGTGTGCTCCCTGGCAGACATTTTCTGTGTCCCTGTCTTCCTGGCCTACTCAACAGGTGTGTTCTCAGTATGCCTGTTGGTGTTGTGAGGCTAGGATAATGAGGTGAGTTTGGGGAAGGAAAGTTGAAGGATAAGATACTTGTTATTCATTGAGGGTGAGAGGAAAAGGAGACCCCAATAGGTTTTCTGCTACAGAACTGGAGATGAGACTGGAGGGATTGGATCTAGGGGAGCCAAAGGAGAGGTGTGGCTCTTCCTGCTTGCTGCCATGCTCTGTTACTCTTTTTTAAATCTACATTTTCTTTGGTAATTTCACATTTGAAAGCTACGTATTTAGATAGTATTCATCTCACATGTCCTAGTCCAGCGCCTCCCAAGGACACCACACCCTAATCTTTTCTGAACTTCATGTCTTCTGCCTTCGACTAATGTGAGTTTCAGAGAGTGAACTCAGATCATCACACTAGGTGCCAAGCTCCTATACTTGCTGAGCCATCTCACTGGCCCAGTTATAATAAAGTGTTAAGGACAAAAAATATTCCTGTTGCAACTGTCATGTGATAGGCAAGTGTCTCCTCACCTGTTGTTGAGTCAGGCACTGTTTAAAGCAGCCATTTAAGATTGGGATATAGCTCAGTTGGTAGAGTGCTTACCTAGCATGCATGAAGCACTGGGTTCAGTCTCCAGAACTGCATAAACCTGGCCTGGTGCTGTAAGCCTGGAATCCTAGTACTTAGGAGGTAAGGGCAGGAAGATCAGGAGGTCAAGGTCATCCTCTGTTACAGATCGACTTTTGAGGCCTGCCTGGGCTATATGAGATTCTGTCTCAAAACCAACCAATCAAACCATGTCCATCAAACCTCACAAACCAAAACCTGGAGCTGTTAACCATCTATGCAAGGGCTCTGGCTAATATGAAAAATGACTGTGGTTGAGCTTGTTGCACAACGGACTCCTCTCTTCTGTGTTAGATGACAGGCCTTCGAGGACGAAACATGGCACAGTGCTTTACAGTTTTAGAAAGCCTCAGAGAGTAAGCGGCTCCATAAAGCTCTGTTTTGCCTACAGCCTGCCCTGCTGATCTAATGAGTGACAAGGCAGTGAGATGGATGACATTTTAATCATCTCCATAGTCACTGGCTGTGCAACCCTGGACAAAACAGCTGTCTTTGATCCTTCAATTTCCCTGTCTGTCTCATAGGCTGGCGGGAGTAATGGTTCCTCAATGGTCTGTTTACTCCCCCATTTTAAGTCCACCCTCTATTAACTTGACACCCGATTTATCTCCTTATATCATGTTAATTTCCATATTAAAAACAATAACCATCATAATTACACTTAAACATAATCTAACTATCCTACATGCAATCACAAATGCATTATATATTTGCCCAAGTAACAATTACGCCTAACATGACGTAACTATATATACATTGTGGAACTGGGGAAATAACTATAGGATGGGCTCCAGGGACATAGGGACTCAGTCAAAACTCCGTTAATCACCCGGCCTCTATAAGCCCCTACTTTATTTACTTATTTAAAATGTATTTGTTTATTCACTTTACATCTCTATTGCAACTGTGTCCCACCCCTTCTCCTGCTACTACTCTCTTCTTCCTTATCCTCCTCCCTTTCCCTTCAGAAGAGAGGAGCCCATCAAGTTGCATCAGGACTAAGTGCATCCTCTTCCCCTGAGGTCCCCAAAAGGTAGCCTGGAGGAGCCAGGAAGCAATACTGATATTGAACCAAGGTATCAATATCAAATCACTATGTGAGTTCTGTAGCTGTTTGGCCCCCCTGTGGGGTCCAGCTTAACTCAAGGCCAGTCAGTCTTTGCTGAGGGTCCAGCTTGACTCAAGGCCAGTCAGCCTATGCTGAGGGTCCAGCTGTATCTAAAAATATTCTACTACCCCTACCCCTGGAGTGTACTTACCCCTCCTAGCTAGCCTGCTAAATTCTGCTTTTACAAAAAGATATAAAAAGCACTTGCGCCTGCATTTGGAGGTCGTCTGCAGCTTGAAAGAGCTTGCCAGACCTCGATGCGCATCGATTCAATAAAATTCCTGTGTGTATTGCATCGACATCGGACTCCGTTTCTCTCTGGGGACTCCGGATATAGACTAGAGGTCTCTCTGGAGGTCTCAGTCATACAGCCCAGCTAGGGGAAAGTGATCCAAATGCAGGTAAGAGAGTCCATGTCAGAGATAGCCCTCACTGTAATGTCTATGGGACCCACATGAACACTGAGCTGCCCATCAGCTATATATGCGTAGGTGAGCTAGGTCCAGTCCATGCATGCTCTTTGGCTGGGCGTTCAGTCTCTGTGAGCCCCCATGGGCCTAGGTTAGTTGACTCTGTAGGTCTTCTTGTGGAGTTCTTGTTCCCTCTGGGTACCTCTGCCCTTCCCCTCAACTCTTCCACAAGACTCCCCCTAGCTCCACATAATTGTTGGCTGTGGCTCTCTGTATCAGTTTCAGTTTGCTGCTGAGTGGAGCCTCTCAGAAGATAGTTGTGTTAGGCTTCTGTCTGCAAGCATGGCAGAGTATCATTAATAGTGTCAGGAGTTGGTACTACCATGGGGTGGGTCTCAAGTTGAGCTGGTCATTGTTTGGGCCTTCCAGCAATCTTGGCTCCATCTTTATCCCTGAATACCTTGTAGTCAGGGAAAATATTGGGTAGAAGATTTTGTGGGTGTGTTGGTGTTCCCCTCCCTTCTAGGTAGAACTTTAAATACTATATTGAATAGACACAGAGAGAGTGGGCAGCCTTCTCTTGTCCCTGACTTTAGTGGAATCGTTTTAAGTTTCTCTTCGCTTAGTTTGATGTGGGCTATTGGCTTGCTGCATATTGCCTTTATTATGTTCAGGTATGTGCCTTGTATTGCTGATATCTCCAAGACTTTTAATGTGAAGAAGTGTTGGACTTTGTCAAAAGCTTTTTCAGCCTTTCATGAGACGATCTTTTACTTTTTTCCTTTCAGTTTATTTATATGGTAGATTCCATTGATGGATTTTTGTATGTTGAGCCATCCCTGCATCCTAGGGATGAAGCCTACTTGATGATGATGGTGTATGACGTTTATGATGTGTTCTTGGGTACAGTTTACAGATGTTTTATTGAGTATTTATGCATCAATGTTCATAAGGAAAATTGGTCTGAAAGTCTCTTTATTTGTTGGGTCTTTGTGTGGTTTATGTATCATGGTGACTGTGTTTGGCAATGTTCCTTCTGTTTCTATTTGGTGGAATAGTTTGAAGAATATTGGTATTAGATCTTCTCTGAAGGTTTCATAGGATTCTGTGCTAAAACCATTCAGCCTTGGGATGGTTGCTGTCGTTGGGAGTCTATTAATGACTGCTTTTATCTCCTTAAGGGGATGATTTAAATTGTTTACCTGATCTTGATTTAACATTGGTAAGTGGTATCTATTAACAAATTGTCCATTTTGTTTAGATTTTCAAAATTTGTGGAGTATAAGTTTTGAAGAAGTAAGACCTAATGATTCTTTGGATTTCCTCAGTGTCTGATGTAATGTTCTTTTTTCCTTTTTGTTTTTGTTTTTTCAAGACAGGTTGTTTTTGTTAATTTAGATACTTTATATCTGTCTTTTGGTTAGTTTGGCTAAAGGTTTGTCTATCTTGTTTATTTTCTCAGTGATCCAGCTCTTGGTTTTGTTGATTCTTTGTATTGTTCTCTTTGTTACTAATTTATTGATTTTGACCTTGAGTTGACTATTTCCTGCCATCTTTGTTTGTTTGTTTCTTTTTGTTCTGGCTGTCCAGTGTGTGTTTAAATTGCTAGTATTGCCTCCATCCAACTTCTTTCTTTCTTTCTTCTTCTTTTTTTTTAAGGAATATTTTTGGCATATACATTTACATTATTACACATAAATAAGATAAACTACATACAGCAAGAAGTACCATGAAACAATCAGGAATTATATAAATATTACATTCATGATGTTTTGGCTAATTGTATTTAGAATCTTGAAGAAAACACCTTTCCAATCTTGGTGAGTCTGAAATTCTGAATATAAACCAATATCTATCATACCTCATCTCTATCAACTTAAACATCTATCTAGATCTAAAAACATCTTATCCCATAAACAACTAAGTTTAATTAAAAAGACTAAACAATCTTGTCTTCAACCTCATCACAGACTTGAGAAGGAATAAAACTTAATTACCTGAGTAAAATGCAGGTTAGCAGCTTACAAAATGTAAAAATGACAGAGATGTAAGACTGAGACCTCCAGAGAGCTCTCTAGTCTATACCCGGAGTCCCCAGAGAGAAACGGAGTCCGATGCTGATGCAATACACACAGGAATTTTATTGAATCGATGCGCATCGAGGTCTGATAAGCTCTTTCAAGCTGCCAACCCCTGAAAGCAGGCGCAAGTGCTTTTTATATCTTTTTTTGTAAAAGCAGAATTTAGCAGGCTAGCTAGGAGGGGTAAGTACATTCCAGGGGTAGGGGCAGTGGAGTATTTTTAGATACAGCTGGACCCTCAGCATAGGCTGGCTGGCCTTGAGTCAAGCTGGACCCTCAGCAAAGGCTGGCTGGCCTTGAGTCAAGCTGGACCCTCAGCAAAGGCTGGCTGGCTTTGAGTCAAGCTGGACCCTCATTATTTTTATACAGCTGGACCCTACAAGGGGCCAAACAGCTACAGAACACACATAGTGATTTGATATAGATACCTTGGTTCAATATCAGTATTGCTTCCTGGCCCCTCCAGAGACAGTTTGCTGCATGGACAGTCATCCAAAACTCTCTATAACATTGGAGCAACATCTTCAGCCTCCTGGCCCAGTATATCTGACAAATATATTTGTGAAGCAGGAACTATTGAGGACTTGCTTACCCTGTCTTGGAAGAGTTTGGCCTGCATCCAAGCTTGCATATTTTTAGGCAGAACTCTGTCTGTGGGAGAAACGAGGACATTTTGCCCAGTGGCTGGTTTGCTGAATTTGAAGCCATCTCCATAAGAAGGTTCTGAGATGCTCATCATCATCTTTGAGGTAGGCTGGGTGTTGCCAGGAGCTAATGTAACTTGGCTTGTTGGCAAAGGTCCTTAAAATAATAAAAAAAATCTTTAAATGCCATATTCTGTAGGTCTCTGAGGCTTTTGAAGACCTTATTTAAAGATTTTGCCTTATCTATAGCATCATATCTATCGGTTACACCTAGGATTTATACTCTTGTGATAAAAGTAGAGTAGTAATTGACATGACCATGATTTGGTCAACTTATAATTAGCTTGTAAGCTTGTATTACTTAATTATTCTAAACAGCCTGCAATATCACTTTCAAGGCATTAGAACTAAATTTTGTATTATAATTGAGTTATATGGCTTCAATACCTCATATTAGAGTGTATATATATATATATATATATATATATATATATATATATATAGTATGTGGAGAATAATCTTAAATTTAAATTCTATACCAATGTATCAAAATTAAACTTATTTTGCAACAATATACAAAATTCTGGTAGTTGTGCCTCAGGTGGACCTGAGTGTTCTGGGGTCCTGCAGGTCTCTGTTCTGCTGGCTGTGCCTCAGGTGGATCAGGAGGTAGGGAATAGGCAGCGAGGGTGCTATGCTGAGTGTCCTTGCACACCCCCCCATGACCCCTTGGGATGGTGGGCAATTGGGTTCAGGAACAGTGTGGGGCTCACTTCTGCTGGCTGTGCCCTTTGTGGATCAGGCAGGGAGGGCCACGGTTAGTTCTTTGACCATCAAAACTTGAGGTGACGTAATATTGAATCCAACCACAAGATGGAAGTATGAACTAAGATTTATCCAGAGCCAGTAAAAAAAATGTACATGCTTCAGCACTTTTGTGTTGAAATATGAAGTTCATTGATAAAGAAGCTATAATCCATATAACCATGGAGGTTTGATAGAAAGCAAGAGTCCAGGTGGTAAAAGATGGATCTCCCTAGGAAAGGGCAATAGAATACATAGTTATACGAAAGGAGGTGGGAGGGGGAGAAATTGTAGGATCAAATAAGGAGGAGAGGAAAAAGGGAAGCAAGGGAGGGAATATGGGGAGGGAAAGCTACAGCTAAAGGGCATTTGAGGGGTAGTAAGGTGGCTTAACCACATCCAGGGGAAAGGGTGAGAGTCTCGAAGCCAGCACAGCAGCTTGACACAGTTCCAGCAAAGCTGGGTGGTTGGTACAATCACCGTCCTTCTGTTTGTACCTTTTGGGGCCTAGGTGTGGCATTCTTGGGGACTTTCTGCATCATGAATAAATTTATGTTTTTTTTTTCTTGAGAAAAATTATGTCTCGATTTTTTTTTTTTTGTTTGGAAAACTCTAATTTTGACTTTATCTGGCCACTATTTGAAAGTCTTCCTTACATCCTGGAGACCAGTAAGCACAGATTAGCACATAGCTAGCTGCAGCCATTACTCTGAGAATCTTCTTGGGGTGTTTGCCCCTGAGCTAACTCAAATAGCATAACTGGTGCAAGGTAGACAGAGACAACAGACAAATGTTGACTGGCCAGGTTAGTAGGTTATGGATTCAAGGTTTCTTTTTATTATGGGCTAAGAACTCTCTGATAATGTAGTTTACAGATAGGGGGTCATAAATGGTACACCAATGGAGGAATAAAACTCAGTAAATAAGATAGATTGACTAAAACAAACTTTTCTTATTTTATAGTGTAGATGATGATACATATAGTAAAAGAAGGGAGGTATTTGCGATACATAAAAAGACCAGTTCAGATATTTTCTGTTTGTCTGGAGTGTCTTCAAACAGCAAACATTGCCAGCCTAGAAGCAGGCTGATATATATTAAGTGTGTTTGCTTTGGAAGAGACAAATTTTAGATTAATAAATTGGAGTTATAGGATTTAGAAGGATAATGATAATGATGATAATGATGATGATGATGATAATTGTTCTTTTGTATCTTAACCCTGGACATGTAATGAAAAATCAAACATATACCCTGTACCATTTGGGTAATCATTAGTCTGCCTTTGTTCTGTGAAACTTGTAAAAATAAAGAAACACTTGGTTTCCAGTGAGTCAGAGACTTAGCAGCAGCCTGGCTGCTAGACAGCCAGAGGTGCTAGATTCCCCTGACCATCACCTGACTCACTTCCAGTGTGGAGTCCTTATCTGCTCTGCGGGGCCTTCCTGTCCACAAAGACCCTTGCCTCAGAAGCGTGCACCCCTCGAAGGCCCCCTGGGAGCACGGAAACTTAATTGGGCAAAAGGTTACTAAAACATGTACACATGAAGGCAATCTAAATGAAATTGTCGAATAACAGGTGAAATAGAACCCCAACTGGACAGCTTTTGAACCTGGCATGGGTTAAATCAAATCTAGCTGTTGGCCAAAAGGGCCCCATGAGAATCCCCAGACTACCTAGGCTATTGCCAAGGATATTAGTGGCTCTCCAATAACTGACAGTGAGGCATGTTGCTGAAGACAATGCCTGTACATTTCACTGAACATGGAGGAGAGCTGGGACCTACCTAGAGCCTTCGCCCGTGCTGACTAGTGTTCATGGTACTGGTAGGTCCTCCTCAAGCTACCAGTTTGCACAGAGGCGAACCCTCATAGATGTTTCTATGAAGGACTGCGAGATGGAGGGATAGGATAAGTAATTTCTACGTTTCCATGCCAACTAAAGGAAGAAAGTGTATGCTAGCCCTTTGCTGTCAGGTTGTATCTTTAAAGGCCAGGATCATTTTTTAAGTGGTTCTAGAAAAGAGTAATGATTTTTCTGGAAAACTTAAATGCATTAGATGATGCCCAAGAACCTTTCACAGAGGTTTGTCCAAAGAAAGGACTGAGTTCAAAGACGCTCAAAGAAATCACAGCCTCCGTGTCTAGGGAAAACACCAGTATTTCACAGAGATATGATACCAAGCACCTACCTAACCCAGTCTAAATAAATAGGAGTTCACTGTGACACAGCAGAGACACCGCTTTGCTGGGACCACCCGTTCTACACCCCTGCTTGAACAGAGCATCCTACCCCTGTATAAGCAGAGCAGACAAAGAGATAATCTTCCAGGGTTTTAAAAATGCACCAAAAGACAAGCACCCAACAAACCACTTCTTCAGGGAGGCCCCACCTTCCCTCACCCATCTCCTCCCACTAGTGGCACCATATGATAAAAGTTAACAACAACAAGAGTTCATCCATTGGCTAAGTCAGAGATCTCCAGATCTAATTTTCCCTAGAAAAACCACCGCAGACTCCGAGGTGATTCTCAACGCAGTCAAGCTGTCAGTTAAGCGGTCCAGAGGTAACAACCTCCCGGTGAGTACGTGCCTCTGCCAAAAAACAAAAGGAGGAAAAGTAAGAAGTACTAGATACAAGCCTCAATTCCCAATCCATGGACGGGGAATGCCCTGGAGGATGCTGGGAACTGACCACTGTCTCGTGTGGGCTGCTGCAGGCTCTTCCGACAGCCAGTGCTAGGGAAAGCAAGGAGCGCAGAAGGAATGAAGCAGAATTAAAACCCTGTCTATGGAGCACTCCCCTGAACCGAGGGGAGTGGCAAAGTATGCAGTGTAGCCTCGTATGCAGCTCAGTTGTGTGGAAAGCTTGTGTCATACATACAGAGTCCTGGCTTCCATCCTTAGCACCACATAAATGAGATATCCTAGTGTCCATCTGTAATCTCAGCTTCATGAGAGCTTACCTCTCTACTTGAGAGGTAGAGGTAGAAGGATTAGAAGTTCAAGGTCATTATCATCCACAAATCGAGTTCAAGGCCAGAATAGGAAACATGATATCATATATGTGTGTGTGTGTGTGTGTATATATATATATATATATATATATATATATATATATATATGAAACCTTGAATAAATATTGGCTATAAAATTTTTGGCTTCATCATCACACATGTCATATGTCATGTATTGCTACACTCATATCCACTGTGTCTTGAATTATATAGCTATAAAACAGGAGATCTAGAAAAACATTCCCTGATATAGTTAGAAAATATTCCCCAAATGTGGCAAATCAGAAGTTCAATCTGTAGTGCAACTGTGTTGGGTAGTAGACACTCTTAAGGAGGAGTGTACATCATTAGAGCTCTGCTCATGTGTGTGGATGCGTGATGCTACATGACAAACCAGCAGCAGTGAGCTCTCTAGTCTGCTCTTCCGCCTGGTGAAAAACAATGTTACTCACCTTACAAGGGATGCAGTGTACAGGCACAATCTTGTAAGTAGAGACCAAGCTTTCATTGGATGCTAACTTTGACAACATCTGGATCTTGAGATTTCCAGCCTCCAAACTACAGAACACCTATTTCTGCCCGTTATAAATGACTCAAGCTGCAGTGTTATTTTACAGTGGCACATACGTGACGGACTGAAACACTCTACCAGGTAGGAAAGGCATTTAGCCCTGGGAAGCAAGTAGAGAACGTGGATACAGTAGCAGTATTTTCTTTGGTCTATTTTTTTTGTTGTTGTTTAATAAATTGGGACAGAGGTGCGCATGTGTGTGTGTGTGTGTGCGCACACGTGCTCGCGTGCACACACACACACACACACACACACACACACCCTAAAGTATGCTCATGTGCCTCTCAGCCTGCAAAACATTCCACACCCATCATGTCAGAGATCCCTAGGGAACACATTTAATTATTGTCCTCAGCCCAGTTTTTCAGGGGAGAAAATTAGGCTCAGCGCTCAGTTCAGACTGTCCCAAGGCCTAGCAGGCAGAAAGTAACAGAGGTCCATTAGGTCCTGACCCTTTGGCTCTTAGTCTCATATTTCAGCTCTAATATCTTAAAATTTACATTTGACAACAGCTACAGCCCTTCACTCTGTGGTCCCTATTTCCTTCAGATTTGCATTATGAGCACAAGGACATTGTACAGCACAGCCTGCTTCTGTCTACGTGCTCTACAGCTTTCTTGTCCCACGTGCTGATTTCCTAATTCACTCAGGACTAATGAATCACTGCCACGAGGCACCTGGGGCACTGTGGTCGATTGCTTTTGTCACTGTCACAATTTATAACAGGTTTAGTGACTTCTAAAGATTCTGTGGCCAGACACATCACATTGCATTATGGGTATCAGCAGGGCTGTCCTCCCTCTGGGTTCGAGGAAAAAAAAATCTTCATTTCTTCCAGTTCTTGGTAGAACCATGCTTTCTTTGGATTGTAACTGAAACCCTCAGATTTCTGCCTGTGTGTTTGCTTGTTTTCTATGTCAAATCTGCAGCACGCTTAAAAGGACACTGTGACTACACTCGGGGCCCACCTGGACAAGCCACAATGTTTTCCCTATCTCAAGACCCTGGATTTACAACACATCTTTAAACTATGTATATTACTGTCATAGGTTTGGCAATTAGGTCTTGATATTTTTTTTTGAAGATAATGACTTAGCCAATTGCAAGCAATCAAGTAACAGGATGTCCAAGATAAATGTCATAGATAAGTCTCTCTATTGTCCTACAGGGTAAGACAATGGAATATAGGAAGTCCAGAAGGACAGTGTTATAAACCTCAAGTGTTGAAAAGTGGTTAGAGAAAGTCTTCCATTCTAAAACACACAGTTTACAGATGACAAGCCTAAATGAAATACCGTTAAACTCTACATTAAAGATTTTTTGTTAGGTAATAATAAAATATTCCTAATTACAGTCACAGTGAGGATGGAAAAATATGTCTGGCATCCTCTCTGTACTCAGTCATCTTAAGCTCCAACATAACAGTAAATAGTAAACAACCGGAACCAACTGTCTGAACTTTTGAATTCTCAATGCGGTACATTTTCCTACTCACAAAGTGTCCCTAAAACCAGAAACACAGAACATGCCATCTTGTGTCTCCATCCTCTCTTCCCACCACTGGGGTGGTCCTGAGGGCCATCTCACCTCCCTACCTACCTGAATGTGCAATCACCACCATTCTAGGTCATGTACTTCCCAAAAAAATCTCAACTAATATTAATCACCACTGATCAACAACTCCAATCATATTCTAGCACCTGTTCTAAGGGCTATATACATATGTGCATGTGTATACCCCTAAATGTGCATATGTGCACGCACATGTATATATGTATGTATATACACAAATGCACCCATGGAGATTATATATCCATATATATGTATGTATCTCTATATGGTGTTCATTGAATCCTGACTATGAGTACAAAAGCGAGATAATTAAATCTGGGAGGAAGAATTGAGGGAGGATTTACAGGGTAACTGGGGCTAAGAGAAAACTAAAAATGAACTATTGAAAGAGAGAATTCCAAATAGAAGGAGCAGTGTGTATGAATTCAGGTAAATCTGCAGGAGTGGGCCTCCTCAGTTGTGTTATTATAACTGGGTTGGGGAGGGGCACACTGCTGTTTAGTCAAATGCACAAAATAATCTTTAAACACGCATATAGATGTTTTGCGTGCGTATGTCTATGTACCACTTTTATGCCTTGTAAATTAAAGGCCACAAGAAGTCTTTGGATCACCTGGAACTGGAGTTTCAGATGGTTGTGAGCTACCACATGGGTGCTGGAGATTGAACTGGGATCCTCTGGAAGAGCAGGACATGTTCTTAACTGCTGAGCACTCTTTCTAGCCCTCAGAAAAATACTCTTATTTTGTAGGTCCGGTGATGGCAACCCCCCAAAAACACAAACCAACCAACCAAACAAACAACCCCCCCCCCAAAAGCCCAAGCAACCAGTCAACCTTCTTATGCCGGGCATCCATCTTAGGACTTTGTTTGCCTTCACCGTCAGCCACTTACGTATACTTTTTCAGTAATCTTGACTCAGTGACTCCCACCCAGAACTGACTATCTGCTTTTTTATGATATGACTAACTACCTTTTTGGTTTTTTGTGACCTGCTAATGCAGACATTGAAGGACTCTTTTGAGGTCACCTTAACTACCCTAATCCTGGTTGAGCAGAACAGCTCTTGGCTTGCTTGTGCAGACACTCGAGGTCTCTGCCGAATTGGTGCAGAGTCAGAGGAAGTGGCCAGAATCAGGCGGAGTCCCACGAGAAGTCGTCTGGAACATTTTTCCTGGTGAAGCAAAGCCCTGCAAAGCCCAGTGAAGCCCAGTGAAGGCCAGTGAATACCAGTGAATGCCAGTGAAGGCCAGTGAAGGCCAGTGAATGCCAGTGAAGGCCAGTGAATGCCAGTGAATGCCAGTGAAGGCCAGTGAAGGCCAGTGAATGCCAGTGAAGGCCAGTGAAGGCCAGTGAATGCCAGTGAAGGCCAGTGAAGGCCAGTGAAGCCCAGGCAAGCCCAGGGAAGCCCAGGGAAGCCCAGGGAAGCCCGCTGTCCCTGGTTCTTTATATACCCTTCCAAACACCACACATCCTCTCTCATGTCTGCTCGCAGAAACACATCACATGCTCTCTCACAAGACTTCTTACAGAAAAACATCATATGACACAACCGAGTCTTCAAAGAAACCAGAAACTTCCGCTTCACTTACTCCCTCTACCATTGGCAAAGTAGCACTGGTAAATATTGGCAACAGAACAAAATTGTCTCCTGAGTTTCTCCCGTCTGCTCATCATTTGAAGAAAACACTTCCTTGGATATGCTTGACCTTTCCTCTGTAATTTCTCACAGCAGCAGAGCCGTGCCCTGTGTGGTCCTTCTCTGTCCTCAGTGCCTAGGGAGAAATCTGTATTCTCTTTTCAGACAGAGACGCACGCTAATGTGAACTGCTGAGAACTCACCAGGTAGCCCACTGTGATCTATTTTGAGGATGTCTCCTTCATTTTACTCTAGATTAGGAGCATAACAAATTTTTACCATTTCCCCAATATGCCATACTCTTTTTTCTTTTATTGAAAATAGATTTTTTCCATGCAGTATATTTTGATTACAGTTTCCTCTCCTCCTACTCCTCCCAGTTCATCCCCATCTCCTATCTCATCTGCATCCATACCCTTTCTGTCTCTGATTAAAAAACAGACATCTAAGGAATAATAATAAAATAAAGTAACACACACACACACACACACACACACACACACACAAACCAAGCACATTAAAATATGACAGAACAAATAAGAAAACGAGCCAAAGAAAGAACACAAGGAACACATACAGATGCTTGCGGGTACACACACACACACACACACACACACACACACACACACACACACACA
>OU015749.1:6747834-6766886 GCA_907169655.1 Acomys percivali | reverse complement strand
GCATGTCCCATGAAAGCCTTCACTTACCAGGATGTTTTCACTCTTGGGTTGTTCTATTGTGTTCTTTTTCCCTGTAAGAGTTTGGGTGTGGGACAACCCTAGACCAGGGGGCCTTGGGGGATAATGTTGAGGCAAAATACTTTGAGTCTTAAATGAGAGAAATGGCAACTCTGCTTCCAGAGGCAGCTTCTCAGGTGAGCTTGAACAACAAGTGACAACTTTTCAATACAATGTCATTACGGAAAACATACCTGATTTTCAGGATGGGTGTGCAACTAGTGCATGTCCATAGACCTCAGAAGAGAGTTTTAGGCCTAGTCCTAGAAGCTTCTAGCCTGTGCACAGTCTTACCTAGGCCTGGAACGTTTTCTGAGACGTACTGCTTAATGAGCTCACCCTTACCTGTTCTTTCTGAGCTCTGGGCTGGCTTCTTGAGCTCAGCTGGTCTGGCTCAAACTCCTTTCCCAGCTGATTTATTTAATCTGGGTTCTCTCTCGGCTTGGAATTGCTGTTTGGCCTCAGACTAACTCAGAAATCAGCTCTAGTCTTCTGCCTTCTTTTCATTTTCTGGCTCGTTCCATCTTCACCTGAGTCCTCTCTCTGCAACCCATCTCTCTATTACTGTCCTGGTAAAAACTGCCTCCTCTCTCTGTAAAATTGCCTCTTAAGTAGCTTCCCTTTCCTCTCTCTTCTCGTGAGAGTTGGGTGTATCCTATTCGATAAAATCTCTGTTTCATCACCTTTTCTGCCACTCAGTTAGACACCACTTTCAAACATGGGTGCTTCCTTCTACAAACTAAGTCCTTAGTGTGACCCCAAGCACCACGTGAGAACAGGCATGGTGCCTTACGCCATTATTTTCAGTACCATGGAAGTAGAAAAAGAAGGATGAGAAGCTTAGGAATTCACTCAATTACACAGTGAACTCAAGGCAAACACAGAACACATGTAACTTTGTCGAAACCCAGAGTCAAAAGTTGCATCACCATGGATTGAATTTTAAACAAAATGTCCTTATGACCTGTGGCCATGAGGCCACATCTTCAGGGCTAACCTGCACATGAGGCACAGAGAGCAGACCACGTAAGGCTTATGACACATTAAGAGGCCCAGGAAAGTGTTTTCTTATTAATGTCTATTAAAATCAAAATAAATATAAAAGAATTCAATACTAATGAACATATAATAACACATCAAGCCTATTCTAATGCTGTCTGTACCAAAGCAGTGTAATGTGCACTTCAAATAACTTTTGTGGAAGATGCATCTCAAAGGTGGTGTGTGTAAGTCCTAGGGAAAACATAATTGCCTTTCAGCTTTCTCTTGCCTGTGTCCAATGGCATTTGCCCTGTGGCAGTCCTTTTCCAAGACACATCTATCATCCTCAAATGTATCTATCCTCAGCTTTTTTTTTCCTGCCTGTCACATGCCCACTTCCTTAGTTACATACTCTTACTAGCTTGAAATATAGGAAGCCACGAAGGCCCAGTGGGTGCGGAAGCTTATGGTGCACGCTCAATGACCCGAGCTCAATCCCTGAAAGGTAGAAGGACAGAAATAATGCTACAAAGCTGTCCTTGCATCTCCGCATGCATGTCTTGGCTCACATTCGATCATCACAGCATTTTTTAATGTAAATAATGACATCAGTTGACCCACAATCGTCATCTGTTGGCTCTGTTTCTTAACAATTAAACTTTATTATACAACCCAACTAGCTTACACAAGAAGGAAAAAAGGTTAAAGGGACAAAAGAGTGAACCTTCCGGTATCCGTTGCACGGGATGAGTCCTTAGGTGTCTCTCTGGCCCGCGTGATAGTCCAGCCTGTTCACTTTCTCCACACGTGCTCCCAAACCCCTGGCTGAATCTGTTGTTTTTCTCTTCCCCACCTGCCTGCGTCACCTGGGAAGGGTGGTCTCCTTCTCCCATTGAGGGTCCATTAGGAAAACAATAGCCCAGGTGGGGTTCCCAGGTCTGCTTCCTGAATTCCAGGCCCAAGATGGCTCCACTCAGTCTATCACAAGGTATTCATGGGGTGCCCCAAGGATAAAGCCCGCCAAGACTGCTTCCACCTGTGACAAAGCTTAATCTTTCCCATAGTCATCGCTGATGAGTCCCATTGCATTTAGCAAGACAGGATACACTAAAGCTTCTCTGGGTCCCCAAAGCACGACTGTTCCTTACTTTGTCTATCAGAAGTGTGTCTAATGAATAAACACTGTTCCTTCTCTTTTGGGGTTGTGGATCACCCTTACTAGCCATGTTTGGAAGAATATTGACCTTGAGATGCTAACATTACAAAGACTTTCCTGCCTCCAGACAACATGTATCTGTATTTGTTGGGGGGTTAAGAAGCAGTATCCCTGTTTCCTGGTGCTTGCCTAGTGTCACAAAACTATAAATCACAAATAACGAGCAAATTACAGAGAATTTATAAGACAAAAGGAAATACTTGGTGTGGTTTCCTTGATTTTTATTCATTGCAGATAATCTCAGTTCTCAATACTCAAAACATTTTTCTCTTTTTACTCAACTCACTGCATATCCAAGTGCCATTGAATTGCTTTGTTTCATGTTCTGGAAACTGGAGAAGCAAGAACCAACTCAAAAGTGCCCTTACTTTGGCCACAGATATTGTTATGAGTAACAAACTATTACTTATCCCTAACTATGGCAACTTTTTTTTTTTTTTAAGTCAACTTAAATGCACTTTATTTTTAGACAACCTACAAGACATGGCTTTTTTTCCTTATAAAAACAATGCCATCACTCCGAATAAATCATGCTCAAGACGACTTCAGTCCCATTTGTCCCAGTCCTGTATGGATGATAAGCAGCAGCCCGTCACGGTGACGGGCCCAGTTTGTTAACATTTTTTTCATCTCTAAGCCATCCTTAAAGAAAATCATAAAGGGAGTCACACCATCTTCACGGTAGTCCAGGAGAGCAACCATACCATCTGGGTTCATGTTCTCACCAATAAAAAAACTGATAGTTATTGAAATTAGCAAGGATGTGCTTAACTTGCTCTGCAGCCCCAGTCATAAAAGGCTTTACTCTTTCTGGTTTCTGTTCTTCAAGTTTACCTTTGAGTGATTTCATGTAATCTTTGACGCACTTTTTGTTGGCCTCTTTTGTGAAGCTGGTTTCCTGTTAGCGATGGTTCATGACAATATCAACACCGGTGACTACTGTGCTTTCGGTACCTTCGCCCTCCGGGCCTGCAGCGGAAGCATTTCCACCAATGAGCGAGTCATTGATGTTACCCTCCGTTCTACTGACCATCTTGCCCTCCACCTCCAGGCACAGCCCGTCTGCGATCTCCCGGATCTTGCAGATGTCGGAGAACAGCTCGTCATGGCTGATGAGGTCCTGGTAGATAATCATGGTGGCGGCTGGGGACGGCGCTAGCCTGACAGCGTGGAGCCAGTGCGTGCAGCCGGAGCGGAGCTCGGGGGTGGGGGGTGGTGGTGGTGGGGAAGCGGGCGGAAAAGCGGCAACTCTTATAAAGGAAAAACAGTTATGTGGGGCTGGTTTACAGTTCAGAGGTTTAGTTCATTGTCGTCATAGCTGGAAGCATGGCAGCGTGGAGACAGACATGGTACCTGAAAAGCGGCTGAGAGTTCTACATCTGAATCTGTTTGGAGACAGTAACCAGAGCCGGGCCATCTCGAAAGCAGCTTTTCCACCTTGCTCCTCCATTTTGTTAGCAGGGTGAAGCTGAGTTCATATTCCCAGGCTCTGCAACCAGCTCTTATCCTGGCCCTCTAAATGTTTTTCTTAATTGTCTATTAAAGAATGTAGAACTTGCTGTTATCTTAACCAAGGTGGCTAGTGTGTGTGTGTGTATAACCAATTGCCTGCCAAGCCCTCATTAACTACATGCCTCTGACCTGCTCCTTTGTCCCCTAATCACCTTGAGCTTCAGACCAAATGTCAAGGAGGATGAGTTAAGAGCCTTGGATTCCAGACCATATGTCTAAGGGAATAAGTTAAGGGACTTGAAACCAAGTGCCATGAGTAAGGCCCAGTGTCCAACAGACACTCCCTTGCTTAACCCCCAGTGCCAATTATAATTGGATGACCCCACAGGTCACCCAAGCCCCCCCTGTTCTGTAATCTCACCGGTTAACATGAACTACTGCTTCCCCTTGAGGACACAGTTCAGATCCTGAGCTGACGTCTCCCTGAGTGCGAAGAAAATAAAGCTTGCATTGTTTAAGCTTCTGTCTGAAGCAGAGTTTTCTCGGCTTCCTCTCCAAACCCAACAAATCCACAGGCAGCAAGAAGTGACTGAGACACTTGGCCTAGCTTGTGCATTTGAGACTTCAAAGCCCACACCCCATAATGACACACTTCCTCCAACAAGACCATACCTACTCTGACAAGGCCATACCTCCCAATTGAGTCAGTCCCTATGAGTGTATGTGACCATTTTCTTTCAAACTACCATACTAACCAAGAAGTTTCAGGGTTTCTCCACCATGCACAAAACATATGAAATTACTTCATTAGCTTGCAAGTCAGATTAAAGCCTCAGACCTTTCATATTTTTGACAGTTATTTGGAGAAACTTCAGGAGTGGGAAGAATAAATAGTTGTGGTGCAGTGGTATAGATGCAAAAGAAATCAAAGTCAGCAAAAAATATTTATACATCATGCTTTTAAAACATACTATTCACAACATCCAAGATTAGGAATCAGCCTGGGTGCCAATCAGTGAATAAATGGATAAAGAAAATGTGATATCTATTTATGATGGAGTTTTATTTAGATATAAGGACAAACAAAATCATCTAATTTGTGTGGAGCCTGTGAGCCATTTGACCAGAGGAACCAGTCTGGGGCAGGAGTGAAGTTGAGATGAGTCTAAACACAGAAAAATCTTATCTTGAGACCAGCAGGAATAAGGATCACTTCCTCCTCCTTCTGGCTCTGTGTGTCATGATGAATGTAGTCTTGTGACGTCCAGAACTCTCAAGGTAGTCACGTAGCCTGGTGGCCAGGTTTTGGATTGCCTCACAAGGACTTGTCCTGCTAGCATCTGGAGTTCCTTTCCATGCAAATGAAGCATTCCCAGCACCTCAGCACCAGCAGATGATGTACTTCCTCCCCAAACTCCTACTCACTTCTTCATGGTTTATATAACCCCTATCACCCCCACCCCCAACTAAAGCAGAGCTCTTCATTGGAAGAGCTGTGTCAATGAAAGAGCTGTATCAGAGAAGGCTTTTTCCTCACCTCCCTGCAGCCCCCCCCTCCCAGGCACTCAGAGGAAGAAGCAGAACCCAGGCTCTGGGGTGACACATTTGCACCAAAATGGATTGAGGTAGGTGAAAATCATCTTGTTACACATAAAAGTACCACATAGCTCATGTGCTTTGCACATATGGTATATAGTTTTTGAAAAAGGCATAAATGTAAAAGGGGACTATTTAGGAGGTCAAGAGAGGGCACAGAAGGGGCAGTGGGAGAGGCAAATATGATTATGATACATTGTGTCTATGTGGTAATGTCATAATGAAAATTTCACTGTTTAGAAAGTAAAGAAGAAGAGATACCTTTTTCAATTGAAAACCCAGAGCCCATTAGCTGAAGGACTTTCTAAGTAACATGATTGGTTACTATGCATCAGTGTCCTCTTAACAATTTACAGAAGTAAATGTGGAGTGTGGACAGAATATTTTCTTCTTACAAGACATTCATGGTTTCATTTTCATGATCTAGTAATTTACTGGAGTTCACTTTCATGCAGGTGCCAGCAGCCTCTATTCCCTTCTCTGTGGACTATTGCTTTAAACTGGCTCCTCCCACATGCCATTGTATAACTTTCTAGGGGGATATTTAAGGAACTGTAACAATTTTGCTGTGCTTTGCTGTGCTCAGGACCTGCCTAGTTGTATGAATAACAAGCTATGAGCTCTGTACATCTGCACGTCGCACTAAATGATGGTCACGTCATCCCTGTACTGGGGTTTGGAACCACTGTGCCTCAGAAGGTAACAACTGTGTCCTGGGCTTGGGGGTTTATAAGAAAGGAGGCCAAGGATGTGTGGAAACTGATGGTGGCTTTTCAAACTTGCTCTTGTTTGACTCAGACTCACAGGGTCTGCATATCCATGGGTAATAGAGAAGGCAGTCTTGTTACTGTTGCGTGGAGACTCATCATATGGACAGAACTGTTTATTCTGGGCTTGCTTTACCCTTTAGTTTCAGCCTGTTTGCCAATAAATGGGAAGCAGCCACCAGTGTTACTGCTGTGTTTTGCATTTGATTGTAAAGAATTAGTGACATGGGTTATTTCTGTAATTTAAGTAATTAGTCCTCTCATGTAGATATGATCCAGAGAAAAATATCTGTGGTAGAATTTACTGCAGTTGTGGCTTATGAAAAACGATGAACCTATTGTGTCTCAATGAGGAGTGCAGGCTGAGAGCACAGCACAAATTCCAGACCTGTGTTGAAATAGCATTTGTTTCCTACTTTCACTTTAGAAACAATTATCCACAAAGAAAATAAGACACTATTTTTGGGGGTGAATTATACTTTACGAAAGCAACTTTAAATCCTTGCTCCATGCTCTTGGCATGACATTTGGCACAAAATACTACAGGGGGTTCTCTAGGGTAAAGGTTCCCGTTCTGAGTTTGTCCTCGGGGCTAACATTTAGAGCTTGAGTCACAGTTTTCTCATGCAAAAGACAATCACAGCAACATTCATTTTGACCCCTTTGGTTAGGAATTTTTACTTCACAGCATTCACAGCTTGAAAGGTAGGTAAGGAACAAAGACACCACAGCAGCTGTAGTCTCAGTCTGTAGGGGCCAGTCAGAACAACTTAGAGAAGGACAGCGTTGGCAACAGGAGAAGCCAAAGGGAAAACTGTTGGGTCTGGAAAAATGGCTTAGTGGTTAGGAGCACCGGCTACTCTTGCAGAGGAACTGGGTTCAAGTCCCAGCAATTACATGATGGCTTACAACTGTCTTTAACTCCAGGTCCAGGAAATCCAACATCCTCTTTCTGTCCTTGCTGGCAAAAGACAACAAGTGACATATACACAAACATTCAGGCACAACATGTTAGATGGAATAATTTTTTATAATTTTATTAATTTATTCATATTACATCTAAATTGTTAGCCCATCCTTTGTATCCTCCCGTTCCTCCCTCCCTCCCGCTTCCCCCCTACTCCCCTCTCCTATGACTGTGACTGAGGGGGACCTCCTCCCCCGGTATATGCTCATAGGGTATCAAGTCTCTTCTTGGTAGCCTGCTATCCTTCCTCTGAGTGCCACCAGGACTCCCCATCCAGGAGACATGGTCAAATATGGGGCACCAGAGTTTGTATGAAAGTCAGACCTCACTCTCCACTCAATGGTGGAGAATGTCCTGTCCATCGGCTAGTCTGGATAGGGGTTCGAAGTTTACTGCCTATATTTTCCTTGGCTGGTGCCATAGTTTGAGCAGGACCCCAGGACCCAAATCCACCCATCATAATGTTCTCCTTGTAGGTTTCCAGGACCCTCTGGATCCTTCTATTTCCCCATTCTCCCATTCTTCTCTCACCTAAAGTCCCAATAGGATGTCCTCCCCTCTGACCCACTTTCCTGGTAAGTAAAGTCTTTCATGGGACATGCCCCTTGGGCTAGTGTCTCGATATAAGTGAGTATATGGAATAATTTTTTAAAAATGGAAAATGTTCAAAGAAGAATATTATAATATTTTAGGTAGATTGAAGACGTTAGAGAAAAGAAGTACTGAAAAAATTTGTAGTTTCTTTTATGACTTGAGTTGGATTGATCCCTGGAATCCACACAGCAGCAGAAGAAAACTGCCTCTTACAGATGTTTTTTGGACCTCCAGATGTACAACACACATACACACACACACACACACACACACACACACACACACACATACATGCACGCAGGCACGCATGCACGCTCGTACGCATGTGCATAAAAAATAAAAAATTAGAAAAATTTTATAATTCATCTTCATTCTTACTATCTTCTTTGATGATAAGATGAATCAGATCTATGTAGCATTGAAATTAGACTTATACATATAAATTATGCATATAGAACAATATCTAAACTATTGTTTTTTAAAAAAAGATGGTGAAGTTAAAGGCATTGGTTGCTACATGAACACAAGGGTACTAGAAATAATTTTATCCAGTAGAGGTAATGTGTACTTTACTCCTAAGAATGTTTTCTCTCATAATAGGACAAGAACAAATATTTATGTAAATAGATTTGCCATATGACATTTAAGGGTTCATAGAACTATTTTAGTCACTCACAGGGTTATTATTTTCTTTTGTTTGCACTAAATACAACATTTTGAGTTCCACATGAATTTAAGTTGTTAGGTATTTTAAAAAGATTTGGCTTAATTTCAATATGTGTATGTATTAATGTCCATGTGTGGGTGTGGGCATGTGTCCTCCAAACCAGAAGAAAGTGTGGTACCCCATGGAACTGAAGTTACAGACAATTGCGAGCTGACCGACATGGGTGCAGGGAAACCAGATATGGGTGTTAATGAGAGACAGCATCAGTTTTGTGAATCATACAAATGTGTGTGCAGATCTAAGTAATATATGACTCAGTATCAGTTTGCACAGAGCTATCCCTGTTTTGCTAATCTGTACAGATTCAATAAATAAAAAATGGTGGTCAAGTTCTAACATATCTATTTTTTAGACTCCAGTTTTTAGACTCCATAATCTAATGCAAAAAATAAATGGGACGTGACTGCTGGCCATATTTCAACATGAAACCAATGATGAAAATATTCCCTCAGTGAAAAGATGCATTTTTTAAAAGTTTCTGTTCATGAAAGTCATGCACGAGATAGGTTTTCAACAGATTGTGAATGCAAAATATTGAAAGAATGTTGTTAGCTTTCCTTTACATTTTTTTCTGGTTTTGAATTAACAGACAGAGAATTTGTTGACTGTGACTCAAAGGTTTGAGCTTTCTGGGTAAAGGGACATTTGCTAAACATCATAATAAAGTTGACGTCCATGTATGAAGATTTTATGAACAACTGTTTTTTTTTTCTACTTGGATAGCTATGCTATTTCCCTGTCCTCTTACAACTTATTCTACATGAAAGAGTCTTGAGCTTGAATGTAATACACTGCCATAAAATGTCATTGACCTTGTTATTGTAGATGTAAGTGCAAAATGACCTTTGTAAATTTTATAGAATTGAAAATAATAATCTCAGAAAAAGAGAGAGAGGGAACAATAAGGTATTATATAACCATTGTAATTTTATTGAAAAAATTCTGAAATTCTTACAGATATAGAATAGTTCTTTATTTTTGTTTTTTTAACTGTGTGTGTGTGTGTGTGTGTGTGTGTGTGTTTGTACACATGCACATGCATGTGGATGCTTGCAGGAGGAGGCCAGAGATCAACCTTAGTTGCTGTTATCCTCATGTTATTTATCCACATAATTTTTTTTTAATGTAGAATCTTTCACTGGCCTGTAACTCACCACAGGCTAAATTGGCCTGATAGATCTCTCTGTCTCTGTTTCCTCAGCTCCAGGATTACAAGTGTGTTCAGCCATACCCAATGTTTTCATATGAATTCTAGGGATCCACCTCAGGGTCTCATCTTGTGTAGCAAGCATTTTAATGACTCCATCATTTGCCCAGTCCTAAAGCACATTTTAAAACATGTATTTAAATATGGGATATTAAGAGCAAGAATATGATATTTCCAAGTGTAGGTATTGGCTTTTCAGGGGAAAGTCACTCTTTACCTATCATATTTATACTAGCCATATATACTATTCAAGTGAAGTTATTATCTTCAAAGTGTTACTAAGCCTAAAGGAGTTCATGGAGTAGTTTCTTAAGGGTACTTGGCAGGGTCACAGTTGATAGAGCAAAACTGTTTCATGGAGATCCATGAAACACTATATGCAGTAAAGTTAACAGTCTTGTTTGAGGTGCCTAGAAAACATGCAGGAGGTGGGGTGGGGGACAATGTCCTTTCCAAGGTCAGGATTTAAGCCAGTTTTATTGCTATTTTAGCACAATATATCCAAATATGAAAGGAGTGTTAGTGTAGCCACCACAACACATGTTGCTAACTATTCTGGAATGCTTGCTTCTCGTTGGTAAGAGGCCGAAATCAGGGTGACAGGCTCCTTTTTCTTCCTGGGTCCCATCCTTACAAGTTTTCTGTATTTCTATTCTGTCTCAGTTAGGCTCGTGAGTCCTTTGATCAAATCACTGAAGTGGGGGATATTATTCAGGACATCCAAGGCCGGTAAAGCAGTGATTGATCTGGGATGAGAATATTTGGGGGTATGCCCTCCATTAGGACTGTTTGGAAGAGACCCAGGAAAATTATAATGAGCTTGTCCCTACCCATACACAGCAACCTCAAGACAGGAGAAGGTGACTCAGTGGAAAGCCGTTGTTTGTGTTTGAAATATCTTTCATTAAACAGACACTACTTTTGGTTGCCCCTCTAGGTACCTAAGGATGAAGTTATCAAGGCTACTAAAATAGCTATAGACACTGGATTCCGCCATTTTGATTCGGCTCATCTGTACAAAGTAGAAGAGGAAGTAGGACAGGCCATTAGGAGCAAGATTGCAGATGGCACTGTGAAGAGAGAAGACATATTTTATACTTCAAAGGTATCTTGCACATGGGATGCTTGTGGGCATATTTGACGTGACCAATCTAAGGAGGTAGTGTGTGTCTGGATCCATACCTGCTCCATACATCGGCTCTCAATGCCACAACTTTTATTCACGCACACAGACACCCACGCATCCAAACTAGGACCAAAAATAGATAAGCTTGTCTTTGTTACCAGTGGGGAGCAAACATTTGTGACTTTCATGTAAATATATACTATTCGGGATCTCAAGTCAAAGCAGTGGTTCACCACGCAGTGTACAGCTACACAGAGCTTGACCATGACCCAACAATGACCAATGCTGAGAAACTGAAGTAGAATTTGAGATTCAACAGAACCAGGAGCCCTGCAGGTTATGCTGCTCCCAAGCACCTATACGGGCATGCTGTGAAGCCTCCTTATAGTTAGTTCAGGGAGAGAAACGATGAAAACCAGAGCATTTCTCATCACTGTCGCCAGATGTGCTCAGAAGACAGAAGGTCTCGTGGACAAATGGGAGCTCTAAACACAATGCCCTTGAGCACACTAAGTTTTATTGCTGTAGAGAGGGAAGGGGGGGTTAAGAGAAAACATTTTGCCCTAAGGCGTTTCTTAGGCAGGTGGAGGCATTCTTCCTGGAAAAGCAAGTCAATTTTATGGGGACAGAGTTCACACAGCAGAATAGTATATGAACAGGCTACAGGATAATAAAAGCCATAGCTCTAATCTTAAAAAGAGCAAGAGGCCGTCTATTCTGTATTCATTTTTTTTTTTTTTTGAGTAACCATGGCTTAGGAGCACAGATTTAGGTTACCTCAAATTCCGTATTCCAATGTGGAAGCAGTTTTGTGAATTTTAAAAATATTTTTACAGAACAAAGAAAGTCATAAATCAACACACATTCAAAATACATTCTAGGAACACCAGAGAGGCAGATATAGCGAGATAGGGATCTTTTCTGTAGGCCTAAGCACTGTCTGTTCTTACAGAGGTCCTGAGTTCAAATCCCAGCAACCACATGGTGGCTCACAATCATCTATAATGTGATCTAATGCCCTCTTTTGGCCTGCAGGTGAACACAAAGGCAGAGCACTGTATACTTAATAAATAAAATTTTAAAATCTTTAAAAAATTAAAAAATTTATATGTTCTCAAAAGTTTTTTTTTTTTTAAATCTATTAGTCACAAGATGTTAGTTCTCACACAGAGGTGGACAAGATGTAGCTGTTGCAGAAGGTTGGACTAAGATAGGATAATTAACTTTTGGACCTATAGTACCTGCCTCTACAAAGTTCTAAGCAGGGAAACAGTCTCTGAAGACACAGTTTCTTTCCTGGAATTTTTGTCTTCAAGAAGCATAGCTGAAGTGTTTTCAGTTAAGTTTAGCACATGCTGACATGCCTCCAAAAAGGTTTTCCTACAACCTTCAGATATGTATATTGAATGAATTCTAGCTCTTCCCTGTTTTTGGACTGGATGAGTGATTTAGACCAATCTTGTGTGTTACTTTGAAAACTGAACATTTTTATTAGAGAAAACAATTCTTACTGTTTTTTTAAAAAAATAATTACTTCACTTTACTTCCTAATTGTAGTTTCCTCCATCCTTTCCTGCTGGTCCCTCCCTTCCTCTTCCTCACTTCCTCCCCCTTGTTCCTCAGAGAAGGGGAGCCCCTGAGCCCCCTCCCTCAGCTCAAGTCACATCAGGAGTGATTGGGACCTCTTCTCCTGTGGCCTCCTGGCAAGGCAGCCTCGTCAGAGGGGAAGTGATCAAGAAACAGACAACAGAGTCCATGTCAGAGACAGCCCATTCTCCCCTTATTACAGGACCCACATGAAGCCTGAGCTGTTCTTGGGTACATCTGTTTAGGGGACTGAGGTCCAGTCCAAGCATGGTCCTTGGTTGGCGCTTCAGACTCCACTGTCCCCTCTGGGCCCTGATTAGTTGGCTCTGTTTGTCTTCCTGTGGGGCTCCTATCACTTCCAGGTCCTTTATGCCCCACCTCCTAATTTTTCAGAAGACTCTCTAGCTTTGCCCAATGTTTGCCTGTGAGTCTCAGCATCTGTTTCAAAGTACTGCTGGGTGGAGCCTCTCAGAAGACAGCTATGTTAGGCTCCCGTCTGTAAGCACAGCAGAATAGTGTCAGTGGTTGCCTCTCTCATATGAGGTGAGTCTTAAGTTGGGCCAGCAATTGGATGGACATTCCTTCAGTCTGTGCTCCATCTTTATATTTGCATATCTTGGAGGCAGGGTAAATTTTGGGTTGAAGTTCTTGTGGGTGGGTTGGTGTTCCCCTCCCTCCACTAGGTATCCTGTTTAGGTAGAGCGTGTCCCCACACATGCATGTGCTCACTCGTAAGTGGAATTTAGCCATTTAGTACAGGATAAACATTCTCCAATTCACAGGCCCAGTGAAGATGAGTAACAAGGGAGGAAGCTTAAACCTCACGCAGAAGGGGAAGAGAATAGGCAGAGGCAGTGGTTGAAGAGAGGGAAGAAGGTAGGAGAGGGAACACAGAGAGAAATAAGGCTGAACATCAGACCTGGGGAGAGTTGGGCAGGAGGACAGAGGGCCTGCAGAGAGAAGAGAAAGCATGGGCGGAGCCCTCTCTGGGACAAGCTGGAGACCTAGGACAGGGCAGGCTTCTGGGAGGATGTGGGAGTGACCATAGCTGAGACTCTTGGTAGCAGGAGTCATGAAGACTGAGTGGGGCAACTCTTTCCCTTAAACATTCTATTCCTTGTTCAATGGATAAGCCGACAATAACCAAATACATAATGATGTCCAAGGGACACAGCTTAGTGGCAGGACATTGGATGACACATGCAATGAACTTTACTTAATTGTGAAAGACCAATGAAAAGAAAGAAAAGCAGAGAGTGTGTTTCCAGATGTAAAAAGAGTCTTTGTGTTAGATAGAGCAGTCCATCAAAAGTGGATGGACTCTGAGTTTAACGTTTTCTTCTTTAACTTTGGCAGCTTTGGAGCACTTTCCATCGACCAGAATTGGTCCGGTCTTGCTTAGAGATGACCCTAAAGGCCACACAACTGGACTATGTTGATCTTTATATTATTCATTTCCCAATGGCTCTGCAGGTGAGCAATTGCTGTTTTAAAAATCATTTCACTAGTTAGGCCAGCATAACTGACAGTTATATGGCAATTTAAGCTTTGTATTCTTGAGTGAATATATAGATTATCACTCTGATGAAAATCCTAAATAATAATTCCTAAGTCCCATTTCATAGAGTTATTTTTTGAAGCCTTGAAACTGTGATTCCTGCTTGTGAAAGAACATAATTTAACTTTCTTCCTCAGTAGAAACTCAGAAAAATCCCAATAGCCACATTCAAGGCATAGTTCTGGTTTGGTCCCTGTTTGTTTGTTTCTTTGTTGGTTGGTTGGTATGGTGTGTGTGTGTGTGTGTGTGTGTGTGTGTGTGTGTATTTGGTGTATGAGTTCCTGTACATGCAAGTGCATATGTGTGTGGTTGCATATTACATATGTGTGCTTCTTATGCATATGAAGAACAGGACACAGCCACTAGTGTTCTTTAGATGCCACCCACAATTTATTTGAGACAAAGTCTTTAACTGGCCTAGAATTATGAATAGATGACCCACTGGGCCATCTCTTTAGTCCCCCTTAGTGTTTTGAAGGTATTTACATGTAGTTTTAAATCACTGCTATACATATACTTCACAATGAGATTACACCACCTCTCATAGCTGCACTCTGAAAGTAGATCTGGTGGTCCTCACCCTGGGTGGGCGACCTAGTTAGCTTTAGCTGTTAATTTGACAGGGCCCAAAGTCATCTGAGGGAGCCTCAGTTGGGGAATTACTCACATCAGATTTGCCTGTGGCTATGTCTTTGAGAAATAATCTTGATTATGCATCGATGTGAGAGGGCCCACCCCACTGTGGGGGGTGTGGTCCCTTCTGAAAGTGCTGGCTGGTGACTGAGGGAGGGAGTGAACCTGTAGGCAGAGTTCTTCCATGTTTTCTGCTTCAGTTTCTTTTTGAGTGCCTGCCCTGACTTCCCTCAATGATGGATTGTGATCTGGAAGTGAAGACATTTAATCAACCCTTTCCTCTCCAGTTACTTTTAGTTATGATGTTTATCACAGAAACAGAAAACAAAGTAGAACATGTGGTTCTCATCCTATGTGCTTTTGAATATTTGATGAGTATTATCTCATTTGATGACTCCTTGGTGGGGTTTTGTAGATGGCACTTGGCCATAAATAACTGTGTTATGCACTTGCTATAAAATTACCAAACCAGAAGCCAGTTTGTGCAATGGAGGCTATTAAGTTACATAATTGGGATGTCCAAGCCATGACTATATTTAATGACATGAAGTACCATCAGCTTCAGAAATATTTTCTCCATCTCTTATCTCTACATTTGGGATAAGATTTTACCCCTTATCTCTACCACTGGGATTAGGGATTGTTTTGCTCAACTCTTGTACATAATCCATTATTACTAGATATAAAGTCTATATAATTATTGGATTTACCAAAAGAGTAGAGGCGTTTTCCTATAGGGAAATATAAAGGCTGAAACAATAACAGAAATAATACAAGACACCATTAGGACTTGGGAGGAAAACATTTTCTAGTCATATGGAAAATATTAAAGATTAAAGGACTACTCTTTGTCATTCCAAATGCAAAGTGTCTAAAATAATGTCCTACTTACTCAGGAAGTCTTCATGTCCATATGCTGAAGGACTTGGCAATGTGACTAAATGTGGTAACATGACTTCAGTGAGGTCTCTAAAATGAATAATTCTATTCTAGCCAGGAAATCGGTTTTTTCCACGAGACGAACATGGAAAACTGTTGGTTGATGAAGTGGATCTGTGTGACACATGGGAGGTGAGTCTGTAGAGAAAGGGCACAGAAGGGGATATGGGTGAGGATGAGTCAGGTATGACTTCCACCTGTGAGGATGAAATACACATAGCCTGATCTAGAATTTTGTAGCTTTTAGAAGTGGTGTTTTGATGGCGATGTTATAGGAATTTATTGTTGAAAAATAATAGGAACGGAGAACTGAGGGCAATGAGATTGTAATGTCACATATTTCTTAAGGACACAGGACATCTTTTTTTTTTTCTTTCATTTCCTCTGTCAGAGCCAGTAAGTCCCCCAGCATTGCTTGAAAGCATCCTTTTTAACATTACTTCTTGGAACAACTGCCCAATTTACCCTTCACTATCTCGATAGGCCATGGAGAAGTGTAAGGATGCAGGACTGACCAAGTCCATCGGGGTGTCCAACTTTAACCGCAGGCAGCTGGAGATGATCCTGAACAAGCCGGGGCTCAAGTACAAGCCTGTGTGCAACCAGGTGAGTCTTTTCCATCTCTTCTTTTATGCCTAAACCTTTCTTCTTGTACCACTGCCTCATATCCGTTTGTTGTTTAGTCTGCTCATTTTACCTTCATGGGGCAGAAGCTCTAAGAGTAGACTCTCTCATAGAGGACATAGAAGTCCCTTCATTACAACTCTGCTTGAGAAAGACAGTGGAAAACTTGGGATTATCACAGGGCTAGTTTTATATATGAAGTAGAACTGGGAAAAGCTATCAAAGGAGGTAGCAGTTATAGTGTGACCTCTGAGAAGAAATTGTATTTCCTCTCCATCTGTGAGAAGAGACTGGATGAGGAAAGATGCTGCGGAGGGAATTGTGTACAGGAAGAAAGGTCCTGGAAGGACAGTGTGGGCAGTGGACTCCAATGAGGGAGTCCAAATAAGACCAAATAAGATACAAACATGAATGTTAGATGGCTGTGCCTTTAGTCCCTGCACATCTAATTTCAGGTGTGTAAGCCATAGTAACAGCAACATGGAAATTAACTGGAAGCTATAAAATTCATCAAGATTTGTGAGATATCTTGTCTGATTATGATGAAACCATGGCGGGAATTTTTGGCACAGCACTCTGAGCTGACCTTTTGACTGACCACATCTGTCATAGTCTAATCCTTCCTGCTTTCTAACAGCGAATCAACCATTGAAACACACACACACACACACACACACACACACACACACACACACACACATCAGCACATATGTGGGGGGGTCAGAGGGTTCTAGGAACTGGTTGGATTTTTCTTTCAACCATATGGATCACAGGGATTAAAATCAGGCCATCAGACTTGATGGTGAGTGCTTTCACCTGTTAAGCCATTTCACCAGTCCCTTTAAGTTTTCTTACAGGATATCTGGCTATTTATAATTTTTACACATCAAGATTAAACTCACTTGTAAGATAATGTAAACATTAGTAGTCTATCCTTGAATACTAATGTTTTAAGTAAAGTGTTAGAGTGAAAATCAGCATGAGCAAATGGATTTGTTTTCCCTCTCTCTTTTCTCTGTGTTCTGATGGATTTACAGATTCCTAAAACTAATATAGATCCTCTCACACTGGTGCTTTTGTCTTCACACATGCCATTATGAGCCTTTGGCTAAATCCTTGCTTCTTCTGTGGTTTAGTATCCAAGTTTGCGAAGATCTTTTTCCTGTTCCCACCTTGGAATCGGCCACCTTTCTGTATAATGTAAAAGATTATTTACCATTCAAGAACTGGTACATAGAATGAAATATTTTCAGGTGTATATTTTAAATCAATTTTCTACAAGAAAGAGTTATTAAATTGTTCTTATTGATACTTAATGTTCCATTTTTCACTTCAAATTTCACATACTTTTAAAAAATTAAAGTTCTTTCATTTTGATGTTTCCCTTTCATAGTAACACAAAGCTTCATATAATCTGATTGTTTTCTATCAGGTAGAATGCCATCTTTATCTCAACCAGAGCAAAATGCTGGACTATTGTAAGTCAAAAGACATCGCTCTTGTTTCCTACTGTACATTGGGGAGTTCTCGAGACACCACCTGGTAGGTAACAAAGACAACAGTGCATCTTAAACATCATTGTTGAAATACATTTAGTTCCATAATGATTTTCTAGAGCTAACTCTCAACTGGCTTAGGGGGGGCTAGTCTTTACATTTCTAAGAAGATCTGAGATGATATTGACTCTACTGGCCCAGGGAGAAGAGTTTTATATCTATGGTCTGGAAGAGATGCCTGTTTGGTAACTTACACAAAGGTAAGTTGAACTTCAGGAGTTCATCATTTTTACCTTCCCTTCCAGGGTGGACCAGAATAGTCCAGTTCTATTAGATGATCCAGTTCTTTGTACCATGGCAAAAAAGTACAAGAAAACACCAGCGCTGGTTGCTCTTCGTTACCATTTGCAGCGTGGCATTGTGGTCCTGACCAGGAGCTTTAACGAGAAGCGGATCAGAGAGAACATGCAGGTGATGACAGGGCTGTGGGCCTCGCCACGTCGGTGAAGTATCTTGTCTTAGTTAGGGCTGTTACTGCTGTCATGAATCACCATGACCAAAAGGAATTTGTGAAGGAAATGGTTTATTTGTCATATACTTCCACATCACAGTTCACCATCAAAGAAAGTCAGGACAGGAAAATTCAAACAGGGCAGCAACCAAGGGGCAAGAACTGATGCGGAGGTCATGGAGGAATGCTGCTTTCTGGCTTGCTCCTCATGGCTCTCTCAGCCTGCTTTCTTATAGCGGCCAGGATCACCAGCCCAGGAATGGCATCACTCACAACCGGCTAGGCTGTTGCCCATCAGTCATTCAGTAAGAAAATGCATTACGTCTAGATCTTTTGGAGGCATTTTCTCAACTGGAGTTCCCTCCTTTCAGATAACTCTAACTTGTGTCAAGTTGGCATAAGAGTAGCTAGTATATATCCTTAACATGGGTCTTGTGATCTCTCAGAGTATTTCTGTGCTTAGTTAGCCTCTTTTAAAATACTTATGTATCCATGCATGGTGTGTGTATGTGTGTGTGTGTGTGTGTGTGTGTGTGTGTGTGTGTATGTGTGTGTGTGCATGTGCCCCTGCGTGTGCTATGATGGAAGTCAGGTGACAGCTTTTCAGGAGTCAGCTTTTCTTTCCATTATGGATTCCAGGGATTGAATTCATGTCTTTAGGTTTGCTCTACAAGTACTTGCTGAACCATTTTGCTGGCTTGGACTGAGTTTTCTCAAGTCTTTGCTGTCCGCTCATATTTGCAGGAGAGTGAAGCCTCTACTGATTAGGCTATTGTCTGTACTGTCTTTGCTCTCCTTCATAAGTTCTTATTTTTATTCTTTAGCTAACTAGCTTTGGCTGCATATTGTTACACAACACAATTGTGGGATGGAGTATTCTAGATATGTCTGCTATTTCCTTTCATATATAGGGTTATTTTAAAATTCTCTCTCTCTGCCTCTCTCTCTCTCTCTCTCTGTCTCTCTCTGTCTCTCTCTCTCTCTCTCTCTCTCTCTCTCTCTCTCTCTCTCTCT
>OU015749.1:6704602-6746882 GCA_907169655.1 Acomys percivali | reverse complement strand
TTTTCTGAGTAAGCATATAATGTGTTAAAAGTTACCTTAATATGCAGAAGACAAAGGCCAGTGTGAGTTAGGGATGAGCTACATTGGGCGTTCTTTTATTTTTTTATTTTTTTTTATTTTTAATTAATTTATTCTTGTTACATCTCTATGGTTATCCCATCCCTTGTATCCTCCCATTCTCCCCTCCCTCCCATTTTCCCCTTATTCCCCTCCCCTATGACTGTTCCTCAGAGGGATTTCCTCCCTCTGTATATGCTCATAGGGTATCAAGTCTCTTCTCGGTGACCTGCTGTCCTTCCTCTGAGTGCCACTAGGTCTCCCCCGCCAGGGGACATAGTCAAATGTGAGGCACCAGAGTACTTGAGAAAGTCAAATCCCTCTCTCCACTCAAGTGTGGAGACTGTCCTGTCCATGGGCTAGATCAGGGTAGGGGTTTAAATTTTACCGCCTGTATTGTCCTTGGCTAGGGTCTTAGTTTGAGCGGGACCCCATGACCCAAATCTGCCTATCATAATGTTCTACTTGTAGGTTTCTAGGACCCACTGGATCCTTCTACATTGCTATTCTCCCATTGTTCTCTCATCTAGAGTCCCAATAGGATGTCCTCCCCTCGGTCCCAGTTTCCTGGTAAGGGAAGGCTTTCATGGGACATGACATTGGGCGTTCTTACAGACTGTCTTCAGAGCTTTGCTCCATTAGTGGAACCAGGGACAAATTGACTCACATGTGACACTCTGCTCTTCTCAATCCACTGAACTTTCTGGATAATACCATGCCTTTGTTGAAATTAAACCTCTGTGTAGGCTTCTGTCTTCTACAGCTGTATCATGGGACATATGCTTTGCCATATAGCTGAATTAAATGTTTCTGAATGTAAGCTTAGGACATCTGCTCCCGCATAGCTCAGGTTTTTGTGTTTGTTTTGTTGTTGTTGAGCAGATCAAAGGTAACTTCTTAAATACCATGGTCCTAGTTAGATTCTCTTATCTATTTCATATGGAATTGCTAATTATACCTTGCCAATTGACGTTCTTAATAGATTCAGGTCTCTCAATTGCTTTTAGTGCACATTTACTCAGAAGTCAAGTGCTACATTTGTATAAAAATGAGTTGGACTTGGTGAGGCAAACAGAAACCATTGTTTTACATTTTCAGAAATATAGAGCTCTCAATGCAGAGAACAGAGACACCTTAGATTAGTAAGATAAGAAACTGAAGGAAGATCTTAGAGATAATCTCATTGTTGAAGGCAATCTGAAGCCAACAAACAGTCTCTACCCTTCCTTCCCACTGTAAGGCTATGGGAACTGAGAAAAGACATACCCTATAGATGAGAGCAGGCATGGTGTGCAACACTTCTCATCATGGGAATTTAAATTCATAATAGACATAATAGAATGGTGCGTGAAATGAGAGTAACCTAATGAAAAATTATATGTGCTCAAAAATAGCAGATACAGCACCAATAATCTTTTTATTAGTATAGAGGAAAGTTAGGACAATAGGAGATTAGGACAGTAATGGAAAAACAGAGAGAGTACCATGCAGAGAGCAATTATTCTTTAAATGTTTAACTCTAAAGAATGATATTTCTCAGTTTTATTGTGTCAGTGGTAAAGTATGAACGTCACCAAGTTACGAAGTATACTTCTAGAATAAGAACCCCAAAGTTCTTAAATTAGGCACGGTGGTACACGACTATAACCCTAACTTTAGGAGGTAGATGCAGGAGGGTCATAAGTTCAAGATCATTGTCAGCTGTGTAGTGGCTGTGAAGCCAGCCTGGGCTATGTGAGGTCATGTTCAAAAAAACTGAAAAAAAACATCAATTTATAAACTTAACATTTAAGTACCAGTGTTAGTCAGGGTTACTATTGCTGTGAAAAACAGTATGACCAAAACAACTTGGAAAGGAAAGGGTTTATTTTACCCACAGTTCCATATAACAGTTTGTTATCAAAAGCAGTGAGGGCAGAAACTCAAGCAGGGCAGGAACCTGGAGGCAGAAGCTGATGTGGAGGTGGTGGAGGCATGGTGCTTACTGGCTTGGTCCTCCTAGCTTGTTTAGCCTGCTTTCTTATAGAACCCAAGACTATCAGTCCAGGTGGCCCCACCCACAATTGGCTGGGCCCTTCCACATCAATCACTAAATAAGTAAATGCCCTTCAGCCTTGCCTGCACCTGGATCTTATAGAGGCAGTTTCTCAATTGAGGGTGTCTTCTTTCAGATGGCTCTAGCTTGTGTCAAGTTGACATCAGACTATCCAGTAGAGTAAGAAAACACCATTTGGATTGATTAGTAGATAGAAAGTGAACTTGTTAGCAGTAACTAGTACACCTTGAACTAGCTTTTAGTACTGACCAACATTTGGACTTATCCTCCTTTAAAACAGGGAAGAATCAATTTCTTATATTAAGCTTTCTTTTTTCAAATTGTAGTTTTAATGGACATCCCAATCACCCGTTTACTGATGAATATTAACATGGAGGCCATTGTCAGAATTCCTGCCAGAATATCTGTGTATGCATCGTGATATGAAAGACATCTTGGATACTGGTGATTGAACTCACACCTTCTTATCAGACCACCTTGTCTGTCAAATCAACGTCAGCTGGAGCTAAGTCCTCAGAACTATGAGGGAAGTCATATTTTTGTCACACTCTGAAATAGAACATCAAGTTGTTTCTCCTGAAGATTCTTGTGTTTTGAAAGATTCATTCAGTTTTATTTTACACGTATGAGTGTTTTACCTTCACGTATGTGTACCTCATGAATGCCTATGTCCAGGCAGGGAAGAAGAGGGTGAGAGATCACATGGAACTGGAGTTACAGATGGTTGTGAGTCACCATGTGGTGCTGAAAGCCAAACCTGAGTCTTCTGTAAGAGCATCAAGTGCCTTTAAACACGGATCCATTTCACTAGGCCCTATGCTAAAGATTCTTGCCTACTACTCTTTTTATCACCTCAATGTTTTTATTTCCTTCTGACACCAACCTGTTTTTCTCAGAAGTCTTGGACAGGAAGTGTGTGATGAGGAACAGTCATCATTTTGGGAGTGGTAGGAGTTGGAAGAATTTTCAGCATTTAGAGAATTAACAGAGGTTATCGATAAGTCAATATTCCTCAAGTCCTTTGAGGAAGAAAAAACTACTCTGCAGCTATTCCATTCTTCTTAGTTTGGAGGTGAAACACATGTAGCAGGGCTGACTAAGAGACCCAAAGTTCTCACCACAGCCTGAGGACCACAGCTCCAAGAGTCTAGAGAGTAAATTCTCTTTGTGGGAAGGTTGGGAGCTTGGTAAAAAGAGAGCTAGTCTAAAAGAATCATCATGACACACCTGTGGGGAGATAGAGGAAAAAGCTGAACATGTCTCTGTGTGGAAAATATAGCAGCATTAAAAAAAATTTCCATGTTATAGGTAAAAGGGAACTCTACATATTTTATCCAAGACAGACATCTAGACCTGACATTCATATTTTCAAGGGTTTCAGAAATTGCCTTGTTGAACTAGGGTAAGAAAAATCAGTCCACATAAGTATAAACTCCATATACATAAAACGTTTTCAGATTTAAGAATTTATTTGTGAAGCTTGACCTGATATGTTTATAGGTAAACAAGTCAGACTTATAAAATATGCAATATATCAAAATTATTAAATTGTATTGTCAAATTAATATTAAAAGGACACATTTGATGAGACAAATACTCTAAATTTTCAAATATTATCTGAAATACTGTATTTGAATCAGCAGTGTTTTAAAAACTTTTATCTTTTAGTGATATCTTTTGTACAAAGACTATATTAAAATAAACCAAAGAAGAAAGATGATAGTGTTATGTTTATAGAAGATCCAGAAGAATGTGGAGATAAATTAAATAAATGAAAATATTGTTTACCAAACTTCAAGGATACAGTTGAATTTATATGTTTCATTAATAAATAACTCAAAAAAATTGAGACAGTTTATCATTATATAACCCTATATACACTTGCTATGTAGACCAGGTTGTCTCAGAACTCATGAAGGTCCACCTACCCCCACCTCTAGAATACTGAGATTAAAGCACTATACCTATACCTATATTGTGCTACTATACCTATATATTTGAAGAATTATAGAAAAGTGAAAAATTATCAAAAAGCAAAAAAATTACTATGTACCTATTAATAATTGTTTCAAAATATGAATAACAAAATTTTATGAATGTCAATGAAATTTTCATGTTCTTATTAATAAATTTAATGAAATACATAAATGCTATAATGGGGAATGTGAAGTTTTTTGAAATGTATTAAACAACAGATAAAAACTAGACATTTAATCATGATAACAGACTCAATGTCAATGGGGGTCAATGAGTCTGTTCTAAACCAACCAAAGGCCCCAATGCAATATCAAATACATGCTTAGATTTACTCTTTTGTAGATGTTGACAAGGTGGTCGGCTAAAAATTTTACATGACAGATTGATAAATAAAAATTAAGTTAAACATAATTTTAAAAGGTTATAGAGAAAATTCTATTCTATTTAACAATGCTGACTTTGACCATTATAAAGAGTATACAGAAATTAAACACATTAGGCATGGAGTGATGTATCATTCCATGTTTGCCATGACCTATTTCTCCACAGAACTCACATTTAAAAAGTCAAGGCGGTAACTCACTCACTTGTAAGTTTAATCTTGGAGAGGCCTAAACAGGTATACCCATAGCTTTGTAGCCTACTTGGAAGATTTCAGAGCAGTGACATCTCATGTCAATGAAAAGACAAAATAAACAAAGCCCCAATAGCAGCCCAATAGAAAAAGGAATAGCACCTTAAATAACAACCAAGAGATCCAAGATGGTGGTGCTGATCATTCATCATGTCTGATCAGCAGGACAGCAGTGACTGAACAGCATCCTAAGTACCAAACTGAGAGCTACAAAACACCAAGGCCAGTGTTTCCCAAGTGAGAGGAGTCCACACTGTGTGGAGCATGGGTGGGTCCAGCCTCTGGCCACCCAGCTAATCCACAGAAAATTCCCTGGGTCCCTGCAGGCTTGTGCACAGTCTGCAAAGTCTAGCCACTCACTTGCATGTGCGAGGCACCTGTGCTCTGTGTATCAGACTAAACTGGGGGCTACAAAACATCAATATCTGCATTCTCTAGACCAGAGAAGACCCCATGGTCTGGAACACAAGAGGATGTGACCTCAGGCTATCTGGCCAATCCATGGAAAGTTCCTTGGTTCAGGCAGGCATGGGTGTGGGCTCCAAGGTCTAGCCACATGCCAACTGGCAGCACACAGCACCTGTACTCTATGTCTCAGACTGAACTGTGGGCTCTGAAACACTAGTGTCTGAGTCTCTCTGCTAAGAGGAAATATTTCAGAGTGCAACACAGTTAGATCTGACCTCAGGTCACCTGGCTAGTGCATTGAAAGTACCCAGGTCTGACCTCAGGTCACCTGCCTAATCCACCTGAAGGGTTCCCTGATCCTCAAAGATGAGGGGTCTCAATCTATAGCCACTCACCTAGGAGCTGCTCTTAATTGCCAGTGAAAGGCACCAGAAACTACCACCCAATGCCAGGGATAACAATAGCTAAAGGACAGCATAAAAACACAAACAACAAATGCTAAAATAAGATGGCATCTCCAGAACCCCTGTTATCCCAAATCAATCAGCTCTGGAAACTTTAAAATAACCAAAACACAAGAAAATGACCTGAAACATTTTTTATGAAGATGATAATGGAGGAAACAAATAAAATCCATATACAAATACAGGAAGATACAGCAAAACAGATTGAGGACCTTAGAGAGGCCATGGTAGAGTCTTATAGAGAAGAAATGAAGAAATCACTGGAAGAAACCCTGGAAAATGCCAACAATCATGTGAAAGATATCAATAAAATGGTTCAAGATTTGAAGATGAAAATGGAAACAATGATAAAAATTCAGGGAAGCCTAGAAAGGAAGAACTTAGAGGAGAAAACATGAACTTCAGTGGTAAGTATCACCAACAGAGTACAAGAGATAGAGGAAAGAATCTTAGGTGTAGACAATTCAATGGGAGAATTTGATGCAAACATCACAGAAAATGTTACCACTAAAAAATTCCTGACAGAAAACATCCAAGAAATCAGGGACATCATGAAAAGATGGAACCTAAGTATAATCAGAATTGAGGAAAGAGATGTCTACTTCAAGGCTCAGAAAATATTTTCAACAAAACCATAGAAGAAAATTTCCCCAATTTAAAGAAAGAGATGCCTATAAACATACAAGAGGCACACAGAACACCAATAGAGTAGAACAGAAAAGAAAATCCTCATGTCACATAAAAATCAAAACACTAAATGTACAGAAGAAAAAATATTAAAAGCAGCAAGGGAAAAAGGCCAAGAAACATATAATGGCAAAATTATCAGAATCATACCCAACTTTTCACCGGAGACCATAAAATCCAGAGGGGCCTGGGCAGATGTCTGGCATACCATAAGAGACCACAGATGCCAGTCCAGACTACTATACCCAGCAAAACTTTCAATAACCATAGATGAAGCAAACAAGATATTCCACCACAGAAACCAATTTAAACAGTACCTATCCACAGATCCAGCCCTATAGAAGATACTAGAAGGAAAACTCCAATCTAAGGAGGCCAACTACACCCAGGAAAACACAGGAAACAGATAACTTCACTTTAGTATAACAAAATTAAACAAGCACACAAACACACTACCACAACCAACATCGAAATAAAAGGATCTAACAGTTACTGGTCATCAATCTCTCTTAAAATCAGTGGTCTCAACTCTACAGTAAAGAGACACAGACTAACCAAACAGGACCCAACATTCTGCTGCATACGAGAAACACACGTCAGCCACAAAGATAGACATTATCCGAGTGTAACGGGCTAGAAGAAACTATTCCAAACAAATGGACACAAGAAGCATGCTGCAGTAGCTATTCTAATATCTAGTAAAATAGACTTTCAACCAGAATTAATGAAAAGAGATGATGAAGGACACTTCATACTCATCAAAGGAAAACTCAACATCACACTGCTGAACATCTATACCCCAAACACAAAGGCACCCACATTTGTAAAAAGAAATATTAATAAAGCTAAGACCACACATTGATCCCCACACATTAATAGTGGGAGAATTCAACACCCCACTTTCACTAAAGGATAGGCCAACAAATCAGATGCTAAACTGAGAGACAATGACACTAACCAGTGTCATGAATCAAATGGATCTAGAAGATCTCTACAGAACTTTTCACCCAAACACAAAAGACTATACTTCCTTTTCAGCACATCATGGACATTTCTCCAAAATTACCCATATAGTAGGCCACACAGCAAGCTTCAACATATACAAGAAGACTGAGATAACTAACCTTGTATCCTATCAGACCACCGTGGGCTAAAGCGGGACCTCAACAACAACAGACAGAACAAAAAGCCTAGACAGACATGGAAACTGAACACATCTCTACTCAAGGATAACTGGGCCAGAGAAGAAATAAAGAAATAAATGAGTGACTTCCTAAAATTCAATGAAAATGAAGGTGCTACATATCCAAATTTATGGGACACAGTGAAAGTAGTGCTAAGATTAAAGTTCATAGCACTAAGTGCCTTCATAAAGAGACTGGAAACATCTCATACAAACAACTTAGTGGAACATCTGGAAGCCCTAGATAAAAAGAAATAGACACACTGAAGAGGGGTAGACGGCTGAAAATAATCAAACTCTTGGCTGAAATCAATAAATTAAAAACAAAGAGAACGAAACAATGAATAAATGAAACCAAGAGCTGGTTCTTTGAGAAAATCAAGAAGACAGACTAACCCTTAGTCAAACCAACTAAAAGGCAGAGAGACACTATCCAATTCAACAAAATCAGATGGTTTCAGCCCAGAATTCTATCAGACCTTCAAAGAAGAGCTAATACCAACACTCTTCAAACTATTACATAAGATAGGAATGGAAGGAATATTAACAAACTCATTCAACAACACCACAGCCACTCTGATACCTAAACCATATAAAGACCCAACAACAAAAAAGAGAATTTCAGACCAATTTCCCTTATGAACATTGATTCAAAAATACTCAATAAAATACAAACTGAATCCAAGAGCACATCAAAAGTATCATTCACCATGACCAAGTGGGCTTCATCCCAGGCATGCAGGGGTGGTTCAATATATGGAAATCCATCAATGTAATCCACCATATAAACAAAATTAAAGAAAAAAAACCCCATCACTATCTTCTTAGATGCTGCAAAAGCGTTTGATAAAATCTAATGCCCATTTATGTTTAAAGTCTTAGAGGGATCTGAGCTATAAAGAACATACTATCTAAACATAGTAAAGGCACTATACTGCAAGCCTATAGCCAAATTAAATGGAGAGAACTTCAAAGAAATTCCACAAAAATCAGGGACAAGACAAGGCCGCCTGCTCTTTCCATATCTTTTAATATAGTACTTGAAGTTCTAGCTAGAGCACTAAGACAACAAAAGGAGATCGAGGGGATTCACATCAGAAAGGAGGAAGTGAAAGTATCACTATTTGCAGACCATATGATAATATATATATATATATATATATGTATATGTATATTACCACCAAAATTCCACGAGAAAACTACTAAATTTTAATGGATATTAGTCCATTTAATGGATGTCCTCTGAGAGACTCTCCTCAAGCAGAGGATTGGGACAGATGTTGGGACTTGCAGTAGGACTCTGGGCAGAGTGCTGTGAGTGGTATGGAGGAGTTGTGGGGGATAGAATGTCCCAGGGGGTTCAGGAGCCCCACAAAGAGACCACCAAGGCCAGTAGATCTGGACCCAGGGTGTCTGCACAAACGGATGTATCAACCAAGAACAATGTATGCAGAGAACAAACCCCTGTTCACATCTAGCTGATGGACAGCTCCTTCTCCACAGTTGTGGGAGGAGCAGGGACTGCCTCTCACATGAACTCTGGTGCCCCTGATTTGATCACTTCTCATTACTGGGGAGGCCCTGCGGGCACACAGAGGAAGTGGGAGCAGGCTATTAGGATGAGACCTGATATACTACGGGTCTTATGGTGGGGTAGGTGACTCCCCTGTCAGAGGTCTAGGGGAGGATAATAGTTCAGAAGAGCTAAGAGACTGGGAACAAGAGGATAAAAGCAAGGGGATAGGATGAATAAGTTAGAATAAAAATTAATTACAAAAAAGTAGACACATACATACAAATAACAACCAAGGTTGTCCTCTGGCTTCCACACACCCACACATGAACAAGTACACACATACGTGTACAACAAAATTAATTATTCCAGTTAAAGTAAGAGAGGCCAGTGTAACAGGGATACAGGGAAGAGGGTCCTGCATCTTGTATTCTTGTGCAGCCATTTTAGGTTTAACTAGAATTTGATCTCCTTGATGAGAAGCTCTGTGAAAAATTATGCAATTCTGTTCTCAGAACCTAAGATCAGGATGCCTCAGCTACCTCTTCTCAGTTCTTGCTAAACTGCCTCCTTACACAAAGTCTCCAAGAAGCTTCTAAGAAAAAGAAAGAAAGATGCAATTTCTGTCTTTAAAAACCCCTTGCTTTTAATGCTGACCACTACATTTGGGTTCCAAATACCTGTGTGTAGTCCCAGTCAGCTGGAATAAAAACTTCAATTGACGATAGACTGTGTCTGAGTGGTCTTCTTTGGTGGGTTCCCTATAACACCAGAAACATACTACTGTGGCTGTAAATATTTGGAAGTAGTAGGTGCATACTTGGATACTTGCTTCAGATATTAATTAACGAGTTACAGTATAATTAAACATATACTCAGTGGTAAAATACCATCATATTTTTCAAAGGTAATAAAGAGTTTTTTAATGTTTCCTATATAGAAAAGATCATAACACTTATGAAGTATGGAGAAAAGGTATGAAGAATTTCATTACTATAACAGTAGATCCAGCCATGGTGGCATTCACCCATATTTCTAGCACTTGGAAGGCAGAAAGGACAATCAGGATTTAAAAATCATTCTCAACTACATCTGTTTCAAGGCCAGCCTGTGAGCTCCGGGAGAGCCTGTCTTAATACACACACACAAAAAACAAAAACAAAACAAGAAATAAGCCAGGTGTGACAGGATTTGTGGATGATCCCAGTAGTCGAGATGGACTGCAAGTTTGATGCTAGCTTAGACTTCATAACTATCCAGCTAAGCTACACACACACACACACACACACACACACACACACACACACACACACATGATGGAAGTGTTTGTTCATAAAAATATACCATGCAAAAAAGGAACATAAAAATCACATGGGAAAATATTTCAATAAGTATTTGCTGATGCTATAAAGGATTAACATTTATTAATATTTAGAGTATGGGAATGATCATAGAGACTTCAGCATATGTGTGTGTGTGTGTGTGTGTGTGTGTGTGTGTGAATTTATCTTTAAAAACAGTGCTACCTATTCCCTAACTTTTAATCTAGTCTAATTTGGTAGTAAAATGTGGAGGAGTTCCTGAACAGTCTTGTGGGAAATCATGTATTGCCTTTATTCTCCAGAGAAAATGGGTACATCATAATTGAAATGGTCAATATTTCAAGTGTGTTTAGGTACAAATCATGGCCAAATCCCTTTGCACCAATGGTCAACAGAATTAAAAAAAATCCATGGGTGTCTGCTCAAACTACTGAAGCAACCAAGGACAACGCATGCAGTAAGCATTGAACCCCCATCCAGATCTAGCCAATGGACAGGACATTCTCCACAGTTGTGTGGAGAGTGGGGACTGACTCTGACATGAACTCCAATGACCCATATTTGATCACCTCCCCTTGGTGAGGAGGTCTGGTGGCACTCAGAGGAAGGATAGGCAGGCTACCAGGATGAGACCTGTTAGGCTGTGACCATATGGTGGGAAGGAGGTCCCCTTCTGTCACAGACCTAGGGGAGGGGAATAGGGTGAAAGAGGGAGGGAGGGAAGAATGGGAGGATACAAGTGAGGGGATAACAATTGAGATGTAATTTGAATAAATCAATTAAATAAAAAAGAAAAAATGCAAGACCAGTACAGTATCTGCTTCACATGTTGGATTCTTCTGGAATGTAAAAATGGTTCTTGTTACTTCGATACACAGAGGTGTAGAATTCACATATCTACTGGGGGAAACACCCTTATAATAGTGTTTCAATTTAAAAAAGTTAAGTTTATATTCTCCTTCTTGAATCATGTGTCCTGCCTACATTCTGTCCTTCTTATCACTTAACACTAACCTATTTTGGTCTCCTTTCAATACTTTTAGTCCTTATCCATACTTACATCTGATTATATATGTACATGAATATACTATAGGCTGGGGTCCACAGAGGAGGGAGAATACACAGTCATTCTGCTTCAGATTATACGTCCCAGGTCTATCTGTTTTCTGGTATATTTTATCTTTCTTTATCAGCCAAATAATTTACTATTATTTGTATGTACACAATCTCATTATCCTGTTGATGGACTTTTAGGATGGCTCCATTTCCTTGCTATTATGAATAGAGAAACAATAAACATGGATGTGTAAACATTCTATTTTTTGTTTGTTTGAACTTCCATCCAACTCAATTATCGTTTTAAGCTCATTTTTACATAAATTTTACTAGAATACATGTGTCTTAGTTGTATTTTTCCATTCATAACAATTATCTATTGAGTGGCAGCTATGTATTCAACCCAAATTTTGGGTTACGTTTTTTGAAGTATTGTCAATGGGAGCACATCAAGAATCATTTCTTTAATTACTTACTCCTTCATGGAGTAAGTTTCTTCTACCCAGCTTGAGGAACCAGAGCTGTTCATTAGCTCTCATCTGGGTGAAGCTTTTCAGATTTGCTACAGGTAACACCCCTTTTCCAATGCCAGCATAATTTACTTTGTTATTACTGACCCATTGCCTTTATGGGACAATGGGCTACTACAGGAGTATCACGTTCATTTCTGTTATCTTAGAAGCTGACCCATGAGCTGACATGGTACTTTAGAATGATTTAACCAACAGGACACTAGACTTGAGGAGAACTGAGGCCTACTGAGCCACTCACCTAACCAGGTACTTCATGAAGGGGAGTGTATCCACAGAATCTTCACAGCATCGTGAGGTAGATGGCATATTTCAGATGAAGAAACTGAGATGCAGAAGAGTGTAATGGGTCACATGGCTAGGAATATACAAACCTGGAAACTGTTGGAAACTAAGGGTGGTTAGATTTATGCTCTTCCTCTTTAGCTTCTTACTCTACACAGACACAGTTTTAGATGCAGCAAGCTAGATAAATGGCAGCAAAGCTGGAGAGCAGGAGGCCAGGAGTCTGCAGTTAAGGATGAAAGGACTTTCACAAAGGAGTTATTAGGTTCTTGAAACAGAAAACTCCATCCTCGACCATGAAAGGCTTAATCCATGACCCTCTTAGGAAAGCATCCAGTCCCTCATTGCTTGGATCAAAGATTATGCGGTGCTTTGGGAAACCGCTTGACTCACATATACGCTCATCTTAGTAGTAGAAATACATTTGTGTGGGCAACTTGCCTCTATATCAGACAAAAATGCCACACTGAATCTCCAAAGTCTGGACATGTTCACTATTCTTCTACTGATGGGACTGAGGGGGGGGGGGGCAGGGAGCCAGGGGAAATTTTGAGGTAAGAGAATGAGGACTAGGAAAGGGCCAGAGGACAAGCCTTGGGCCTTTGTTCATGGCTAGAAATACTAGAAAGCCTTCAGGGCTCAAAGTTTGTTTCTCTGTTTTGACCGCAGGCCTCATTATTCTAGTGTTAAGAGTAAAGATAGTTATTAAGTGTTGAGAGGTCTTTCAGTTGTATCCCATGCCCAGAGCTTGTGTACCAATTCCAAGTTCAAATTATGTGGTCTTTGTACAAGACCATAGCCTTATTTATGACCACTCTGGTCCATCTCTAACCTCTTGCTACTGTAGTCCTCACAGAGACTTTTCTTCCCCTGAGGAAGGTAGTTGTTTTTAACTTATCTTGAAGTCACTGGGTCAGAGCTATGTGGCTCTGGACATCTAAGAACTTCTTTCTAGCTAATGGACATTCTGACTGTCATCTCATAGAACAGGAGGTTCCAATAGGATTGACTCCCATAGAATAATCTGTTTGAATGCTTGGCCCATAAGTAGAAGGTGTGGCATTGCTGGGGTAGATGTGACCTTGTTGTATGAAGTATGTCATTGTGGAGGTAGACTTTGAGGTCTCAGATGCTCAAGTTATGCCTAGTGTGGTATTCACTTCTGCTTGCTGATTCAGATGTAGAGCTCTCAGCTCCTTTCCAGCACCATATCTGCCTGCATACCACCAAGTTTCCTGCATGAGTCCTTCAGAGGACTGAGCCTCTGAAACTATAAGCCAGCCCCAAGCAATAGTTGCCATGGTCATGGTGGCTCTTAACAGGTATAGAAACCCTAACTAAGATAATGGCTTTTTCTTAAATCTTGTCTCTTTAAAGGCAGTAGACACACTCTAGTGTAGTTATTTGTCCTTCTATCTTGGAGTTCTTGTCTCAACCTAGATGACATTTGTGAGTCTCATTATTGACCCTTAATTGAAGCACTTTAGGGAAGCTGAAAAGAGTTCTGTTTAAAACCCTGGTCCAACCCTGTCTTGAAAAACTAACCAACCAACCAACCAACCAACCAACCAAACAAACAAAAAACCCACAACTCCCCCCAAAAAACAAAAACAAAAAACAACCCCCCCAAAAACCCTTGTCCCTTCAGGTTTCTTGAGGATTGGACCAAACCCAGAGGCAAAGTTTAGATTAAAACTGAAACAGGTAAAACTGCAGAAGCTCCTGCCTTGGTACATCCATTAGTGGTGGACAAGGTTGAGATGTAGGAGCCTTGCCACATTAAAGACAGATGATCTTCTTACTTTAGTGAGAGTACCACGTTCACATCCACAGAACACCAGAGTATCCACTTGAGCAAATGACATCTACAGAATCTGGTAAAATATTATAGCACAGCTTCATCCATGTTCACACATGGGCAAGAAGCCCTAGACCTTTCTTGTTTGCAACTAGTATTTTGTGTATAGTACCAGCATATGCACATAGGCCAAAGACCTTACCTTTGCAGCAAGTGTGACAAGAGCTTCAGACAGAGTTCCCACTTACTCTTCCACCAGGTGACCCATAGTAACATCAACTTGTGTCTTAAGTGTTTGGAGATCTGTTAGTAATCCATGCCCATTTTGTAACACTATGGTAGCCAGTGAATCTATGTGGTGCTGGAGGGTGAGGATAGTCTAAGAGGGGTGATGGTAGAGATATAGAGACCTTTGAAGAATATTGGACAATTTCTTCTTAAGCTCTAGGGGTTGAAAGAGTAGGGAATATACCGTTTGCATTTTGATTATGCCTGATGGACAGCTGTGATAAGTTCTTAAGCTTACTCATGACTCCCATCTCCCATTTGGGGTACTATGGGTCCTCAATTAGGATATAAAGAAAGTCTCCATTATGCATAAAATGTAGGACTCATTCTGGAATATGCATCATGTTTCCTACAGGACCAATGAGCGCAGCTACCATAAGTCTTTTGATAGCATTGACAGTAATCTCTAATTTGATCATAGAGAAAGAAAACATAGGTAATGAGTGGTTTAGAAACTGATTTTGGAAAAAAAAAGAAATCGATTTTTGTATTATAGATATAAATATCTACTTTTGGCAATCTGCTGGTGAGCAATCTCCAGAGCCTACCACATGCATGGTCTGGATGAATTGCTGATATAAGTTTCTTGAACCTCAAATCTCTATACATAAACCCTTTCACTTATGGGAGTGAGCAGTAAGAGGTAGAAAGAAAGGTAAGGAATGATGCAATGGGATTTGGCTCTGGTCTTAGCAAACATGCGAGATATTATTATTCTGAGATCAGAGACAGGCTGGCCAACCTTGGTATCTTCTGAAATCTAAGGGAACAAAGTCCTGTAGGGGAGAGGGAGCTATAGGCTAAGATAGACATGGAGAGGCTCATTAGATGGAATGAAAGTAGTGGAGGAATCATCTTGTTTAGGCTTCATAGGTAGAAGGAGCTGAGTTGGGTGAACAACAAGAACAGAAAAGGATTGGAGTGGAAGTAAGAGAAAGTTTAGACAGAGATTCTCTTTCTATTTTCCTGATTGACCCTTAGGAATAGCTGTAAAGGTCTTAAATTATTTTGGGATATAGGGTGCTGTTAGGCAGCCATTTAGAGTGATTATCTAAGGCACTGAAACAAAATTTAATGGCAAAGGCAAATACATTTAGGACCCTTCAGATTGTGTGCCAGTGGAGAGGTAGGAGGTTTTCTAGAAGTCTCCCAAGGAGGGGGGTGAAAGAGTAATGCAGATACCGATCTCATGGATGAGAAGGGAAAGGGAAAAGGTCACTGCAACCTGTAACCTTGGTTGTCCTCAGGACTCAGTGAGGACCAGAGGATGACACAAGTTGTTAAGTCACCACACTCAATAAGGGTCAGGGGCTTGGCCTGGCTAAACCTGAGGAGAGACTTGGTGCCTAGTACCAGGACTTCCATGGAGGCTAGAAGCTGAGGATGAAAACTAAGCTTTAGGAGGGAAGTCTCATCCATAGAAGAAGGTCAGGGAAGGGCTTGCAAATGCCACAAGGGACAAGAGGAACTATGAGATTATTGGCAGCTCCAAAGGGAAGGCCAAAGAAGAGGGCAGAAATGGACACAACAATCCAATTAGGGCTAAAGAAACTTCAGGGTTGCAACTCCAAGGGTTGGGAGGACAGAGTCAGATAAAGAATACCAGCCATAGCCCTAAAAGCTATGAATGGGAATTCCTCTGACTCCAAATGTACCAGAGGGGTGTCAGACGGTCAACAGTCACCTTCTTGGATTCAGGAAAGTTGTTACACTGGCCAAAAGAGAAACTTACCTAATTGCCATTGGTAGATGGAGTGTTGAGCAATTTGTGAGCCAGAAGGTGAGTCTGTTGCAGGTGTACTAGAGATGAGGGATGGAGACCCAGTGTGGCTCAAACTCTCGGGAGTGGACAGATCACCAAGAGAGCCTATCCAAGGCACAGCATCAATGTAAGTGTTACTCAGGGACTGGTGGGTTTTGATAGGTTCTCAAACTTGGAAGTGAGCTCAGACCTTTTACCCCCACATTTAGTGTGTCTGGTTTTATGTTGAGGTCTTTGATCCACTTGGACTTGAGTTTTGTGCACAGTGATAAACATGGATCTGCTTACATTCTTCCAAATACAGTTATCCAGTTTGATTGGCATGATTTGTTGAAGATGCTGTCTTTTTTCCATTATGTATTTCTGGCTTTTTTAAAATAAAAAAATCAGGTGTCCAAGGGTATGTGGATTTATATTTGGGTCTTCAATTTTATTGATCAACATGTGTATTTTTATGCCAATTTCATATGGTTTTCATTACTCTGTAGTACAATTTGAAATCAGGGATGGTGCTTCCTCTAGCACTTCTTTTATTGTTTAGGATTGTGTCAGCTATCCAGGGCTTTTTGTTTTTCCATATGAAGTTGAGGATTGTCCTTTCAAGGTCTACAAAGAATTGTGTTGGCAAAGCAGATGCTGAGACTCACAGCCAGAATTCAGGGTGGAGCACAAGGAGTCTTATGGAAGAGTTGGAGGATAGAAGGACCTGGAGGGGACAGGAGCTCCACAAGAAGACCAATGGATTCAACAAATCTGGGCGGAGGGGGGTGCTGCAGAGACTGATGCACCAACCAAGGACCATGCGTGGTGAAGACCTAGACCCTCTGCTCAGATGTAGTAGGTAGGCAGCACAGTCTCCTTATGGGTCCCATAATATAAGGAATAGGGACTACTTCTGACATGGACCCTGGTGTCCATTTGTGGATCACTTCCCCCTTGCTAGGCTACAGAAGAAGAAAATATAGACAGTACAGATGAGACTTGATAGGTTGATGTCAGATGTTAGGGAAAGAGGGTTCCTCCTTTCTGAGGACTAGGGTAGAGGGAAAAGGAGGATGAGGTAGGGAGGACGGAGGTGGGACTGGGAGGCAACAAGGGAGGGAGCTGCAATCAGGATGTAAAGTGAACAAATAAAAAGAAAGAATTGTGTTGGAATTTTGATGGGGATTGCATTGAATCTATAGGTTGCTTTTGGTAGAATGGTCACTTTTCTATATTAATCTTACTGTCTGTTGTATTCTCCACTATTTGTTTCTGGTTTCTTAATTTTGAGTTTTTTGTCTCTTTTATTTATTTTAGGTGTCGGTTTATTGTCTTAGTTAAGATTTTATTGCTGTAAATAGACAACATGACCTCTGCAACTCTTATAAAGGAAAACATTTAACTGGGGCTGGCTTACAGTTCAGAGATTTAGTCCATTAGCCTCATGGTAGGAAGCATGGCAGTGTGCAGGCAGACGTGGTGCTGGAAAAGGAGCTGAGCATCCTTCATCTGGACCCCCAGGCACCAGGAAGAGACAGTGAGCCACTAGGCCTGGCTTGCATTTCTTAAACCTCAAAGCCCACACCACATGACATACTTCCTCCAATAAAGCCACACCGCCCAATAGTGCCACTCGCTGTGAGCTTATGGAGTTTATTTTCATTCAAACCACCACAACTATCTTGTTCATTTTCTAAAAGAACCAATTCCTTGTTTCAACGATTCTTTGTATTGTTTTCTTTGTTTCTATTTTATTTATGTATGACTTTAGTTTGATTATTTCTTGTCATCTACTTCTTTTGGGTGTGCTTATTTACTATTTTTGTTCTAGATTTTTCAGGTGTGCTATTAAGTTGCTAAGAGATCTTTCTATATTTTGTAAATGTAGGCACTTAGTCTTATGAACCTTTTTCTTAGCACTGCTTTTATTGTGTCCCAGATTTTCATTGAATTATAGAAACTCTTTAATTTCTTTATTATTTCTATCTTGACCCATTTTAAGTCAGTAGAGAGTTGGTCAGTTTTCATGAGTTTGTTGGGCCTGTTGTTGATAACATCCAGCTTTAATCGGTAGTGGTCTGATAGGATGCAGGGAGTTACTCCAAAATTCTTCTCTCTGTTGAGACTTGCTTTGTGTCTGAGTATTTTGAAGAAAGTTCCATGAAGGGCAGAGAAGATTGTACATTCTTTTGTGTTAAGGTGAAATGTTCTATAAATATCTGTTAGGTCCATTTGAAGTTATGTTTGTCATTCTAATATTTCTCTGTTTTGTTTTGTCTAGATGACCTGGCCATTGGTGACAGTGGATTATTGACATCTCCCACTATCACTGTGTAAGTGTTAATATGTGATTTAAGCTGTAGTAATGTTTCTTTTACATGTATAGGTGCCCTTGCATTTGAGGAATAAATATTAAGAATTGAAATGTCATCTTGGTAGATTTTTTCCTTTCATGATTGTGTAGTCATTTCCTAGATATTCTGATTAATCTTGTTTTGCAGTCCATTTTGTTAAGTATTAAAATGTCTACAGTAGCTTATTTCTTAAGTCCATTTGCTTGGGATTTCTTTTTCCAACCCTTAACCCAAATAATGTCTATCTTTGATGTTAAGGTGTGTTTCTTAGATACAGCAAAAGGAAGAACCCTGTTTTCACATCCATTCTTATGTCAGCCTGTGGTACAAATCCAACAGGGTTCCCTGGAAGAAAGACTGGGAATTAAAAATGAGGGACAGCAAGGGATACGTCCCATGAAAAACTTTACTTACCAAGAAAGTGGGTCAGAGGAGAGGACATCCTATTGAGACTTTAGGAGAGAGTAGTATGGAAGAATGGGGAAATAGTAGGATCCACAGGGTCCTGGAAACCTACAAGAAGAACTTTATGACAGGTGGATCTGGGTCCTGGGGTCCTCCTCAAACTAAGGCACCAGCCAAGGAGAATATAAGCAGTAAACTTCAAACCCCTACCAAGACCTAGCCGACCAACAGGATATTCTCCACCGTTGAGTGGAGAGTGAGATCTGACTCTCACACGAACTCTGGTGCCCTTTTCTGACCATGTCCCCCGGATAGGGAGGCCTGGCGGCACTCAGAGGAAAGATAGCAAGTTACCAAGAAGAGACTCGATATTCTAAGAGCATATATAGGGGGAGGAGGTCTCCCTCAATCACAGACATAGAGGAGGGGAGAAGGGGGGAAGTGGGAGGGAAGGAGGAATGGGAGGAAACAGGGGAAGGGCTAACAATCAAGATGTAATATGAATAAATTAATAAAAAAATTTAAAAAATGAGGGACAGAGATGTGAAAAAAATTGAGTCAAGTCTGGAGATTTTAGCTCAAGACTCCCTTTAATATAGGCGGGTTGACTTTATACATCAAGGCCAACACAAGATCTATTGTAATCTCACTTCTCCTATCCCCCAGGCAAGAATACAATTCTCTGTATAGTGCCCTGTAAGAACTTCCTTAATCCTCTGGGTAGTTCCCTGTAAGAACTTCCCTATTTCGCTGTGTAGTTCCCTGTAAGAACTTCCCTATTTATTTCAAAGGTAAACAATGCAAAGATAGCCTAAACACAAGATCTCCTTCAGCAAAGGTCAACAACTTGAAGGTCACAGCATGCCGCCTAAGCACGGGATTTCTAACATGGCTGAATTTAGCATGGCTCCCCACACATTCTGTTAGTCTGTGTCTTTTTATTAGGAAAATGAAACCATTAATAATGAGAGATATCAATGGCCAATGATTGTTGATTTCCATAATTTTGTTGTTGTTGTTGTTGTTGTTGTTGTTGTTATTATTATTATTATTATTATTATTATTATTACTGGTGTGAGATTATTTATTTCCTGTGTTTTCATGGGAGTAGGTTAGAGTTTTCCTTTTAGCAGCTTTATTAGGTCTGGATTTGTAGATAGATATTTACACTGGACTTTATTAAGGAATTTCTTATTTCCATCTATGATTATTGAGAGTTTTTCTGGGTATAGTAATCAGGCCTGGTATCTGTGGCCTCAGAATCTGCAACACATCTGTCCAGGTCCTTCTGGCTTTTAGATTCTCCATTGAGAAGTCAAGTCTTCCTTTCTATGTTACTTGGTCTTTTTCCTTTGTAACATTTAATACATTTCTTTTTTTCTGTATGTTTTGTGTTTTGATTCTTATATAACAAGGGGACTTTCTTTTCTGGTTTAATCTATTTGGTGTTATGCATGCTTCTTATTCCTTGATAGACATCTCCTTCTTTAGGTTAGAAAGATTTTCCTTCTATGATTTCATTGAAAATATTTTCTGCGCCTTTGATCTGGGATTTTTCTCAATTACGTATCTTAGGTTTGGCTTTTCTCATAGTGTCCCAGTTTTCCTGGATGTTTTGTATGAGAAAAAATTTTAATTTAAATTTTTCTTTGACTGGTATACCCAGCTCCTTTAATATGTATTCACTGGTTGAGATTCTTTCTTCTATCTCTTATATTCTGTTGGTAAACTTAGTCTCTGTAGTTCCTGTTTAAATTCCTATTTTTTTTTTTAGTTTCAGAATAGCTTCAATTTGTGTTCTCTTTATTATTTTTAATTCCATTTTTAGGTTTTGAGGAATTTTATTTGTTTCCTTCAACTGTTTGTTTGTGTGGTTTTGTTTTTCATTTTCTTTAAGAAATTTATTCATTTCCTCCATATGTTTATTCATATTTTTCTGAATTTCTTTAAGAGACTTATTTATTTCATTCTAAATGACTTCTGTTATGTTCCCACATTTGGTTTTAAGATCTCTATCTTGTGCTTCATCTATTTTGGAATATTCAGTGCCTGTTGTGATAGGATAGCTAGGTTCCTGTGGAGACATCTTGTCCTGGCTGTTATTGGTTGTGTTCTTATGCTGGTGCCTAGGTATTTGGGTTTTGGGTGATTACAGGTCTAGGTGTTGATTTTTGGGTTTGCCTATGTTGGGTGGGTGTTTTGTTCTTTGGTTTCTGTTACCTCTCTGGATTTTCAGAAAATGCGATGGCTGTGTGTTGCCTATTTTGTCTCCCTCTTTGGCTGGTTTGTTCATAGGGAGTGTGTGCTGGTATTAGAAGACAGGATGTAGGGAAGGATCAGAAGAGTGAGGTCAGGGGCATGATCTGTGGGATGGGAGAGACCAGAGGCCTGTGGGAAGGCTACCTGGCCCTCTGACAGGCTTGGCCTGGGGACTGGGACATATCAGGAAGAGATGGTCTGGGATCCCCAGGAGGTATGGATAGAAGGAAGGGGGGCTCTCACTGTTGTTATGATGCAGTGCTAAGGAGGAGCCTGAGAGATTGGGTTGGCCAAGGGAATAGAGAGTGCCTAACAACCATTTATAAGTCCAGGTCCAAGGTATCTGACATCCTCTATTGGCTTCTTAGGGAACTTCACACATTTTAGATCTTCTGCGTAGAATATCAGATAGATTTGTTTTAAACATTAGAATACCCATCAAAATATTGGAAACAGGGTAGTTAGTCATAGACTTATAAATAATAGTTACCAGTTTATATTAGTTAGTGTTCTCTAGAGTTACAGTATTTATGACTGAATAAATAAAACATCAATATATATGTATATATATCCATATATGTGTGTGTATGTGCACACACACACTCACATGCGCGCGCGCGCGCGCGCGCACACACACACACACACACACACACACACACACACACACTGGGATTTATTGAAATTACTTACAGGCTGTATTCCAGCTAGCCCAACAACGGCTGTGGATGGAAAAGTCCCAGAATCTAGTAGTCTCTCAGTCCCATGAGGATGGATGTCTTAGCTGGTCTTCTGCATATGCTGAATCCTGAATAAATAGGCTCTAATGCCATTGAAGGAATGGATGTGCTAGCAAGATGAGGGCAAGCAGGCAAAAACCAAAGGCTTCCTTCTTCTACGCCCTTATTTACAGCAGAAGGTATGGCCCCTACTAAAGATGTCTTCCAGCCTTAAGATTTGAATTAAAGGCATGCCTTTCCTTTTAAGATCTGGATCAAAGGTGTTTGTCTTCTTACCTCCAAGGTTCAGATTAGATGTAGATACACCCACTTTCACCAAAGCAGGAAATCTCTTCTAGGTGTGCCTTCCATTTCTGGATTGTAGTCAAGCTGACAACCAAGAATAGCCATCCCACAGTCCATAAAATTGCTCACTTCCATCTTGCTAAAGAGAAAGAGAAAAAAAAATGAGTTTGAACTGCAACTTTGAGGCAGAATATATATAGTTCCTGGGAAAATAGTGGTACTTTCTTTGGTTTTATTTGTATCAGTTCTCAAGTCAGAGAAGTAAAACCAGCAAAGCCACCCCCAAGTAAAAAACTCATGTGGGTCCCTGTTCTAAGCTGGTTTGCAATGAGACACTGAGAAGGCGATAAGACCAGGACAAAGGTCAAAGAAGGTAAATGAATAGTTTGCTTGCAAGGCTGCTATTCAATATTCCTTATACTAAAAGAAATAGATAATGTCTTGAAAAGAGTGACTGTTTGGCATTTAGCACTCAGGAGGGTAAGCAGCGAGTGAAGGTGAATTTGAGGTTATCCTGGGCTCTGTAGTGAGTTTGAAGCTACTTTGGGCTATATAGCAAACACATGACTGAATGAAAGACTAAACAAAGAATCATAAAGTATTCAAAGTCCTTAAAATCATCTTCCTAAATATCAAACAACAGAGTAGCCACAGCCAGCACAACTATGATATTTTATTACCTATTTACTTTTAAATTGGTCTCAATTGACAAGTAATGGTGTGTATTTGTAGAATACACTGAAGTTGACCACTATAAGTTGTTTTCTGGGTTTGTCTCAAGTGCAATCTGGAGATGGTGCAGGTAAGAGTTGTTGAATTATTGGGATGATGCCAGGCAGGTCCATAACCAATCTGAAGACTCCTCAAGCAAGTCTGGAATTGGGCACAGGGTACACTCTGTATGTTATGCCAATCTGGAAAGCCTTTTTATGAAGTTAGTTTATGGCTGTGGTTATCGGGCTCTATTACCTCCAGTGCCACATTGTTTCTAGCTGTGTACATAGATTAAAGGGTGAGATCAGGCCAAAGGACTTTGTGAAGGACTCTGGGTTGTGATGAAAAAAAAAAAAAGACTTTTTGTGTTAAAGAAGAGAGGAGAGGAAGAAGCCACAAAAACATGGCCACTTTGGCCTTTATCATTTTATCTGAAGAAAAGTTTTTTGAGGTAGGGCCTCATGTAGCCCAGACTGTCTTCTACCTTTGCTCAGTAGTCAAGGATGACCTTGGACTTCTGTTTCCTCAGTCCATTACAGGCATGAGCTAGTGTGCCTGCTTATCTAGTGCTAGAGAGCAAATGCATGGCTTTACACTCGTGAGGACTGGACCTTACCAACTGAGGCACACCCCCAGCACCACTCTGCCCTTTATGGGACCACAGAAACTTTGAAGGAAGGTCTAAACACCAGATGGCTGACCATTTAATATCTATGGAATAAATTATGACTGAACTTAGGGATATGCCAAACAGTGCTCAGACTCAAAGCTCTCCTAACCACTGTCTCTCTATCTGTAGAGCTGCTTTTGAAATGACTAACCATAGGATGGTTACCAAGTTTATTCTCACATAGGGCACCTTATCTGTCTTGGAGACACATAGCCAGTAACTAAGGGTGAGCTTCAGCTGTAAGGAAAATTATTCTTGGCCAAAGAATGTGAGAAGTAGACATAAAAGGTTCACAATATGCTTTTTGACCACTGGAGCAGAAGTCACACTAAGATGAAAGAAATGAAGGGGAGAAAAGGGAAAATATTTATGCTCAGTGTTGCTGGTATATGTGGAGGTATCTTGTGGATTGGATTATAGTGAAGTTGAAAGCTATCTAAACTCAAGCTGATATTGGCTAACCTACTTTACATTTTTTTTTGTCTTTTTGATATCTTTCCTTCAAACGTAAACAAGATTTGAGTATAGAAGAATTCAGCCAAATCACAAAGCATGTATGTAATCAGGGCGGGACAGATATTGAGTTAGGTCATGCATGCAGTACAGATTAGCGCACACTTAACAAAAAACCGGCAGCTGCTTGAGTCTCAGGGATGGCCTGGTGTCCTGCTTGGGCTGTGAGGGTTGACGGAGTTACCAAGGATTCAGTTCTGGTTTCGTACAATTCATTGAACAGGAGAAGCTCATCTTCAGATATTTAAGGAATTCTTAGTCTTAAAGGAGACAGAAAAAAAAAAAAATAAAAAACCAGGGAAGGGAGAAGGGAGGGAATAGGAAAGCCAAGAGAGAAAGGAGAGCAGATGAGAGACTGATTCTTTTAGTCTGAAGTAATACAACCCTCTCTGGCTTCAAATAATTAATATCTCCTGCTTGCTATGATGTCACTCCTGAAAGGGAGTTGTCCCACTACTAGGCAGGGTCCGAAGGCCTGCACATAGCTAGGTTCGCTATAGAGCAGAAGGGGCATTATTTAAAAGAACCTTTCTTCAGCTTTGTTTAAAACAACCCCTGTGTGCAAAAGCAAAGAGAATTTGCTCTTGGCCACGGTGGTTCTATCTAGGTGGCATTAAATCAGAGCGATGGGTGAGAATGGCGGAGGTCCTCACCCTGGCAAGAGATCTACCTAGAAGAGAACTGTAGAGAGGGCGAGTGGTATGTGATGGCTGTTCCAGTGACTGATGGTTTAAATCTAATGGAAAGCAAGGAAGGAATGTTCCCAGTGATCATGGCTCCTGAGGAATTCAGAACTTGGTGAATGGAGGCTTAGTAGTGACCATAGAGCAAGAGGATTGCTGAGTATGGCAGCAATTCCTTGTGAAATAGTTTCAAGCAGTAAGCACAGAAGCAGTTTCCTGAAGTGCATTTTAAGTATGAATGAACCTCTTAGGGAAGCTTGAGTTTTCTGCATTAACAACGAAAAGTAATATCAGCATCTTTCAAGTAGAAATTTAAATGGAGAGGAGTAATATATAGGTAAAATTTGGGTTGGCAAGATGGCTGAGTGTGTAAAGATACTTGTCACATAAGCCAGGATACGAAAGTTCAATCCCTAGAATCCAATATCTATGTAGTGTGGTTTTAGTTTATATGTATGTGGGTGTCTGTTATGTTAGTGTGTAAGTGTGTGAGAAGGTAAGTGAGTTTGTAGGAATGTATTTCCATATGTGGGTAGTGTGCACTATATGTTTGAATGTGTGAAATGTATGTAGTTTATTTATAATATATTTTAGTATTTCAGTATAACTATTATTCATAAATTGTGCATTCTGTTAGTGTGTTTCTATGAATGTGTGTGATTATAAGTTGATGTGTGAGTGTGCTAGATCATGTGTGTTTGAGTGTGCATGTGAATGTCAATGTGTGTGAGAGAAATGTTTGTTATGTGTATGTCTAAATTTCTGAAATTGATTGTTTATGATTGTATATATTGTGTACAAATCTAATGTGAATGTGTATATATATGTGTGTGTGTATGTGTGTCAGTGTGTGTGAATGTGCATGAGAGAGATGAGTGTCTGCTAAGTGTGTGTCTGAATTTCTGAAATTGATGGTGTGTTATTGTATGCATTTGTGTACAAATCTGACATGTGAATATTATATACGTGTGTGTTGTGTTTATGTGTGCATATTTGTGCATGTGTGTATGTGTACATGTGTGATGGTGTGTGTACATGTATGTCAGTATGTTGTGTACACACATGTATTGTAGAGAGCCACAGATAGCAGCGCCCCCTGCTGCTTCTCCAGAGCAATGCGCATGCGCAATGCGCTCTTGAGTGAGCCCCTTATGTGCATGTGCAATGGTATGACCCTTGGTGGCACGATCCTTCTGCACCAATTGTGAGTGACAACGTGGCAGGCTCTGATTGGAGCAGTTGCACTATAAAGGCTTTCTGGGTGCGGTCCTCGGGGTCAACCGTTATTCAAGAATCCTGAGTAAACTGCCACAAGAAGAGTTCCCGGTGTTGGTGTCTTTCCTGCTGGTTGGGGGCGGCACCGACATTTTGGTGGCCTGTACGGGGAATCTCAGAACTTGTGGCAGCCAGGGCAGCTAGCTGGTAAGTTCCCGGTAAGTGGGACATAACTGTTAAGTTCTCAGGCTTTGAGACAATAAAGTTCCCGGTAAATGGGACATAACTGTTAAGTTCTCAGGTTTTGAGACAATAAAGTTCCCGGTAAATGGGACATAACTATTAGGTTCTCAGGCTTTGAGACAATAAAGTTCCGGGATTCGGACAAAATGGGGAATTATATTTTGGGGAAAGTGAAAGAGGAACGATCGGTAGAATCAGACAGAGGAAGTATTGAAGGGGACGATTCTGGCCCTGAGGACGAAGAATTAGAGGAGTTAGCTGATCAGATGGAACACATGATGATAACTAATAAAAAAGGGGCTAAGACAGTACAACCTTCGGCTCCTGACCCAGATCCATCAGAGTCTCTGGGCCGAACACAGCCCCCGCCCTATGCCAAAGGGGGAGGTAGATCAGCTTGCCCTGAGGTGTGGAGACAATTTCATTTACAAAATACTCCACATTGCTACCCAGTTTTTCAAAATGCACAGGGAAATCGGTACCATGAACCTTTGGACTTTAAAATAGTTCAAAGGTTAGCCGAATCTGTCCATGCTTATGGCACAACTGCGGCATTTGTAATAGCTCAGCTGGAATCCTTGGGCAGATATTGCATGACACCCTCAGACTGGCAAAATTTAGCACGAGCCTGCCTTTCACCTGGCACATATTTAGATTGGAAAGCTTATTACATTGAGTTCTCAGGTGAGCAGGCAGCTGCCAATGCAGCTAACGGACAACCGGCATGGGACCAGGATATGCTTATGGGGCAGGGATGTTTCGCTAACCAACAAACAGGATATCCGGTGCAAGTTTTTGAACAAATTAATTTTATTGGCACAAGGGCATGGAAAGCCCTTCCTAAACGAGGGGAAGTATCTGGAAATCTCACTAAAATTATTCAAGGAGGCAATGAAACATTTGCCGACTTTGTGGCCAGATTAGTTGATGCCGCTGGAAAGATCTTCGGCGACCCAGATACTACAATGCCTTTGATCAAACAACTTATTTTTGAGCAATGTACCAAGGAGTGTAGACAAGCCATAAATCCATACAAACACAAATCTTTGGATGTATGGCTGAAGATCTGCAGAGAGATAGGAGGGCCATTATCGAATGCAGGATTAGCCGCTGCAGTGATGCAGGTAGCCCAGGGACAGAATAGGAATTGATAATGGTGGGAAATATTCCGGGCTCCATGACACAGCCTGAGTATAGGTGGGGAATCTTGTCGGTTTTTCCAAAACCACTACCAGTATCACATACAGCCGCAATTTTCCCAAGAATTTTCACCACCAATGTTTCGTTGCAACTCTCGTTCCTTCCCTTACAAAAGAGATTGCACCTGTTACAGAAAATATGGGCTTTCCCTTTAAGGGAAGCTTATGTTTTCAGATTATTAACAACATATCTGAAGGCAGTGATTGTGTACCATTATACAATCAAACAGGCGCTTGGTTTGATCGCCCCTGGCGCGACAAGCCACAACAGGCTAATGCCACTTGGGCCTCTGGCCGATGGCCTGCCTTCATATCTAGAGGCCCTGGATCTACAAAGCTCCATCAATAGCCATCTAAAAGAAGGAATTATGATTATGATTACCAGCGTATTGACCTGGTTCAAGAACAAATAGACATTTTGATGGAAATTATGCAGCTTGGCTGCCAATGGAGATTTCCAGGACTATGTGTCACCTCAGTAACTTACCATAACTTCAGTAGAGCAGCTAACTTGTCTAGAAGTCTCTCCCAGCATCTTGCAGGTAACTGGAGCAGAAGCCTCGATGGACTCCTGAGGGACCTGCGACTCTCTATAGTGCACATCAATTCTACCCGGGTCGACACCACCTTGGTTTCCGGAATAGCGCAGTGGTTCCAGACGGCCTTTTCTCATCTGAGGGAGTGGGCGGGAATAGGAGCCCTGGCAGTGTGCCTGGTTCTAGTCAGTTGCCTAGCACTCTGGTGCATTTGTAGGATGCGTGCTCATCGATTTTGCACCCAAGCTTTTGTGGTGCAGGCTTTTGCTGCTTTAGAGGCTGAACAGTCTCCTCAGGTGTGGCTAAGTATGATGGATAGATAGCCATTTGGCCATTATGTCTATATTTTGACCTTCTTAAATTGGGCCGCTTTGCTGAGATGATATAGATCCCAGCCCCATGGGCAGGGTGAGAATGGCATATACTCAGATATTGCCTGCCTTAGGGCATGGGCACCTGTGAGGGGTGACGGCCGGAAACCGCAGGGGGAGGACCCGATTGTCCGACTCTGAGTCCCCCGGAAGTATACCTGATTTCATAGAGGTTGATGTTAGAACTTGTCTTGCTCAATGTATGATGGGGATGCCCACAGGCAGCAGATCAAGACCCCTCCTCTCCTCCTAAAAAAGACATCATGCCAGGCCAACGAGGCCTAGGAGGATCAGGTCAATGCTTCCACCCTTTGATTAATGCCCACTCCCATTGAGGAGTTTCTCTCACCTGTGTCAGCTTGGTCACAAGTCTTGGGGCAAAGGTATCTTGATCCTCGGCTTAAAATTAATAAATAAGGGGGAACTGTAGAGAGCCACAGATAGCAGCGCCCCCTGCTGCTTCTCCAGAGCAATGCGCATGCGCAATGCGCTCTTGAGTGAGCCCCTTATGTGCATGTGCAATGGTATGACCCTTGGTGGCACGATCCTTCTGCACCAATTGTGAGTGACAATGTGGCAGGCTCTGATTGGAGCAGTTGCACTATAAAGGCTTTCTGGGTGCAGTCCTCGGGGTCAACCGTTATTCAAGAATCCTGAGTAAACTGCCACAAGAAGAGTTCCCGGTGTTGGTGTCTTTCCTGCTGGTTGGGGGCGGCACCGACAATGTATTAGCATATATATGTGTGAAAATGTGTATATGTAGAGTGAGTGTGTGGGCTTATGCATGTGCAGTAGATGCATGGGTAGTGTATGAACATGAAGGACCAGAGGAGAATTGTGAGCGCATTGCTCTGCTACTCTCTGCCTCACTTGCTTGAGACAGAGGAATTTCTCTCTGAAGCTGAAGCCAGAAGGACTGGCCTACACCTCAGTGTTCCTCCTGGGTCCCCCCTACCTGGCAGCCCTGGGATCCAGACCTTTATGTAGGTGCTGGGCATCTAAACTGCGGTCTTCATGCTTGTGCAGCAAATGATCTTAGTCACTGAGTCATAGAGCCAGTTCCTATTTGTTGTGTGGTAGATTACTCTTTTTATAATATATAAAAAAGAAAGAGCTTCATTATAGACAGAAAAATAAGAGTCCAAACGAGAGAACAGGTGTGGAGGTAGGTTTTCAGTGTGACAAATGGCCAGTAATTGCTCAATTAATCTTCTGTGATAAGACAACTTGTGGAGGACTATAATGAGATAATTTGCTAAGAAACAGTGTATAATAATTTATTCTGGAATTCTCCTTCTTATGAGATCATTGAACTGGTTTCTCTTCTCTGTGGATGTGAGCTGTGTTGCCTCTCTCTCCACATACTACTGTTTAAGGATTGCATAAGAAGTCAGTAATGATTAACCTTGCATCCCACAGTTGCAGTGTATCTTCCTGTTACTCGGTATCAAGTGACAGCATGAAAAAAAAAAAAAGCAGAGTGTATAAAATGAATCTCAAACCTTGTGCAGAACTAAATAATCATGACCACCACATTCCTGCACTTGGTTTTGGAACTTTGGTCCAAGAGGAGATAAAGATGGTGGTTTTGGAGTTCAGAAGAAATCAGACAGGACCAGAGCAAGCTGAGAGTTGACCATGGGGTTAACGACCATAATTCTTAACGCTGCCTTGGCTTCAGTTTCAAGTCTGAAACAAGCCTATTTCCAGCTGGGTGCAAAAGTGACAACGTAATACCCACCTTCACTGCATAAATGTTAGCCACACTGAGAGTCATATAACATATGTTTGTGGGAAATTTTCATGTCTTTTTAAAAAAGAGATGTCTATGTATAAAATTTCCCCTCTATTTAGCTAACTTTGTTACAAAGTTTTCTGAGTTCTTCATGTACCCCAGACAGTACTCATTTTCCAGATAACACGTGAATACCTCATAGAAACCAAAGAAGGAATTGGTGATTTGATATTTTTAAAATTTTCTTTGATTTTGTCTCTTAGTTCCTGAACTCCAGTTTGTTGTTGGTTGGCCATCTTTGCCTGAGCATAACATCAAGGTGGGGTATGTGGAGGCAGCTGCTTTTCTCATGGTGGAAGAGAGGCAGAGAGAAGAGAAACAAAGGAAAAATCTAGGGCAAGATACAGTCCAAGGACACAAGGATACACTCCTATGCTCCCACATTCTCCAAATGGAGCACACCCTTGCTTTCCACTACTTCTCAACAAGGAAATGAAATCAAGGGATTAAACCAGTGATCTGGCCAGAATCATCTTGATCTAATTACTTCTGTAAATGCCAACAGGACACACACTCAGAGGTGTGTTTCAATATTCTCTCAAAATTCTGGCCAGGCCTAATTTCAGCCATGTGACCCATTATCTGCCATCTTAGTTTCACCCTGGCTGTTCCCTTGCCATCTGTGTCCTCATGGTGACTCTCTCTCTCTCTCTCTCTCTCTCTCTCTCTCTCTCTCTCTCTCTCTCTCTCTCTCTCTCTCTCTCCCCCCAGACTCCTTTCACTGGCATCAGAAGGGCTATGTAGCTTTTTATTTGATTAATCAGCAGGTGATGGAAAGCATACCAGGAAAGGAGATGTTTCATAATAATTACTGTGCCAAACTCTGAACCAGATCTCTGGGTAGAGAAATTAGCATTTGAATACACAGTACACAAAATCATCCTCCAACACTGTCTCCTTTGTATTGCCTTTGACATGCTGGACTAAGAAAAAACAAAACAACAAAACTTTACAATCAAACAGGATAATAGATGTAAGTCATAAAATGCTGCCTTTTGAGAGTCATTAGCTGAGGTTAGGAAAATATTTGCTCATTAGGATGTTTGACTTTATGACCAGAAGACCGATTCCTCAGTTAAAACACATTTATTGTTCTGAAAAGAATCCACATCCCTAAGAATTAATGCATCACACGTCCTAGTTGGACCCAGGATTTTTCAACCATTGAAATGGCTGTAAATGGAAGGCATTTCTCTATGTTCTAGAGTCTACAGCTGAAAATTGTTGCTATTGATTTTTTTTCTTCTTGACTTAATTACCTTTGAATTTTAGAAAAAATTATTCTAAAGAGTTATTCTGATCCCAATGTCCCATCTACATTCCTGTTCCCACATTTACTGTTTTCTTAGTTCATACTTCTTATACGGTAACTGAAAAAGGTCCGTGGTGTTTGTTTACTCACTTGCTTACTTTTGTGAGACAATGCCTCAGGTATTTCACCAAGCAGTAGAGGATGACTTTGGACTTTGAACTTTTAATCTCTCTCTCTCCATCCCCAGAGATCTGGAATTATAGCCATGTGCCACCATGCTTGATATATGCAGTGCTGGGCATTGAATCTAAGATCTTGTGCATTCTACACCAAACACTCTATCTACCAGCTAAACTTTATCCCCAGTTCCTCAAAGGACAATGTTTAGAGGCCCTTTCTAACCTTTGACCTTTGACATGCTCGAGGAAATTAACACTGATGGGAACACTAATTCTGTAACCCTATCAAGACTGTGATTGCTCATTTGATTGGGATCATGACCACTTAACTACTGACTTTTCTCAGTAACAAACGTTTCTCCAGGGGAGATCATGCTGGTATCAAGCAGTAATCCATGTCAAATGGAATACCCATACAGCCCTAGGGAAATGTGAATTAACATACGTAATAGTGAGAGAAGAGAAGAAACCTGTCACCTTAAATCACTGGTTCTCAAACTTCCTAACGCTGAGACCCTTTAATACAGTTCCTCATGTTGTTGTGACCCCCAACTATTTCATGGCTGTAATTTTACTACTGTTACAAGTTGTAATTTAAATTTTTGATACGCAGGATATCTGATATATGACCCTTGTGAAAGGATCATTTGACCTCCAAAGGGGTTGCAACCCACAGGCTGAGAACCACTGCTTTAAATATTCCTTACAATGTCATATGCAAGATCTTTTCCTGTTCTATCTAATTTATGGAATAGCCTCTGTCTGCTAGGGAACATTGCTATGTGCACAGTCCTGAAACTGGTGAGATGATTATAATGGCTGCTTCCGTTCTAGCCAAGAAAGGATCTTAGCCCAACAGAAGAAAATGGAAAAACTAATTTTTGACCAGTGGATCTTGACGCAGCAGGTGAGTCCTTAGAATATAAAATACCAGGGAAGTTTAGTGATGGAGTCAGGGAGTCACATGTGAGAGTCAGATATGCATCCTTAAATTAGGAAACTCATGATCTTTGATTAGGGTTATTCGGAGTGTGGGAAGGAAGGTATTATTGGAATATATTAGAGACAACTGGTAGAGCAGTGGGCAAATATCTTCCACTATATTTAAAACTGGTCTCTTCCTTCGTCCTTATCAATGCAGTTAGCTTTAATTTCACTTCTTGACAGTGCTCTTTCTAGCAAAATAACATTACATTTATAACCATCCACAGATGTCTGCATAAATTATTCTTTATCACTTCCTCCCTGCCCCAGGCCATGGAGAAGTGTAAGGATTCAGAACTGACCAATTTAATTGGGGTATCCAACCTTAACTGCAGGCAGCTGGAGCTGACCCTGGGCAAGCCTGGGCTCAAGCACTAGCCTGTGTGCAACAAGGTGAGTGCCCAATTCCTTTTTCTTCTGCTCTTGTTTTCTTTCCTTCATGCCTGCCTTTAATTTTTAAAGAAAATTTAAAATTTATTCACTTTACATCCTGCTTGTAGCCCCCTCCCTTGTCACCTCTTGATCCCACCTTCCCTCTCTCCCTCCCTCCCTCCCTCCTTCCCGTCCTTTCCCTCCTTCCCTCCCGTCCTTTCCCGTCCTTCTCTAGTCCTCAGAAAGGGGAGCCCTCCTCCCTCTAACATCTGACCTCAGCCTATCACGTCTCATCTTTACTACCTGGATCTATCTATTGTACCTACAGCAAGCATGACTTTATGAGATTAAATAATCCAAAGTCTCTCCACAAACCAGAATAGCAGAGAACATTAAATTTACTATGAGGACACAGTTCTGCAAGCACGGGCAAGCCACTAGGTGGCGGTAGAAATCACACATTGTAGGCAAGCATCAAGATTCGTTCACAAGAGGAAGCAAGTAACTCCGTTCTGTGAGTGATCTTAAGACTGGCTAGCAGACCTTAAGGCCTGGGCTGTTGGTGTGTTCAGGAAGTTGTCTCCTGTGCCAATGTGTTCCAGGCTCTTCCTCACTTTTTCCAGGACATTCTCCACAGTTGACTGGAGAGTGGGGGCTGACTTTCACACTAACTCTGGTGCCCCATATTTGACCATGGCCCCTGGATGGGGAGGCCTGATGGCACTCAGAGGAAGGATAGCAGGCTACCAAGAAGAGACTTGATACCCTATGAGCATATACAGGGAAGGAGGTCCCCCTCAGTCACAGTCATAGGGGAGGAGAGTAAGGGGAAAATGGGAGGGAGGGAGGAATGGGAGGATACAAGGGATGGGATAACAATTGAGATGTAATATGAATAAATTAACAAAATATTTTTAAAAAAAAGATGGGTGAGCTGTGGCTGAATGTGGCACACCTGGAAAATTCTTACTCATTCTGCTACTTACAAGGCCCTGTCTGGAGATATCTAAAGTTCCCACATATTTCTGCCCAAATCAGGGTGTATGTGAGAAAAGTGATTGTTTTGTAAATATCACAGCTTTGCTACCTAGCAATTAATATCATGGCCAACATAATCCACCCTGTGTAGGTCAGCACCATCATCGGCAATTAGTATACCCAGGAAATTCACATAGATCAAGGAGACCTGACAGCTGGGACCTATGTGGGGAGGACGCTAACAGTACATAGAATGAGATAAAGTTCAACACATATCCATCACATTTACATGAAACATACTATAGGTATATTGTAAAGAGAGTAGCAGTGGTGCCTTGCATCAGAGAGCACAGCAAGGTGCACCAGTGTGATGGGCAGAAACCATGGAAGAAATTCATCAGGTATGGGAAAATGTTATCATTACGGATAAGGTGACTGTGGAAATGCAGACTGAAGTACCTTATGTGAGGCATCTTTGATTAGGTGGATGATATTACTTGTGTCATTGAGATACATGGAACAGGAGGCTCCTGCAATTTCAAAAATACTCTCGTTCATTCAGTGGGAAGTTAAAACTAAATTTTTCTTGTGATGGTTTTATCTTGTGCCCTCTGGTCTTTGACTTTCAGAAGTCAAGGGTTTGTTCTGCTAGTATCATTTGAGGGATTAAAAACCTTTGTGTTTGGAATTGGACTCTGTAAGTTTCCTGGGTTGTCTCAGTCCTGTTAGGGACAAGGAATGCTTTCCAATCTTTGTTTGGCAGAAAGGACATTTGATAAATATAAGAACATATGGCGTACTTATTCTTTGTCAAAATTGTCTGTTTCTGTTTTATATTTGAAAACATTGGACACCCTTCCCTCTTGTTTTTGTAGGTCTGTTCTACGGAGCTCTACTAACCCAGGATAAGGGGTAACGCCTGTCACATAAGCATGAAGGACCCCAGGAACATGCAGGTATAGTTTGGAGGGGCTCCAGATAGAGCATATGAATTTCTTTCCTGATTATTTCCTGACATGATTGGCATTTACTAGAAGAAGTTTTCATCTTTGTTCTGGTGTTGTCTTGGATGCAATTGCTTTAATTTCCTTCAATGGCTCAGAGGACACGGGCCTTAAAGCTTATTAAACATGTGATCACTTGCAAAGATACTAGGGCTAGCAAGGTGGGGTTACATCTTTGCATGGGGTCCCACAAAGGTCCACTGGGATTCCTTTTCAATAGTGTGTTGGAATAGTGTGCCATGTCTTCAGTTATATAATATATTCTGTAAGAAGATAGAGTGACTTTTAAAATGGAAGCAGGAGGAAGTGAGTGTGTTACATATTGATAACATCTTTGTGATCATGGGACTTTTAAAAACTATTTATTGGAACTTATAAGGGAGGATATGATGGCTTGTAAATGTCCTTGAAATTTAGAACTTAATAGTGCCAAAGCCAGAGTTAGGAGGAAGTTCCATTTATGGGACTATTTGTTTGATTATTATTTATATTATGTGTTTACTTAAAGAGATTGTGTCTTCCAATGAAATATGCTTCTTCAGTGAGATCAAGCAGGTCAAAAACTGCATTGCATACCTTGTTTGGAGACACAAATTCCTAAACTTCAGGGAGTGTGATGATGAGAGTCTTTAATATCCACCACACATAGTACCGTAAGGGATTTAACAAGCCCTTAACTACTGAGTTCTCCTAGGCACTCTATGTAGAGGAGGCCAGAGTCCTCTAGTAATAGTCTGACAAAGACTGTCAACTGATGTGAGTGCAATGGGAAAATACAATTGATTTACCATCTAAAATAATATATCTAGTCATGAAGATTATATCTTTTCTGAGAAAACCAGAGATGCTGAATTTCATGACAAAAGGCATCCTTGTCAATGGCTATTTCAGTTGGAGATGCTGAGTTTCATGACAAAAGGCATCCTTGTCAATGGCTATTTCAGGTGGACAATGCCACTGGGTGACCCCTGTGTCTGTTCCAATTATCTGCAGCTTCAGTATCTTAATGGACAAGAGTATCTGTAGAAGAGATTACCCGTGTGAAAGAGCAGAGTCCTTACTGGATGTTTTGGATGTTATATAATTATATAACATTATGTAATACTATAAATTATGTAATCATCTGGTGTGGTGTGAGTAAAGACCCTGTAATCCAAATGGAATGAACAAATCCACTGACACCTTCAGATAGGTCCTTCATTACAACTTTGCTAGTAATAAAGTAATACATATATATGTATATATATATATAATACTATATAAACACATTTACACACACATACACACACACATATACTACACAGACACACAGACACCACACACATGCCCACACACACGGCATACAAGCCTATACCACAAGGTCATTGGTATTAATCCATAAGCAACCTAAAAACACAGACCTCGTAAAGTATCTTAGAAAAAAGCAAGGGAATTGTTTGAGCTGTTTCTATAGAAGGGAATCCTTGGTACCTTTCTACAGAAGGGACCCCTTGGCACCCGAGTTTGTTTGGAATTCCATCTCTCATGTGCAAATTCACCGCTGTGATATGGTGGTTCTGTGTACATCCTAAGGAGCTCAAGACTTTGGCAAATTGACTCCCCTCTTGGCTCCCTCTAAGCCTCCTACAGAGACTGAATTCTCCAGCTTCTTGGAGCTTTAATCCCTGAGCTTCTGGGTAAGTTGGATACTTTTTCTCTTTTTTTTTTTTTGAAGTTTTTATTTATTTATTTATTTATTTATTTATTTATTTATTAATTTATTCATATTACATCTCAATTGTTAGCCCATCTCTTGTATCCTCCCTTTCTTTCCTCCCTCCCGCTTCCCCCTCTATTCCCTTCCCCCATGTCTGTGACTGAGGGGGACCTCCTCCCCCTGTATATGCTCCTAGGGTATCAAGTCTCTTCTTGGTGACTTATTATCTTTCCTCTGAGTGCCACCAGGCCTCCCCGTCCAAGGGACATGGTCCGATATGGAGCACCAGAGTTTGTGTGAAAGTCAGATCCCCTTCTCCACTTAATGGTGGAGAATGTCCTGTCCATCATCTAGACTGGGTAGGGGTTCGAAGTTTACTGCCTATATTTTCCTTGAGTGGTGCCATAGTTTGAGGAGGACTCCAGGACCCAGACCCATCTGTATTTTTCCAGGACCCTCTGGATCCTTCTATTTCCTCATTCTCCCAGGCTTCTCACCCCTAAAGTCTCAATAGGATTTTCTCCCCTCTGAACAACCTATGTGTCCCTCAGTAGAAGAATGGATAAAGAAACTGTGGTATATTTACACTATGGAATACTACTCAGCTATTAAAAACAAGGAATTTCCGAAATTTGTGGACAAATGGATTGAACTAGAAATTATCATAATGAGTGAGTTCACCCAGAAGCAAAAAGAGTCAAATGGTATATACTCACTTATATCGAGACACTAGGCCAAGGGGTACGCCCCCATGAAAAACTTTACCTACCAAGAAGTTGGATGCTTTTTCATGTTTGTCTTGCCTTCCAGATCACATGTGTATTTCTTGTTGTTTGAACACCAGGAGAAACACTGATAAAACCCTTGCAATTGCTACTTCCCAAAAGGGTAGTAATACCCATACCTATTCTAGAAATGTAAATAGAACAGCTGTTATCTCTCAAACACTGTACACAAATTTCCAGATACATCAGTTTGAGGTCTTAATAGGGCAGGAGGAGGTAAAACATTCAAAACATACACAGGTGTAGGTGAGGTGCAAGAAAAATGTTTTTATTTGTTTATGGAAAAGAATCAATGTTTAGTGATTTTGCTCCAAGATGTACGGTTATAGGTCAATTCAGGGGTGCGTTGCTAAGCAGCATGGGTAGGAGGTATGTGTCCAGCTATCTGAATCCAAGATTCCAACATCACACAAAACAGCTTCTAACAGAACTGGTGGCAAAGGCATCCATGCTAATACTCATCAAAGAATGGAAAGTTAGGGTGATCTTTAAACCTACAATGAGAAAGAACAATGAACAATGTTTCTGGTGACTGTTTCTAGTAGATTTCTACGGAGATGGGGGATGCCACTGAGGTGAAAGTTGAAAACTATATTCTGACCAACCATAGGACATGTGTTCTTACTTTTAGAAAAAGGTCTTTATAATAGATCCGAGGAAGAACAAGTGAGCTGTTCAAATTATATTTTCCTCGGAACTTAACACATAGAGAGCCCAGAGTCAATCATTGAAAAGCTACACATCTTTCTGTGAAGGAAAAGGATGACTATCTCCTTTTACTGCACATTTTCAAAGATGCAGAAACTGATTTTTGCCTTGTTTAGAGTTGGGTAAGCCCAGTCATGTATTTAACAATAATAAACAGGTTTTTTGGAGTCTGTGAGATGGCTCAGCAGGTAAAAGGACTTGTTGCTATCCCAGGTGAGTTGACGGACCCACATGATGGCAGGACAAAACCAACACCTGCAAGCAGTTCTCCAACCTTCACTTGCATGATATGTGTGTGCATGTATATACCAAGTCAAAATAAAAAATAAAAAAAAATACCCTTGGGTGATAAAGAAACTGATAGCAGCTTAGTGTCTGTTCTCTGCAATCAACTGTTCTCTGGCTGTTTATGACACAGGGTAGGTATGTTATACTTAGGACTAGAAGGAACGGCGTTTATGAGAGTGAAGATCCACGGCCAAGGAACTTCCTCTATAGTAGAATGAAACTGAGAAAATGATTTATCATTTTTGTTTTGGTTTTTCAAGACAGGGTTCCTCAGTGTAGCCTTGGCTGTACTGAACTCACTTTATAGACCAGGCTGGCCTTGAACTCACAGAGATCCACCTGCCTCTGCTTCCTGAGTTCTGGGATTACAGACAAGCAAGCACCACAGCTACCTGCATGGTTTATAATTTTAATAAGAGTAAAAAATCATTGATTGCATTCTATTATTTCCATCTCTTTGAATTAGTGTGCTCACTTCATTTTTCTCTATATTATGAGAATATTAACAATAGTTTGCCAGTATAGGTAATAACATATCTGACAATTTTGGATCACACACAATTGTGCATGCTAGCACATTTCATATATTATCATGATTAATTTGAAATAATTGTGAATTAATTTTCTCACAAGGAGAAGAAATTCCTTGCTTAACCTCTTTCATGTTGTACATCATATTGCAAATGCTATAGACTTGAGGATAACATAAAGGAGAATTATGATCTTTCATTCTCTCCAGTACAGATATAGATGCCCTTCAACAGGTGAATGGGTGATGAAAATGTATGACATATGTACAGTGTAATTTAATTCAACTGTAAAGAACAATGAAGCTATGAAACATGAAGAAAAATGGATGAAATTGAAAAGTACTATATTAAGTAATGCACCCCAGGCCCAGAAACACAGATCTTGTATGGTCTCTGTTATATACGCATTCTAGATATTAATTTTTATATTATGTGTATCAATGTGAGAGTGAGTGTGGGTAGAAGTTAGGAAATTAGAAAGAGGCTGGTAAGTGGGGAAAAGAAAGGTTAAGAAGGGAAGATGGGGAAATTAAATACACGTAGTTGAAAGTGTAACAGGGAACACTGTAGGTGGCGGGAGACAAGTGCAGAAGGTGGTCAAGAAGGCAAGGAATGGAGTGTGAGGGAGAGCGGTTCAGCCAAAGCCAAGTTCATGTGAAAAGGATATAAGGAAACATGTTTCTTTGTATGCTAATTAGAATGTAACAGTAACCGTCATGTTACTGCACACTATTTGCTGATTTGAAAATGTCTTTTTACTACAACCTCTTCTGACTTTGCCTTCAGATCTCCAAGCTTCAGAACCTCAAGTCCTAAGTGTTCTATTTACAGCAACAATCCAGACATTCTTGAGAAAATATTTGTCTGAGTCCTAAACACACATACAGTGCAAAGGAAATAAGAGGTTTGATATTCTTAAAGCCATTAAGTTGGTAAGAGTCATATTAAATTGGTAATGATTCCATATGGAGAGGAGTGAGAGCTGTTGACCTTGTACCGCACGGATGATGAGGTGCCTTTGGGAGGCTCAATAAGGGATTGAACAGATTTTAGAGACGACATTGTGAAACTGATCATTACAATGGTTAAACATGTGACATTGAAATGCTCAGATTGTATATCTGTAGGATTCACATAGAATCAAAAGATCTGCAGGAAAAACATAGACTCAGCAGTGATGTTGGCTGACTCAGCACATTCCATGCAATGGGTACAGGGTGAGGGAGGTGCATAGGATCAAGGTGACCCTGCATCCACCATCCCTTTGCTGTGTTCAAGACCAAAGCTCTGACAGAGTGTAGAAAGAGCATTCTAGAAATCTGTCTTCTCTGACTCTAAGTGGCCTTTGACTTCCTAATATTGAGGTAACTTTTGACAGTCATACTTTTAATATACTCTCCTTAGAAAATAAGTGAAGAACCATCAAAATTACAAAAGTTATGAAGGTTACTTACATATCAGCGGGAAAGTACCGAAGATTTTTGTTCAGGTCATCCAAAATGTTCATGTCATCAGAAGCCAATTGGAAATCAAAGACCTGTTATAGAAAAAGAAATGTTATTTTAAATATTTATTTAGAAAGAATATTTGTCAATCTTGTTCAGAGACAATATTTAAACTATCTGAGAAGTTCTCCCCAATTCATAAGGTCATCAAGCAAAAAATTCAAGTGAATAATGAAGACATGATTAAGTGGAAATATATCCTCACACACAATATGCAATACCACAGATGAAAGGAGATATGAAATTGACATGATTCAAAAAAGATAATGTCATGCATGTGAAAGATCCAGAAAAGTGCACAGACAGTTTTGGAAATATAATTCGGTATTTTTTTATGGATACGGTTGAATTTGCATATCACATACCGAAGAATTGAGATGAGAAAAAAAGGTAATTTCCAGTATTATTTAAAGTAGTAATTGCCCGACTATTAGTGACTCCTGGCCAAAGGACTCAGAAACTGTCTTGAAGACGACTCATTATATATAATTCTAACCAGTTTTGTTATGAAAAAAAAAAAAAAAGAAAACTGTTACAGTACTAACACATGGGTCCACCATTCATTGGTGTTACTCTAAAATAGTGTTATAGAGAAATAATACAAATATCAACAACTTAAAAGCAGACAAATTTAGTTAAGTGGTGTACTGCTTAATTTATTAAACTTTTTTTTTACATTTGAAAATTCCCAAATTAAAAAATGAAAGATGCAGTACGTATGAAAGATGAAGCTTAGGAGTCCTGGTGCCCAACCTTCTCATCACCTGCATGTTCTCTCTGATCCGCTCCTCACTGAAGCTCTTGGCCAGGACCACAACACCACGCTCTAGCTGGTAGCGAAGGGCAATCAGGGCTGGAGTCTGCTTATATTTCTTTGCCATGGCACAAAGAACTGGATCATCCAAGAGGAATGGGGTATCCTCCTTAATACTAGAAGGAAAGACAAATTCCAGACACTGAATGTCTCTTTTTGTTGTTGTTGTTGGGGTTGAAAACAGACGAAAATGGCCACAAGAGTCCAGGAATTATCATATGGAGTCAGTGGACCATCAGCTGGTCATCCTCTGGGAACTTTCAGAAATGCGACCCCCACCTCTACTATTGTAGAACTAAGAATGTGTTAATAACTGTGACTTAGAGAGGACCCCTGCTGCTGTTATTACCAATATTTGTATCTCTGAGTCCCCAGGGCACCATAGGCGACCAGAATTATGTCATTCATCTTGCAGTAATCCAGCAGTTTGCTCTGGTTCAGGTAAGGATGACATTCTACCTAAACATAAACAGCATAGGAAGGTATCAATATATGAAATCTCATTAACATCAAAAAGGAATATTAAAGGGAAGGAAGCTGAATAAAATAACCAATATTAGCATTAAATATGAATTGAAAGTATCAATATCATATCTTAATCTTTTCCAATGGATTAAATATCTCTCTTGGGAAGTTAAAATAAAAAAAACATTCTTGAGATTCAGTCATCCCATGGACCAGGTCTTAGATGCTAAATACCAGTTTTTACTACGGAGACATGATTAATTTCACTTCATTCCATGTGGGAAGTGAAGGACTTCACAGAGCTTTGGATATTGAATAGTAGACTAAAGCAAAGATTTGGTCAAATATTCAATTGAGGTAAAGTCTGAAGGAAGTTGTTAGGATTCCTGCCAGTGGTACTGAGTTGACTTCTGCATCAAAAGAAGAATAATTGAAATAAGTACAAGTACAGAGAAGAAGAGGGGAAGAGAGGGAGACACATACACACAGAAATATGGTCAATATATATAGATTGACCATAAAGTATTGTCCTTTGGTGATGGTTGTTATACTAACTCATTCCTTACAGTATTAATAATTAAAGAAAAGAAATCAAAGTGCATCTTATCTTACAATTTGTAAGTTTGTTTGGCCATTATAATAAAATTCTCTTCACACTAATATATCATGTAAGAAAAGTGAATCTATAATCTATCTATCTATCTATCTATCTATCTATCTATCTATCTATCTATCTATC
>OU015749.1:6679496-6702164 GCA_907169655.1 Acomys percivali | reverse complement strand
CTCTCTCTCTCTCTCTCTCTCTCTCTCTCTCTCTCTCTCTCTCTCTCATCTATCTCTCATCTATCTGTCTATCATCTATCTATCATCTTCTATCAACTATCTATCTATACTTTTATATATAGATAAAATATACACTTAAGAGGTCCTTTGAATGTATTATGGATTCTAACTTAGTCTTATTTTTTATGGGCTTTCTGAGTATGTGAATGAGTGTTTCTCTGTGTTTATTTCTGCTTCTTGAGCCTTTTCTTGGGTTGTGTTCCTTGTTTGTTTTGTTCTATTATGTATTTACTATTGTTCTATCTTGCTTTATCATTATCCCTTAGAAGCCTTTTTGTTCTCTAATGAGAGATAGAATGGGGATGAATTCAGACAGGAGGGGAAGTGGGGAGAAACCTGGAGCAGAGGAAGGAGAAACCATAATCCAGATATATTATGTGAGAAAAAATATTTTTAAATAATAGGGAGAAAAGAAATCTTACCTTTACAAAAAAGATATCTGTCTAGGTCCAGTTTTACTAAATGATCGAATCTAATATCACTAGTTGTTAGATTATTTGAGTGCTGGCTTGTTTGTGATCGTCTCTAGCTGCTTTCAGTTAAACTTTGAAACACCATCAATTTTTAACTTCCTTTGCTCTAATACTGTAACTACAATTATGGATGAGAGCACTTCATTTTGTAGTGGATGTGTTCCATAGTTTGTGGGAGTGAACAGTTATTTCTGTAGAGTACTTTCAACGGGTTCAGCAAAATATTAAACATATATATGCAGATGAAGACACATGCACTTGCTTGTACTGTAGAACTTGGGGATAGACCAGAGGTTCTCAACCTGTGGGCTGTGATTCCTTTGAAGGGGGTGTCAAATGACCCCTTTACAGGGACCACATATCAGATATTTACATTACAACTCATAACCAAAGCAAAATTATAGTTATGAAGTAGTATCAAAAATAATCTTATGGTTGGGAGTCACTACAACATAAGGAATGGTATTAAAGAGCTGCAGCATTAGAAATGTTGAAAAAAAAAGAAAAAAAAAAAAAAAGAAATGTCGAGACCCAACTCTTGGGAAATAGAATCAGGGAAAAGAGAATGGGAAGATTATCTGGGCTCCTTGGAGAACAGTCCGCCCGACACTGATGATCTATGTGCGTTGCACTCATTAGCTTGCTAGGGAGCTCTTGGAGCATATCAAATGTTATTCAGCTGAACACTTGAAGTCAATAAAACTTAAATTATACAAACAAACAAAAACCAAGAAAACAGCCCCCCAAACAAAACAAAACAAAAACCTACCTAAAATATCCAAATGTTAACTATAAATGGCGGATCTGGACTCAGGGGGGCCCTACACAAACTACTGTATCAACCAAGGACAATGCATGCAGTAAACCTATACCCCCTATTCAGATCTAGCCAATGGACAGGACATTCTCCACAGTTGTGTGGAGAGCAGGGACTGACTTGGACATGAACTCTGATGCCCCCTATTTGACCACCTTCCCTTGGTGGGGAAGCCTGGTGGCACTCAGAGGAAGGGGAAGCAGGCTATGTGGATGAGACCTGATAGGCTGTGATCAGATGGTTGGGGAGGAGGTCCCCTTATGTTACAGGCTTAGGGGAGGGGAATAGGGTGAAAAAAGGGAGGGAGGGGAAATAGGAAGATACAAGTGAGGGGGTAACAATTGGGATGTAGCCACTGAAAACTCTCTGCCCCTGGATACAGAAACAGAAACTCATGATCAACAGGAGATTGCCTTTACTGCCTAGAGTCAAATATGATGAGAAAGAAATGGAGGAGCAAGGAACAAAGCAAAACTTCAGTGGAATGAAGAGACGGAAGAAAGGCCCTGTATGTTCTTTATCCATGAAGGTGTATGTGTGTGTGTGTGTGTGTGTGTGTGTGTGTGTGTGTGTGTGTGATGGCATGCTGTTTTGATGTTTTATTTAGTGTCATGAGCATATACTCTGTCAATATTATTATCAATATATTAAATTGGATATTTTAATTGTTTGTCATATTGATATAGTTTTTCTTTAACTCAAAGTCATAAGGAAAAGTCTTTATTACTATAATTTGTTATTTAAATGTGAAATAAAATGAAGTAGTAATGATCTGAGGAAAAAACAATTGGGAAGTAATCTGAATAAATTATTTAAATAAAAAAAGAAAAAAAAGAGTCTAAATGTAAGAAATAAAACTGTGAATCTTTTATAAGTAAACAAGCACTGATAATTTTAATTAATTGAATGTTGCATAATAAGAGTTAATGAACATTAATAAATAATTTTCTGGTTAAAAAAAGAAAGGTTGAGAACCACTGTTTTAGACTCACTGATATTTCATATCATTCTTCCAAATGTGGTTTATTACATAACTGATGTAAAAATATTACCTCTGTATTTTTTTCTTTGACAGTTATGTCATTATGTACCCAACACATGAATATCTAAGTTATATTTTCCCATACATTTCTTGTATGTGAGTTATGAAAAGTATCTTAGATCATAGAATCAACACACAATAGATGTTTTTAGGCACCGCATCAAACCTATATGCTGCCACAATTTCTTGGGTATGGACTTCATCTACTACTGATGTTGCAACACTCTCTTCACTCTTCCTTTATTGATTCAATCTCTGGGCTAAATGTACCTTCCTTTTTGAAGTGTGACTAATGACTTCATCCCTTAATGATAGCCTTGACCGCTCTAAATTATTTCATATAGCTCAGCAATATGGTCTCCCTTCATAATTGTTTTTGCCTTACCAAGTAAAGACACAATTATGAGCTCTCCCCGAGCCCTGGATGAAAGCTCTGGTTTTTTTTTTCTCCATAAAAGAAAGATGAACAACTAGGAGGATGCACAGACAGCTGTCAACAGGACAAGAAGAAAGGAAAGAAAGCCAGAAGGAAAGTCGATAAAGACGTTTACCTGGTTGCACACAGGCTTGTACTTGAGCCCCGGCTTGTTCAGGATCATCTCCAGCTGCCTGCGGTTAAAGTTGGACACCCCGATGGACTTAGCCAGCCCTGCATCCTTACACTTCTCCATGGCCTGGGGAACAAAACATTGCTGAAGAATAACTTGCAATTGGAAGCCAATGATAGAAATGCAAAGCTATGTTGCTAGGCAGAAGAGTGGTAAAAAAACAAACAAACATGCAGTTCATAGTTATTTACTGTTAAAGAGTGGAAAATAATAAAGGAAATGGCAGAAAATAGACTAACAATAAGAGACTTGCTGTACTGTCCTTAGGCAATTGTGATTTCTGTATAGGGAGGAATGCAGGTTCCAGTTGTCATCCGCAGTCTTTTTTCACTTTGTTCTACCATGCATGCCCCTACTACTTAAGCAGAAGGGTCATGAGAAAGACCATAATATGCACAGCAAAGGTGACTTATTCCTTTCTTCCATGTTGAGTTGCGTGACTTGTATATCTCTTTTATTTTTTCAGTAACATTCACTGACTTGGTTCTTTGACAATGTCATTCGTGTATTATGTAGTACATTCGGATTGCTGTCACCCTCACTCACCCACTCTTATGTCCCTCCATGTCTATAACCTGTCTCTTCTCTCTACGAGTCCTCCTTTACCTTCATGTATTTTTGTTTTGAGGCCCTCGGAACTTAACCAGCATCCTCTATGACTAATGATTTGGAAATATCTCTTGGAGCCTGGTGGGTTCTTGAGTGGAATAGTCAACTGAAGATAATGACCATACCTTTCCCAGAATCTATCATTAGTAGCCAGTAGTTCAGCAGGAGGGGATATGGGCCCCATAGGACCCATGATGACAGGCTCAATCTTGTGCAGGCCTATTGAGAGGGAGGGGGCACACCTGCTCTGGAATTATGTCTGCATTGCCTGGATCATGCCCAGAAGACAGCACTTCACAGGGCTTCTCTCTATCTTTTTCCTGCCCTTTCCAGAGATGTTCCCTGAGTCTTATAATGGCTGATAACTCAACCATAACATTCTCTGGTTGTCTTTTTATTTTTCTGTGGTGTTTATTATAGTCACTCACCTCCCAAGTCTCACAGAGATCCACTGTGTCAAGTAGTAACTTTCCATGCTCATCCCATGGAAGCAGCTCATCCCCTGGCTGGCACAGTAGCAGACATTAGAGACATGTTAATATTTTCTCCTGTAGTTATGCTCCCACATTGGTATGTGGCTGGGAATTAAATCCCTAACATTAATGAAACACCTTTTCACATGTTTTACATTTAAATTTGTAAGGGATGCTTTACAGAAGTAATCCTTTAAGTTTTCATATGCTATATGTGATGATAAAGATACATTTCCATGCTATGTGGAGTGCTCCAGTTGACTCGTTATTTTTAATACATTTCCATGTTGTAGAGTCCATCTATCTCTGAGAAAGTTACTGAATACATGCCATTGATTTCAGGCAGTTGTAATCTTGACACAGAATAAACAATCAGGACTCTGATCCGTAGCCTTTAATACTCTGAGTGCAATAATGATAGAAAATTAGTAGAGTAATAAAAAGTTAATCATTTCTTTGCAAGATGAACTTTGATGTTGGAGCATTTGGGATGTTATCAAATATTAATGAATGTGAACTTTGAGTTAAAGACCATGTTTACTGTCAATAGAAGTGTCTGAAACAAAAACTGGCCAAACCTCTAATAATATAGAATTGGGGTATGGATAAGTGGAGATATTCCCAAAGAATAATCTGAATAGTGAATCATCTTTATCATCTTTACTCATTTACATGGCATGGTGAAAAAATATATATGTTATCCTGAGTAGTGTTTTTAAATTTTTTTGCATTTTATTTATATATTTATTTTTGTGTGTGCATGTGTATGTGGGTGTGCACCCACAGGCATGGGCTCACACATGTGTACCTAACACAGTGGATGATCAGAGAAGTACTTGTAGGCATGCACTCTTTCCCGCCATCATTTCTTCAGGCCAACCTTGTTTTATGACTCATGTACGTATATTGAGGCTATAAACACCGTTAGAAGCTAAACCCATCCACTCACTCACAAAATGATGGCCATGTTGACAGCTGGAGTTAGCCAGTTCAATATTACAAATTGCCTACCTTTAGAGACACTGGGAAGTGAATGAGATAGAGGTCCACATAGTCCATGTTAAGTTTCCTCAATGAACGTTCCAAGCTGGGTCTGACCAACTCTGGACGATGGGAAGTTGACCAAAGCTACAGAGGATAAATAATGGAAGTTGTGATGGATTAAGAAGTTACCATGCTTAGTGGATTTCTGTTACCTAGGATCAGGAAATTTCAACTGCTTACAACTGGCCACAAGAAATATACTTACTTTACTTTTGAATATCTTATGATGGTATCTATTTACATAAATTATTATTTGCATGATTATTAATAGGAAATATGACAAAAACGGAAGGGAATTTGTCAAGATATAAACACATTGTCAGTTCACACTGGGATTATGTATTAGAGAGCAGTTTAAGAATTTAATTTTGTCAGCCACTGAACTCAATGAGAAAGATTAAATATTTCTTTAATTTATATAACTAAAGAGATGCTTTTCAATATTTTAATATATTATGAACACAGTAAATAGATATTTTAGCTATTTCTTAATTTAACACCCAAAGAATTCTTTTATAATGCTCTGTTTTATCTATAAATATGATGACTGATATTTGTAATTATAAGTTTTGGAAAATAATTCAGCACAGAAAGGAACTTGTAGCTACAACAGAGTCCACCCTGATAATATAATTTAGATAACATGCTAAATCACAGTACTTTCAGTTGAGCCTCAGAAAAAGCAAGTGGTCTTTACATTAAATTTATAAATTAAAATATAGCAATGGTGAGAAAGCCGTCAACCCCCACATTCAGCATTGACTGCCATGTGTGGTTGTGCATGAATAAAGGAGGGCCAATAAGCACAATTCACCAGCTACAGGTTTGATAATTCAATGTTGTCTAACTACATCCCTTTTCATTAATTTGTAAAAGCATGCATTGTATATATGATACCTTTGAAGTATAGAATATATCTTCCCTTTTTACAGTGCCATCTTCAATCTTGCTTAGAATGGCCTGGCCTATTTCTTCTTCATTTTGGTATAAGTAAGAACAATCAATATGTCGGAACCCAACATCTATAGCTATTTTGGTGGAATCCATAGACTTTTTCTTAAGATGCTAAAGAAACAAAAACAAATAGTGTTTAGAGATCTGCATGATTAAGTCTAGCATACATAGTGACTTTTATAAAAATCAACCCCTCTCCCATATTTTCAGTTAGTCCTGCTTGGGGTAATGGATCCATCCACATTTTACTAGTTTTTTTCTACTTCAATAAGCGCATTGGTGTGAGATCTAAGTTCCAGATACCAGCCGACTCTAGTTTGAAAACAGTGGTTAGTATGCTATATTAAATCTTTTTCTAAGCCTTTAAATAATACATGTATTTAAAATAAATATGCACAAAGAAGATGAATACTCAAAATACATAGGTTTATACACAAGAAATTATGTACACCATAAAGGAAAATCTAAGTAGTTATTAAGTTTTATAACAAAATTTATAATTTTAGGAAAATTACATATAAAGCAAAATTTAAAATTATTATTTTTCCCACCAATTTTGGTTAAAAGATAAAAAACGGCGAACTAGACATATTCTTATTTATTTGTTAGTCATTAATTAAAATTTAGTTTTTATTTCATGCTTTAATTTTGAGGGTAAGAGGAATAAATAACTGTAAACATTTTTTTTTCACGAAACAGTATTAGCAGTTTTGCCAGAGAAGTAATAATAATAATAATAGTTAATTAACAGGGGGACCAGCTAAACAGATGTTGGATGCCCTAAAGGATGAGCCTTAGAGGGAAATAGCTAGAGCTCTTCTGAATGTGTATTATGGCTTCAAGAGCTGCCTCAGGCATCTGTATCATTAGGGAGGCCTTGGATGGTAGAGCGGGAAACGATGAAGCCAGAAAATATTTCCATGTTTTATCAAGCACTTCAGAGACCAACCATGGAGACTCATCAGCTGGACATACATGACTACTTCTTCTTTCATAGAGATCTAAAGGTAGGCATTTCTTTTTTAATTACTAAATCAAGAATTTAGCACCATTACCAGAAAAGTAGTCATCACTTTTATTTATCTGTGAACTCTGCAAGCTTTGATAATGACTCGTCTTGTCAAGGTATGCCCAGTGCTACACGGTGGCATGGCTCACTAATTGCCTTTGGATGTAAACCCTGCTCCCCAAGACTGACCCCATACCTGGCCTCCTTACTGGGATCATGAGCCTGTGATCAGACATGTCACAGGGCCAAGAGAGGAACCTAAGTGGACACAGAATTAAAGTGACTCCCAAAATGACTTATCCTTATTTCCACAGATTAGTGAACTTCTCAATTCTCATCAGAGAAAGTAATGAGGATATATTGTATGTGAATCAAGTCTATTCTCAATAAAGGAAAAATATTAAAAAGCCATAAACCTGAAAACAAAAGGAATCATTAAAGAACACTGTTTCTCATAGCCAAAATTTTGATCAATCCTTAGGTGAATACTAGTTAAATTTCTGGGCTACAATATTAGCAATAAAAGCAATGTATTCCTTTTCGGGGGCTGAACATATGGCTCAGTGGTTGAGAGTACTTCCCGCTCTTGCGGATGACCCATTTTTGGTTCTCATGTTGAAGGTCACAGTCATCTCTCAACTCTAGTTCCATGGTATCTAACTTCCTCTTCTGACCTTTCAGTTACTCATGGATTATGGGTTTACTCAAAGAAACCTAAGCAGTCTATAAACAATACTCTGTTAATTTACAGATGTTAGTATTACCTCATGGTGCTATTGTGTGCTTTACTTTATTAAGCTTATACGAGTTAATAGAATAGGACATAGGAAAACTGCATGATTGCTAATGACTGTTAAATGGGGTTGCAGTAAGCATGATTTTTAAAAGTTACAGTATTTATTTATTTATTATTAATGTGTGTGTATGTGTGTGTGTATGTGTGTGTGTGTGTGTGTGTGTGTGTGTGTGTGTGTGTGTGTGAGAGAGAGAGAGAGAGAGAGAGAGAGAGAGAGAGAGAGAGAGAGAGAGAGAGAGAATGGGGGTGGGGAAGAGAGTACACATGGAGGTCAGAGGACAACTTTCTAGGGTGGGTTCTGTTCATCTACTGTGTGGGATCTGGGAAGCGAAGTCGGGTCCCAGGCTTGACAGCAAACACCTCCAACTGCTGAGCCACTTACAGAGCCAAGATTGCTTGAGGCTCAACTGAAAAAATCATCAAATTGAGGTGGCATCTGCTGTTTACAGCTCCTCTAATTGCGTGGAAGTCCAGGTAACTGAGCCTGCAGGCTACGACACACTTGCTAGACAAAGATCCATAACAACTAGAAACTAGCGTGGAACACTCCCTCTGAAAGCAGAAGCTACTCAGTAGAGAGTAGCTAGGGTGACTACATAGAGAAACCCAGTGCCATTCAGTTTTAGTGTATGACAATTTTAGAACAACATGCAGTTAAACATTTTTTTTTTTGCCTTGACTAATGTACTGATTTTATATCATTGATGTAACCATTGTATTTCAGCACCATATACACAGTATACAATGGTCAAAATATTTAAATTGGCATTTCTCCTGTCTTGTAATTTCTTTAACAAACTTTTATCGTTCCTTACATATTTTATAGCTATTTGATAGGCTATTGTGCCCAATATCTATCTCCTGCAGTGTTTTGGAGAACACAACTTACTTCCTCTGCCTATCTGTGTGTGTGTAAGGTGTGCAACCTTTATCCACACTTACCTTCTAGCCTCTATCTTTTATAACCTCTAGTCATCTATATTATATTATATATGGCCGTAGACTTGCCTCAGATTCTACTTATGAAAATATAACGTTTTGATTTGCGTTTCTCTGATGACTAAGGAGGACAAGCATTTCTTTAAGTGTTTCTCCACCATTTGATATTCCTCTGTTGAGAATTCTCTGTTTAGTTCTGAGCCCCATTTCTCTATTGGGTTATTTGGTTTGGTAGTGTTTAATTTCTTGAGTTCTTTATATATTTTGGATATTAGACCTTTGTCAGATGAAGGGTTGGTGAAGATCTTTTCCCAGTCTGTAGGCTGTCGCTTTGTTCTCTTGTCAGTGTCACCTGCCTTACAGAAGCTTCTCAGCCTCATGAGGTCCCATTTATTAATTGTTGACGTTAAGGCCTGGGCTGTTGGTGTTCTATTCAGGAAGTTGTCTCCTGTACCTATGTGTTCCAGACTCTTCCCCACTTTTTCCTCTAATTGGGTTAATGTCTCTGGTTTTAGGTTGAGGTCTTTAATCCACTTGGACTTGATTTCAGAATGGCGAAGATCAATAACTCAACTGACACCACATGCTGGCGAGGATGTGGAGAGAGAGGAACACTCCTTCATTGCTGCTGGGAATGCAAACTAGTACAACTACTTTGGAAATCTATCTGGCGCTTTCTCAGAAAAATGGGAATAGGGCTTCCTCAAGACCCAGCTATTCCACTCCTTGGAATATACCCAGAAGATGCACTACTACACAACAGGGACATATGCTCAACCATGTTCATCGCTGCCTTATTCATAATAGCCAGAACATGGAAACAACCTACGTGTCTCTCAGTAGAAGAATGGATAAAGAAATTGTGGTATATTTACACTATGGAATACTACTCAGCTATTAAAAACAAGGAATTTCCAAAATTTGTGGACAAATGGATTGAACTAGAAATTATCATAATGAGTGAGTTCACACAGAAGCAAAAAGAGTCAAATGGTATATACTCACTTATATAGAGACACTAGGCCAAGGGGTACGCCCCCATGAAAAACTTTACCTACCAGGAAATTGGGTCAGAGGGGAGAAAATCCTATTGAGACTTTAGGGGTGAGAAGCCTGGGAGAATGAGGAAATAGAAGGATCCAGAGGGTCCTGGAAAACTACAGGCGGGTCTGGAAACTGCGGTCCTCCTCAAACTATGGCACCAGCCAGGGAAAATATAGGCAGTAAACTTTGAACCCCTACCCAGTCTAGCCGATGGACAGGACATTCTCCATCGTTAAGTGGAGAAGGGGATCTGACTTTCACACAAACTCTGGTGCCCCATATCGGACCATGTCCCTTGGATGGGGAGGCCTGGTGGCACTCAGAGGAAAGATAATAAGTCACCAAGAAGAGACTCGAGACCCTAGGAGCATATACAGGGGGAGGAGGTCCCCCTCAGTCACAGACAGGGGAAGGGAGTAGAGGGGGAAGCGGGAGGGAGGAAAGAAAGGGAGGATACAAGGGATGGGCTAACAATCGAGATGTAATATGAATAAATTAAAAAAAAAAAGAAACATAAAAAAAGACAGAAAAAAAAAAGAAAATATAACGTGACATTTGTTTTTCTGTGCCTAGACATTTCACTTAGCACAATGTCCCTGAATTCCATCCATTCAGCTGCAGATAACAGATATTTACTTTTCTATAGGCATAATAGTCTAAAATATGTGTATATGTACATGTTTTCTTTTTCTCTCTAGCTGCTGCATACTGAATTGCTACACATATCAATACTTGTGAATAGTGCCACAATGAATGTTAGTATTTATTTGCTATACCTATATAATTATTTTTTATATACTCAGAAGTGGGATCTCCAAGTGAGATCTACTTTTAGTAGTTTTGTAGGAAACTAAAATAAGCCACAGTACTGGCATAAAATGGATGCATAGACAAATGAGATGGAATAGATTTCATAGAACTGAATCCATGTTCAAAAATGTATCTCAGCAAAGGCACTAAAGCAAGAATAAGAAACAGGACAGGCTTTTCAACCAGTAACACCAGGAACGCTGAATGTCCTCTCATGCACGAAAATGTGACTGCAGTCTCCTACTTGATATAAATATAAGTCCAAATGAACAAAAGACAGTAGTATGAGAATTGAGATGATAAGTCTGCTAGAAGAAATGTGAAGGAACCTCTTTAAAACATTGCATAGGCAATTTTTGGATATGTTCTTCAAAGCACAGAACACAACAGCAAAAGCAGACAAATGATAGTATACTAGTCTTTTACGTAATAGTGGAAAGAGTCAACAGAGTAAAGAAACAATCTACAGAATAGGAAAAGTGCCAGCCAATTATCTCCTAAAGACTAATACCCAGAATTTACATCAAACTCAGCAGTAACTAAAACCAAGTAATTAAACATAAAAATACATGAATGGATTGAATAGACATATTTCAATGTTTAACTAATAAAATGCCTATGTAATATATACTATCAGACCGTGATATTAACTCAGTTTTAATTTTTCTCCTTTTCTGGGAAGCACATCAAACCAGAAGAAAAACCCAAATGACCAGAACAGTGAAGGAGCACATGACCTAAGCATAGTGCAGAGCAGGAACAGTCTGCCTCTCTCTTCTACATGGCGCAGCTCTAACCCAGTGAAGCAGAGGACCACAGCATCGGAAGATGGTGTCATATACCTCAGCACGGGAGACAGGGACAGTAATGGGCAACTTTCATATTCTTTTAGGTGTTTATGTACCAGTCCCCAACCCCAACACCTTTCCTATTACCTCTTCCGTTGCATAGGTGCCAAAGCCCAGTACAGGAATGGAGTGGCCATCATTCAATTCTATTTTCTGAACTTTAGAACTCATCTGCAGTCACTCTTCTGACACAGGAGACTCTCTTTCTTCTTTTGCCTTCGCAGAGCAGTGAACAGGTCCAAGTTATAACTCTGACTCTGTGACTAATCAGCTGTTAATGATATGAGGGCGGAGTGAGTCAACAGTATTCTGCTTGTGAAGTAAGAATTGGCACCAGTCCATTTATTGTTGGGCAAAAGATAATTCCTTAGGAAAATCTTACATAATGAACCCTAAGTAATTTTATTCAATAAACATTGTCATTAGTATACTCAATACATTATTTTAAATTGCTATAAGAGAGTGGTTATTGACAATTTCCACAATAGAAAACTTGAGATGTTTACTGTCTTAGTTTTCTGTTGTTATGAAGAAGACTCTGTTGTTCATACAGTATGTGACACACCAAAGTATCTCAACAACCTACAACGGTAACCTCTTCTTTTCCATTTTTATTTAGCTCATTTTTTTTTGTAGAGATAATGTCTACAAAAACCTTAAATACTTTTCCAGATAGAATAATCCCCAGTTTCATGTGGAGATGATTAGGGTGCCCTGCTCATTTGTCCACTTTTTGTTTCTGTTATCCTCTTTGAATATTTTGCAGTTTTAATGTTGTTTTCTCTTTTTGTACTTCATACTTCTGGGAGAAATGAAGAAATGGAGACATACCTTATTTTTTGGATTATAAGATGCACCTAGTTTTCAGAGAAGTAAAACAAGAAAAACAGTAAAAACAACAGTCGGACCATAAGATGCACCCTAATTCTCCCCCATCTTTTTGGGGAGAGTGGGCCTTCTGGTTTGGTATCATCATTACATTTTCTCACATAGAGCATTTTGGAGATTGAAATGAAATTTATTGTTGATTTAAGTAACAGAAATGACTTAAACAGGTAACAACAGGGACAAAATGCTATCGGATTAAACAAACATATTTAGCAATCCACATTAAAAAGAACCGCATTCTCTAAAGCTAACTTCAGAAGAGGGTTAATGTATCTAAAATATTCGTGTTGATCTAATCATGGTTTCACTGAGACCAGTTTTTCAGATCTATGTTCAGTTGCTTGGTTAGTGGTTTTGAGAGACAAAGGACTCATTTCTAAATTGTGTAAAGAAATTCCATCCTAAAACTACATGGGGGAAACATACAGGGACATCTTCATTCTCTTGCATTCAACACTATGCAAAACACCTTCATAGTCGTTCTCCATAAATATTTAGGAGCAAATTCTATTTCAAAGTTTAGAACTAAGGCTTTGCATAATTACTGTGGTCATCACAGTGTCTGAGGAGACACTGCCCTGTCCTAATTTGTTTTCTTACTTTAGAGCTACCTGTCCTGCACACATAAATCCAGCTTTGTGGAGAAAATTCCTTATCTTCACACAAACGTTCTATTAATTTTCAAATAAGAGACATTTCCTGAGACATTCTTCTAAAGATATAACATAATCACAAAAATATTGCCATCTATACTCCAAGGTGGCATAGCACAATTGCTCAACTGTACTGACATTTGGACACTGACTCTCTTACTTATCCCACACCTTTTGAACCTGATCCATTAAAACTAGTGCTATAGAAAGAAATATAACAACAAAAGTGTTTGAAGTCCACAATGAAAATTTCTCAACAAGGAAAATGTCTAGATCAGAGAAATTGATTACCTTGTGAATTATAATAATCATGTGAGGGGCTAAAGAGATTGCTCAGTGGTTAAGAGCACCAGCTGCTCTTCCAGAGGCCCTGGGTTCATTTCCCAGCAACCACAGCTGTCTGTGACTACAGTTCCGGGTGACCTGATATGCTCACATGGACATGAGTGCAGGCAGAACACCAATGCACACAAATTAAGTACAAATAAAAAGATAATGACCATTTAAAAATAATTGAGAATAATGATTCCTTAATTCTTCCAGAAGAATTTCTAGTTTGTTTTATGAGACTAGCATCACTTTGATATGGATAGAGTCACAAAATCCATAGAGCTGAGGACTACAGAACAATATCTTTTATGAACACTGATGTGAAAAAGCCTTAAAAATAAATAGGTACTGCAAAATGAGGAGTGTATTGCAAGAGTCTAACAAAATGCTGAAAGAGATTCTGTATAGAAATTCAAGAATGAGTCTAAAAGAAAAACTTGGTCCAAAGCAAGACACATTGGGGGAAAACATGGTCTTGTCAACTAACAAAGAAAACCACTTGGTAAACTGTAACTTTCAGCAAGCAAAGTAGGAAACATCTCAACACAACGAAGATTATTCAAGGTAAGTAGCTTTGGGCATTCACTAAGTGTCTTGTTATCTATTCTTTAATCAACATTTAACATCATTATTTATTTTACAGTTTCCAAGGAGACACTGCACCGCACTAATTCCTTTTGTCACTTTAGAGACACCTGTTGGGGGATGGTCTGATGTATTTTGATGCTAACCACTGCTTGCTGTCTGTGTGACCCATCTTTTGCTTAATAAAAAGCCATCCCACCTGGGCAGGGCAAAGGAGATAGGTGGGGCTAGGAGAGAGGGGAATTCTGGGAAAAAGAAAGGACCACCACGAGGAGAGAGGAGAAAGACCTGAAGGGAAGAGAGGAAGGCCGCCATGGGTTAGCTGGAGGAGAAGCATGTGGCTGGCATGGATGGAGAATCCAGCCCAGATGAAGAACATTAGCAAGTATATGGGATTATAGATGGGAGGTAGCTTGATAGAAGTTATTAGAAACAGATGGCATGGGATTGAGACAGGGATCCCATTGCCTGTCCCACTATGGGAGGTAGTTTAGAGAACTGATATCTGCCCTGCCCCAGGTTAACTAAGGCTATTTTAAAATATAACAAATGTCTGTGTCTTAATTGATTGCTAGCTGGGCCTACAGGTAATACAGATAATTTTAAAAACAATAGATACCTGTCCTACATATATAAACTTAGATTTGTGGAGAAAGATACACCCACATGCGTCCACGTGTGTGTGCTCACACACACACACACACACACAGACACACACACACACAGACACAGACACACACAAGTGATGCTGGCTTCATAAAACAAACTAGAAATTCTTTTTGAAGAATTAAGGAAACATTATTCCCAATTACTTTGAAGTGTGTGTGTGTGTGTGTGTGTATGTGTGTGTGTGTGTGTGTGTAAACACATATACAAATGGCTTCTACACTTGACAGCTGTTTAAGTGTTTAAAAATTATGCCCTTTGAGAAATAGGTTAACTTTTCTCAGAAGGTCAAATATAAAATACTGTAACATTCTACTTGTAGGTTTGCATCCAAAAAATTTCAAAGCAAGTCATCAGAAAGATGTTCATATAGCAGTGCTCATGTAGCCTTATTTTCTAAACTCCTAATAGTGGGAGATAGCTAACATTAGGGTAAAGAACAACAACAACAAAAAAAAAAAAAAAACCGCAGCATATAAATGCAATATTATTCAGCCTTGGAAAAGAGATTCAGATTCATCCAATATCATGGATGAAACATAAAGACTTTTCCTGAAGTTGAATGCTTTTTTGAATAAATAAATATTACATAAATGAGTTTATTTTCATAAGTGACAATCTCATATGCACATGCAGCAGAGTGCTTTGATGAGGTGTACGTACATGTTACACTAATTTACTTTAATCCTCCTCCTATTTTCCCTGCCCAAATCCCCTTTCTTCTATCTAACGTCTGCCTTGAATGCTCATGACACCTTTGCCCCATGGAGTCCATGTATGGTAGTAATATCTGACTCTGCTTGGGTCTGGATTACTTTGCTTATTTCTATAGACTAATATCAATTTTCATCACATTACTAATGCTTTTACTTCTCAAAACAGGAAAACCTATCCTATTATTCATATGGAGGAGGCACAAAGCCACAATAGCCTCAACCAATGTGAAAAGGAATTGCACAATAGCACTCCCACTTCTGTATGTCCAAATTTACCCCAAGGTAGCAGCAATCGGAACAGTGTGACAGTGTAATAGAAATGTATAATTTTGAGGAATAAATTGAAAATATCTAGAAAAATACCCTTATTTATGTGGTATTAAGCTTGACAGTGGTACCAACACCACCCTGTGAGGACAGAATCATCATTCAGAAAATGGGGAAACTTGACATCGACATATAAAACAGTGAGCTTCAAGCTGTCTCACAGTTTATACAAAAAATATCTTTAGATGGATTAAAGACCTAAGTGTAAGAACAAAATCTTCAACACTCATGAAAGAAAACATAAGAAAAAAAGCAGAGTGAAACTCAATTTGACTGTGATTTCCTAGTTAGAACACTGAAAATAGGCAGTGCAAGAGGAAAAAAATAGATTTTTTTGTGTGCATGAATGTTTTGTCTACATGCATATCTGTGAATGTGCATGCCTGGTGTCCATGGAAATCAGAAGATGGTGTCATATACCTCAGGACTGGAGATAGCGGCAGTGGTGAGCCACCTTGTGGGGTGCTCAGAATAGAGCTGAGTATTTCTGCAGGAGCAACAGATGCTATTAAACACCAAACTATCTCATCGGCCTTCCACACAGACAAATTTAGCATTATCAAAACTTAAAAGTTACTACAACAAAGGGGAAATATCTTCCTATGAGTAGCTTTCAGGGAGGTTCCAGAAACTCTCAAAACAATACATATGGTAGCCATTGCTCTTGGCTGCCCACCAGCACTCAGTAGTAAGACTACATTACTCAATGTGTTACACAATTAGGTCACAGAACATAAAGAAATCAAGCTGAAGTTGAGATAGAAGCCTTCCCCCTGCTGGCTAGCTTTCATGTCTTCAAAAGCTGTTGTGTAGGTTCCTGGGGCAGGGGGAGTGGCCAGTGCCATCTTCAATCTTGCAGTCTCCAGTAATGACCTGATTGGCAAGATGTGCTTTCCTGCACAGGTGACATAATTGTTATCTATTGGCAACTAATGGTTCTTGGGAGAAAGACTGTCACTTTCCTTGTTGGTGTAGCTGCTGGAAACCCATCCTTGCTCCAGTAAATGCCTATCCATGCTGAGGCAAGAGACTGCAAATAAACTCAGTGGACCACACACTAAGGAAACGACAAAAGTAGAAGGGGGTGGCTGTTGGGAAGAAAGTTTTTAAAAGTTGAGGGAAGAAGGGGAGATGTAGGAATGGAGCATAAAACTTATTAAAATTAATTATGTAAGCATATGAAATTATTAAGTAATCAAGAATGTTTGCAAGTATAGAAACAATCAATCAAAAACCTTTTGTCACACCAAAGAAGACTATCCTCAGAGTCAAATGACATTTCACAGCATGGATACAATATCCACAAATCGTGTATCTAATGAGGGATCAATACAAGAACAGGAAAGATCCTTATTAACACAATTCCAAAAATGTCAACGTGCCAACTTGTTTGCTTGTAGAGGCTTAACAGGTTTCATTTTAGAAGAGACTGTCCAACTTATCAGTGTTAGACAATAAAAAACTATGAAAAAGAGAAACAAAATCATAATGCGATAAAATTTGTGATCATTATATCTGTACCCAAATAAAGGCGACTTAGGGAAAGTTTCAGATGACTAGAATCTGTGTGGACAGATGTTGGGAATGAAATGGAATCTGTTCTGTAATGGTAATGATCCATGATAACTGTGTTCTTTGTTGTGATTGAGTTTATTCTTATATAGCAGGAAGGAGAACAAGAATAAAACCTAAGCATCCGATGAATAGAGAGCATCTTATCAGACACATCACCTCGAAGGGACAATTGGGGAGTGGTTTTCCTTTCTTCTTTCCCTAGGCTGGGTGGTGGGCATAACCCACTCCTGACCAAGGGCTCTTGGCGGATACTTTGAGACAAACGTGCTCAGGTCACAGATCCAAGGGCCTAACACTGCCTATAGAACTGTCTTCTCAGTGAGCTCAAACACCATGTGACAATTTACTGATATAATAAACATTATAGATGTCATGGGTGAGGTGATGGATCTGACATATACAGTATCAGTAACCCCATTTAAGTTTGGTTTTGGCATCTTCAGTTTGGACTACAAAAATAATCTGTAGTTAGAACACATTAAATGGAAATGACTGAAATAAATAATCCTTGGGCTTTAACTTGAGAGTTGTCTTGGCTAGCCTGATGAAATCTGGTCCAATATTTCTGTTCTGGTTCAATGAGGAGAGCCCCTTCTTCCATGTAAACAGCTCATGTCTAAGTTGCTTACCGTCATCTTGCTTTGAGATAACGTCTGTGGCATTTCAATGGCTGCCTTGCAGTTAACGTGATTTATTAGCTTAAAATACTTCACAATTAAAATGCTATCCTACTCACTTCCCTGTGTAGTCATGCAGGCAGTGGCATCTTCTCACATCACAACAACCAGTGCAGGACAGTAAATTAATTTTTAGAACAATAAAACCAAACAGTACATAGTATGGTCATATTTTGTTTTTGTGAGCTACTATTGATGATTTTTTTTTTTTTGCTTAATTTTCAAATTAAACTTCATTACATGTGGATGGTAGAATAAAATAGTATAAATAGAATTTGAAGTTATCTATAGTTGTAGGTATCCACTCTGGAGGTCTTAGAATCTATCCCATAGGAGTATTTGGGGAATATTGTAACTACATAGAGTATCACATTATAAATATATAAAATGATTCCATCTTCATTTCATGATTAAATCATTTAAATGTTTAAAAGATGATGCCCTTGTGAAGAAAAATTAACTTTGCTCAGAAGGCTAAATAGTAAATACCACATGAGACCATTGTCTATCTAAGTATTTTGGTATTTTGAAAATATTTCAAATAGGGACTAAAGAGATATCTGTATGACAAAGTTCAAAGTATCCTCATTTGTATAGCCCCAAGTCAGTGGAAAATATGAAAATAAAGAAAATAAGCAAGAATATGGTAAATGTAGAAGATTCAATATTATTTAGTCTTAGAAAATGAAGAAATAGATTCCAAGATGGCGCCGACCAATAAGCCACATATCTGAGCTACTCCGAGGAGACCAGGGACATAAATGAAGCAACAGATTGCTGGACGTTGAGAACTGTAGGTGAGTGGGGCCCCAAAGGCCGCAGACCAAACAGAGGGCCTACCTCCCTGGGACAAGCAACATCCCGGAGGTGCTAAACGCACTCCCCAAACTCTGGAATGGAATCCACATGCAAACTGCAGCCTGCATATAAAACACAGACTTGCTGTTTGGGGAGGGGATTTTCCAGAATCCCCAGCCAGAGGAGTCTCAGTGAAGAGGGTGAATCTGCCCTAGGATTCCTCTTTCCACACCACCCCAAACTGCGGAGGTCACCCACCTAGGCTGAGTGGAAACACAGGCTGCGGGACCCAACAGAGACAGCTAAAGTGGGACTGCAGCTCGCTGGCCATCCGGGGCCCAACCTAACACCGATCACAGTGGACTGAGCCTGCAAACAGCGGCAGTGAGAAATCAGCTTGGATTGCGCCCACAGACCTATGGGAGACGTGGGTCTTGCCTAGAGCGGTAGCTGAGCTTCATAGCCCGGGCGGGAAGATCTGAGTCCGCAGGGCGACCCCCACAGCTCTGCAACCCGATTCTTCCTACCCAGCCGAGCTGCAAGGCACTGGCCCTGCACTCCCTGAACGAGAGACCCCACCTAGGGCTCCTGGTCCGAGAAAGCCAGGCACTCTCACATTATCGGGAGACGAGACATGGGTGGGTCGGGTTTGCAGTGTCTAATTGCTGACCTAGAGCATTAGTGGAGCTTCATAGCCGGGGGGGGGGGGGGGGGGGAGACCTGGGTCTGCGGGGCGCCCCCCGCAGCTCTGCAACCCAATTGTTCCTACCCAGCCGAGCTGCAAGGCACTGGCCCTGCACTCCCTGAACGAGAGAGCCTACCTGGGGCTCCTGGCCCGAGAAAGCCAGGCACTCTCACATTATCGGGGGACAAGATGTGGGCATAGAGTTCTGGAAGAGGTTGAACACCTCTACAGGGTATAGAGACAGACCTAAACAACAGCTACACCTCCAGAAGATCTGATTTACCTGGGGTCTTGACTACAAAGCCACAGGAAGGACAGGCAGCTGGGATCAACCTACACAACCAGAACGTGTTTGTGCGGACCTTAGTCTAGGTCCCAAAACTGCTGAGCTGAATTACAGCAGTAAAGTCCAAACAGAAATCTACTTTGGCTGACTCAGCCTGGAGCCCACGGTGCAGAGGAAAATCACCAGGAGGGAAACCGGATCACCTACCTGTTCCACGGAAATACTCCCTGATCCCCACAGGCAAGAGCACCTGATCTATAATCAGTTATCAATTAACCACTCTTAACCAACGAAGGTCACTACAGAATATCTGCCAACATCAGAGTCATCAAAATGACAAGAGGACAGCGAAAGAACGCTAACAAAAACCAAAACAGTTTGGCATCTCCAGATCCCAGCATTCCCAATGAAAACAACCTGGAGAACCTAACAGCAATGGATAGTCAAGAAAATGACCTCAAAGAAGATGATAATGAAAGAAACAAATAAAATCTGTAAACAAATGCAGGAGGAGGCAAACAAGAGGGCTGAAGAGTTAAAAGAGTCATATAAAGAGCCACTTGAAGAATTTCAGAAAAATATAAATAACCAGATGAAGAAAATCATTAAAACAGTCCAAGACATGAAGATAAAAATGGAAGCTATGATACAGGAACACACAGAAGAAAAACGCGATCAAGAGGCATCAGAGAAGAAAGCAAGCATCTCAGCGGTGGCCTTATCTAACAGATTGCAAGAAATGGAAGAACGAATATCAGGACTTGAAGATACAATTGCAGAACTGGAAACATCCATCCAGCAAATGCTAAATCTGAAAAGTTCCTGACACAGAGCATTCGTGAAATAAAAGACAACATGAAAAGACGAAACTTGAGAATAATAGGGATAGAGGAAAGAGAAGGCAACCGACTCCACAGTCCAGAAAATATCTTTAATTGAATAATAGAAGAAAATTTCCCCAATTTGAAGAAGGAGATGCATACGAGCATACAAGAGGCCTACAGAACACCAAATAGAGTAGACTCGAAAAGAAAATCTTCCAGCCACATAATAATAACAACACAAAATATACAGAACAAGGAAAAAATATTAAAAGTGGCAAGAGAAAAAGGCCTAAGTGCCCCTCAGTAGAAGAATGGACTAAGAAACTGTGGTACATTTACACTATGGAATACTACTCAGCTATTAAAAACAAGGAATTCCCCAAATTTGTGGACAAATGGATTGATCTAGAAATTATCATAATGAGTGAGTTCACCCAGAAGCAAAAAGAGACAAATGGTATATACTCATTTATATCAAAACACTAGTCCAAGGGATAAGTACCATGAAAAATTTTACTTACCAGGAAAGTGGGTCAGAGGAGAGGTCATCCTATTGAGACTTTAGGCGAGAGTAGCATGGAAGAATGGGGAAATAGTAGGACCCACAGGGTCCTGGAAACCTATAGGAAGAACTTTATGACAGGCAGATCTGGGTCCTGGGGTCCTCCTCAAACTAAGGCACCAGCCAAGGAGAATATAGGCAGTAAACTTCAAACCCCTACCAAGACCTAGCTGATGAACATGATATTCTCCACCGTTGAGTGGAGAGGGAGATCTGACTCTCACAGGAACTCTGGTGCCCCCTTTCTGACAATGTCCCCTGGATGGGGAGGCCTGGTGGCACTCAGAGGAGGGATAGCAAGTTACCAAGAAGAGACTCGATATCCTAAGAGCATATATAGGGGGAGGAGGTCTCCCTCAATCACAGACATAGGGGAGGAGAGAAGGGGGAAAGTGGGAGGGAGGGAGGAATGGGAGGAAACAGGAGGAAGGGCTAACAATGGAGATGTAATACGAATAAATTAATTTTTTAAAAAAAGGAAAAAAATCCACAACAGAAAAAAAAAAAAGAAAATGAAGAAATTCAGATATGATTTGCAACATCAGTCAATGTACATATTTTTCTGAAGTTGAATTTTTTTTATCAGTGTGTAACAATGTCACAGAATGTAAATTATAGTTGCACAAATGAATATTTGTTGAATGCATATAGTACCTACTCCTGTTGTCCTAAATTAATTTTTCCCTCCTCTCCACTGTTTGACTTTCTTTCCTTTTATCTAATCATCTTTTAGCCTTATGACATCTTCTCCCCTGCCCTGTTAACTCAGTAAATCCAAAATAACGTTTGTTTCTTTCTGAGTCTGGATAGCCTGACTTATTTCTACAGAGCAGGTTCACATTTTATCACATAACTAAAGATGTTCCAACGGGAGGAGGTAGACCCATTATAACTGGCACAGAGAAAGTTAGAAACCTGAAAGGACTTGGTGAATTTGAAGAGGTTATCTGGTGGTGCGCCATCTTCGTCATTTCAAAATTTACCACAAACTGGCAGCATGAGTGTGTAATAGAGACACATATATCTGTGGAGTTGAATGGAAAATATAGAAATAAACCCTCACATGTGTGCTATTCCGTTTCTTGGCAATGGCGCCAATATCACTCAACGAGGAAAGAATGATTGCTCTGAAAATACTGCAGGAAAAACCTTCATCTCCACAAACACAATGGTGAAGTTGGAACTTTCCATCACAGCACAAACAAAAGTTGTCTTCCAATGAATTAAAGACTTCAAAGAACAAAACTCTAACATCCACAGAAGAAAATATGAAAGGAAAAAATTTTGAGTTTCTTCTATTTTCTTGAAAATGATACAAATTTATTTTTCTATACGTCTGACTTTCTATTGTATATGCATTCCACATTTTTTTTGCCATTTATTTTTGATGAACATTTTTCCAAACTTCATTCTTGAGTCCAAATAAATATCAACAACTCTACTGCAAGTCGACTTTGATTCATTTGAATATATATTGAGAAGTTTAGATTTAGGTCTTTTCCTTTTTATCTTTATTTTTTGAAACACACACACACACACACACACACACACACACACACACACACACACA
>OU015749.1:6607237-6648019 GCA_907169655.1 Acomys percivali | reverse complement strand
GTGTGTGTGTGTGTGTGTGTGTGTGTGTGTGTGTGTGTGTGTGTGTGTGTTCCTGGGCCTTCTAAAGTATATTTGGCAAGGTGGAGGGGAGGGGGGTCACACAATGCTGGAGTCTCTTGCCTTTCCTACCAGTTAGTCCTCCTTAAAAGTTCCACCAGTTCAGGATGCCATGCCCACCCCAGCGCTCTTCCACTCAGGTCTTTTCTTGTGTTCTAGGAGCCTGTGCCGGCTAAGCTTAGCCTTGCAGCAGCTTGGCCTGGCAGACTCTTGCAGTCTCAGGGCTCTCCCAGCTGGTACAAACTAGCAATGACTAATACTCCAGGTGGGCGGCTTCTCCCTTGTGCATTGAAAGTAAGCAAACACAGCATTGAAATCCGTACGGATAGACAGCTTTCTACTTCCAGAGCACAGCTGGTGCATCGTAGTTCTCAGACCCTTTGGCAGTGCACCTCCACTAACATAGGCGGCTGCAGGGGTTGGCTGCCTGGCCATTCAAGGCTTGGGTTTACAACAGACTTAGATGGGGTCAGCTCCTAGCTACTGAGTGTGAGGTTCATTTCTAACCATGGCCGTCAGTGTCTGAGCCAAACCTTTCACTTGAGTTTTTCAGTTTCTGACACCTGGTTTGTCTCCTCTTTATGACTAACTCTCCTGGTTCCTTGAGGTGATATTGTTCATAATTGAATAAGCTTATCCTAGTCCATGATTTTTAAAAATGCAAAACTTAAAACGCTCTGTGAGCTGGTGGCATCCTAGCTAAACTGTCTAATAATTACTTTTCGAGGGGCGTATGTCTATATTATCCACCACCGCTATCTACACATCTCACCCGGGGCCCTGAGTTGTCTCAGTTGAAATGAATACTATCATGGTGTGGATTATGTATTACTATGTACTGTGGTCACGATGTGGTCCCTCTCAGCTCCAATCTCTCCTGAGAGATTGCCTAATACATCATAATTCTTTCTCTTAGGGACAAGGTTTGTCATCTGGCTGTCACTAGAACCCCAGTCTTCCCTTCTCCAAGTGCAAGATACCTGGGGGAATTCTAACTTCTGCAGGTCCGCTGTTTCTATAGGCTGATAGCTACAGGGGGACAAAGCATATCTGTAGAATGTGACCATTTCTGTGAGGTCTGTAGTGATGGCTCATTGTTTCTTGTATTGCATGATCAAGTAGACATGCCATCAGGGCAAAGCTTTGAAAATTAAACATAACTAGCCCTCCAACCCCTATCATGGCTAGACATCCCTTGGTTCAGGAGTCAGAAGCTTTGAGCACCTTGCACTTCTCCGAATACTCAGAAAAGAGCAGGCCCTCCGGGGGAAAAGAGGATCAGTGCAGTGAGATTGAGTGTGGAGAGCTCTGTCAGTTGCAGGCCACAACCCACATTAGACACTATCCTGAAGAGACCTGTGGGAAACTCAAGCAGTTTTGGGCTTTGATCACTCTCCACCTGCTCACTGCTTACTGGCCTGTGTCATCTGGGACACAGAGGACTAACAAGCAAAGGTGAGTTGGCACAGGCCACAACCTTTATGAGCTGATATCCCCAAGAGCCCTGTTGGACACCTGAGCAGCTTTGAACTTGGATCTCTCTCCACATGCCCACTGCTTACCAGCCTGGCCCAACTGATCCATGAGAAGAGGAGATCTTTCTATCTTTTGATATCTTCTTTAATTTCTTTCTTCAAAGACTTGAAGTTTTTTTCATATAGGTCTTTGACTTGATTGGTCACCATTACACCAAGATACTTTATATTATTTGTGGTGATTGTGAAGGGTGTTGTTTCATAAATTTCTTTCTCAGCCTTTGTCTTTTGTATAAAGTAGGGCTACTGATGTAATTCTTTAAAGATGTAATGTGAAGTTCTAATCCTTTTGAAAGATACTATTACAGTTTGAGAAATGCAAGTTAATAGTCAACCGAACTTGTAGTCTTGTTAGGTTCTAGTTTAGTTAATTATAGAAAAATACTTCCTAGGATGAAGAGATGGTAAATAGTTAGAAACAGCAAGTCAGATATACTAGAGACAGATAGATGGTCTTCAAACAACCCTAGAGATCTACGGAATATGGCATTTAAAGATGTCTTATTAATTCAAGGCTTTTTTTTTTTATATATAATGAGACATGTCAGCTCCTGGCAGCACCCCCATACTGCTTCAAAGAAGATGATGGGGATCAGTGAACCTCCATGTGGAGTTTGCTTCAAGTGTGGCAAAGTTAGCCATGGGACAAAATCCCACCATTTCCTCAACCTGACAGTATGCTGTCCAAGCTGTGCACAAGCAGGATGCAAAGAAAGTACACTGCTGAATTCTTCAAGGAAAAGGGTGGACAAGTCCTTCATAATTTCTGCTTCGCAGAAAAATCTGTCAGATCTTCTGAGCCACGAGGCTAAAGAGATGAAGTCTTGGGTGACTGTTCAGGAGGCGGTCAGTCCCTCCCATTTCAATAGTTCCTGAAGCTACTTGTTATGCACTTCCTGATTACTCAGGTAATATTTATCCTTTTCAGGTCTCTGATGCGATTGAAGACTAGATAATTATAGTCTTAAAATTAAGCTTAAGATGTTTAGGATTTACAAAAATGTGTTAAGGGCTGGAGAGATGGCTCAGAGGTTAAGGGTACTGATTACTCTTCCAGGGGTCCTGAGTTCAATTCCCAGCAACCATATGGTGGCTCACAACCATCTATAATGTGATATGATGCTCTCTTCTGTCCTACAGTTGTTCATGAAGGCAGAGCACTGTATACATAATAAATAAATCTTTAAACAAAGAAAAAGAAAATGTGTTAAGGTATAAAAAGATGTTTCTAGGTTGATAAACACAAGTTATGATAGAAAGTGATTTAGGTATTGAACTTTGGACTCACCAAGATAGGATAGATTGTGAAATACTAATGGACCAATTATAATTGTGGATGCAATTCATACCAGATAATATATAGTTTATTGATGTTAGATAAAGAGTCTTTTATTTACATAAAAAAGGAGAAATGTTGTAGGACACTTGATCACACTATGTACTAGAAAACCTATTCAAGTTGTGGTGTGGCTCAGGCCCAGCACACACCTTTAATCCAAGAACTTTCTGTAAACAGGATTAAATGAAGTCAACCATAGGTCAAGAGGAGGAGCAAGCAGCCAGTTAACAGGGAGTGAATATAAGAAAAACCCTTAGAGAGTGAGAGGAAGTCTAGAGGACAGATAGAGAGAAGCATGGGAAGTAAAAAGGAGGGACATCCAGTTTGAAGTCTTGTTTTTCCTTCTGTGATGTCAGCTAGGTAGGAAGATCAGCTGTTTGCTTTCTCTGCCTCTCTAAGTTAGCTGGCTTTCACCCCACCATCTGATTCCTGAGTTTTTTTATCAGTAAGATTGAAAGTTTGGGATTTTGTTTTAAAAACAACACCTATACATATTCTTGAACCTTCTATATTCCTTTATAAAGGAACCACAGGAAAATGGGCTCCCCAGAAAAGAGGGCCTCTTTACTAGAAGCGACCTGGGGCAGGGACAAGGCAAGTGTGCTCAAGAAGAGGAGACATAGAAGTCTCTGCCCTGGCCCAGGGCTTCTGCTGGGCTCAGCCAGCTCTTATTTTGAAGAGAGTTCTCACTTTGGCGCTGGCTTCTTCTGGGCTCAGCCAGCTCTTATTTTGAAGAGAATTCTCACTTCCTTGTTCTCTAAAATGATACTCTTGGCAGCTCCCCCTATAGCTAGCGCATTCAGGTTGTACGATTCTGTCTGGAATGGAGAAGAACCCAGAGTGAAGCTGGAGTTGAGACTAGAGGAAACTGGAGACCTCCCCCAGGACATCTGGCTCTCAATACAGGTCCACTTTCCTTAGCTAAAGGTTGCGAAGGAGCCATCCTCACCCTCCCTACCCACCCATGGCAAGGACTCTGCTTCTGTTTACTGCTTGTATCCTCTTACAGTTTCCATGTCTGCTAAGTGTACTGAGTACTTTTCTTCTTGCTTTTTCTGCTATGAGAGCACTTTAGCTTCAATGCTGGTTATTTGGAGGCTGCAGTTGGCTACCCTGGGAAGCTGTAAGACTTTAAGGATAAGTATGCATCCATATTCTCAGGGCTGCAGAATGAGATGTCTTTGTTTGTTTGTTTGTTTTAAACCAGGCAACCTCCTTTTATTATGAAACCCTGGCATAGCCTTGGAGAACTTAAAGGCAGTTGACAGGGGTGACCCTTAGCTGTCTACATTCCTTACAGAAGGATCCTTGCTTCCCTATTGTTTGGATCCTTTTGGATTCTTTTTTTTTAATTATTATTATTATTGATTATTTGTGTGTGTGCATGTGCATAACGTTCATGGGTCACAAGTGCCATGGCACGTATGGAGAGGCCAAAGGGCAGTTTTGTAGTTTGGATTTCTGCCTCCACCTTTAGGTGAGTTCTGGGAATCAATTTAAGGTCTCCAGTCTTTCACAGAAAGTAACTTTGCCCACCAAGGCACCTCACAGCTCCAAAGAAAGTGGTTTTGTTTGTTTGTTTGTTTGTTTGTTTTTGTAGTAATGAGGATTGAGCCCAGGTCCCTGTACATACTAGGCACGCACCCTGCAACTAAGCCATGCTCCCAGCTCATGTGTTGAACTCCTAACCACTAAACAGGGCAGGGACTGCATCGTTTGTTCACAGGACACCAAGCTAAGTTGTCAGGAAGCCAGCAAGCTCAAAGACCAGGTTTAATCTCTTAGAAAGAGGGGCCACAGTATTCAGAGAGAAACTACTTGATTATAGTGCTTATGCCAGAATGGACTGGTGAATATTTGGGAGGAAGTCCAAGTACGAGGGGAGGGAATTGAAACAGTGTGTATTTGGCAAGGATGATCCAGAAACTTGTCACTGTTCAGTCACAAGGAGGAAATTTCCCTGGAGACACCTAAAGGGATCCAGGACTGCCCCTGCAGGCTAGAGCATGCACAGGAAGGGAGCACAACCAGCCATGATTACATGATAGTGCAAGGACAGAGATGCCTCACCTGAAGTGCCGCCTACCTTTCTGATTAATTTTCCCTCTGCTTGTAGATGGGGAGTCAGGCCCCTTTCTTTCTCTTCAGAAGTCCCTTGGGCAGCACTCTAAAGAATTGGAAAAAGTTCCATCCAAATACTCTCAAAAGGAGGCAACTTGTTTTCTTTTGCAGTAAAGCCTGGCTCCACTGTGATCTGCGGGTGGAAAGATACCAGTGTCGAAAAAGTAACCATTTGCTATCTCTCACAGTCCTTTAATCCCAGCACTCGGGAGGCAGAGGCAGGCAGATCGCTGTGAGTTCGAGGCCAGCCTGGACTACAAAGTGAGTCCAGGACAGCCAAGGCTACACAGAGAGACCCTGTCTTGAAAAAAAAAAAAAAAAAAACCTTCATTGGAACAGATACGTTTTGTTTTGTGTCCCAAATTGCAATGACAAGGTTAGCATACAAATAGTTTTTGCTCTCTGGTTTTTATTTCCCATGACCTTTCTTGTGTGGCAATTCACTGTTCAAGGTCCTTGGAGGCTCTTATCATTGCCAGGCTCTGCTGCAATGCAGCATTCAGTAATTCTCAGATTTGTATGAGCCAATAAAAAATATGAGGAGCAGAACCAGGTGAGTCCGACAGAGTCACATGGCAAGTGGGTAACTTGGCTGTTTTTTCTTTTCCACCTACTCTAACCTCTGGCCTCGTCAGATAAATACTTTCTTGACTCCCATAAAAATATTTCCAGATATTTTTCTAATATTACTTAAACAGGCGTGGCCCTGTTTAGCCTCTCATTTCTTGGACTGTTGAGCATTTTCAGTCCCTGTCCCTCCTTTAATGGGCAATCAAATTGGTTTGTTCCAGAGTTTAGCAGATTACTTTTCAAATAGTTATGCAAAAAATATTGCCCCGCCTCTCCTGGACCAGATCCAGTGACAACATAGCCTACGTTGGATTAAGTGAGACAATTCTTCTTTATGGGATTTTTAAGTTAGAAAGCAAATTATATCCTAATTATACCAATAGGCTTCCACAACCTTTTTCTCATGGTTCGATTTTTTGTCTTGTGCCTTTGGTCCTTGTTCACTTAGCACCCTGGTATCTTCAAAATTCTACACCCCAAAATTCAACTGATGGTAACCATGTGATGCAAATTTTTGACCACTACAATCTCCTTCTTCTTTTAAGGATGGCCTGAACTCACTGTCCTTGGAGAGAAATCTGTGATTCTGTGTTTGGGCAGGGTCCTTCTCCAGCAAGAAAGAGCCAGAGTAGTCACTTTGTTTGCTGAAAAATTTCAAGAGCCTAACATTTGGTAAGATGTTATCTGACCAATGGTCTCTTCAAATCAGGGTGTAAAGAGCAGTAGGTGCTCCCTGGGGTTTGTGTAGATGTATCAGTTGGCACTGGACTCCACAAATGTGCCTTTTGATTAGTTGTGATTTTTCTAGGTTGGTCTATGTCTGCTACAAAGAGAAGTTCTCTTTCTGAGGAGTGAGGGTTAAATTTAACTTTGAGAAAAAGAATAAATATTTAGAATGTAGTTAGAGATTATAATTGTTTAATAAAGGGGTAGGTATAGGTTTCTTTCCCAAAAGCCATGACTTCACTAGTCCTGGGTGGCTAGGCAGGCTTTTAACACCAGAACTGTTTTCACCATTATTAGGTGTGTCTTAAATGCAATTAGTCAGCTGCTGATTACCACCAAAGTATGCATGTCATTACTGCACACTTAGGGATATTGTACCATGGCAGTGCTCATTTAAATTGGTACAACTCAGGGCCCTCTGTAGGCCGTGTAGATATATCACAATATTTGGCAGTGTTCATTCTCACTGGGCCAGTGCTAGGACTCCCAAATAGGCCGTGAAGAACAACAGGTGAGACTGGTTGACCTTAACGAGATGAGCTCAAACTGCCTTCAGGAATTTCCTCACATGGGAGTGTGTGCCTAGGGCTGTTACACATTTTTCTTAGTGACCTTTTCAAGTTTGGTGTTATTTAAACTCTATTCCTCAATCATTAGTTTGGATTTTTGGGTAAAATAAAATTTCAAGAGATGTAGACCCCTTTTTATAAAGTGCCCACACTGAGGGAAACATAGGTAAAGGATCCACAGAGAGAGAGAGAGAGAGAGAGAGAGAGAGAGGGAGAGAGAGAGGGTGTCTGTTGTAGTCAAGGCCACTGTGGCCCACTTTGGTCTACTCTTATTCTTAGGTCTGCTCTTCCTTTCTTGTCTGCTAAAATTTAGTGCTAGACTTCGTGTGCAGTCGTTGCATTGTGTCTGATGTCGTCTCTTTATAAGCACAAGAACTAAGAGTGTTGCTGAGCTTGAGACAAGGGGAGACCTGAGACATCCTCATAATCACAAAGGAATAGGTTTCTACCTAGAAAACAATCAGTGATTCTTTACGTAACCACTTGTAATGGCCGACGGTGACTTGTACATTATAAAGAGAAATTTTTCTAAAAGGAAGTGTGATGATTTACTACAGAATTATCTTTATGTATCTGAATGGTACCAGGTCATATGTGAAGGAGTTCTTTAAATTTTCTGCCTGTTGGTTAACCATTAAACAGGACATGTCACTGGTTAACTATCAGACAGGCAGAAGTGTCATTTAGTTGTTATCAGGGAGTAGCACCGGTTAGCCCTTACAGGAGGTGTGCCTCTGGTTCTCCACTAACCAGGAAGCTGACTGAGTGTTCCATAAAGGCTTCAGGAGCATCCGAACCTGCTTAGTCAGAAGGCTGATAAACAATGAGCTCCAAACAGCAGCTCGTGAACCTGAGCGACGGCCACTTCATGCCCGCACTGGGCTTTGGCACATACAAGCCTGAAGAGGTAAGAACAGGGTGTTGTGGTAGAGAAAATAGACTGAGGATGGGTGGAGGAGAGAAAGCTGACCAGTCGGCAATGTCTCAGTGACTCTGTGGGACTCACCTGGTTCTAGACTGGAGCCATTGTGTGGACAAGATATGTAGAAGAGAGTGTGACTTTGGTCTGAATTGAGGTCTGATTATATTATCATTTGCCAATGATTCCATTGCTCCTTGGCTTGGGAGGTCGGTCACCAGTCCAGAACACTGTCAGTTCCCTCGATTTGATGCTAATTGCAGTGGAGGGAGGGTTCCTCTGTTTAGCTCTAAAGTCCAGGTTATTCCCCGTCGACTTAGATAATAAAAGACCTAGGGAAATGAGCATGTTGAATGTTTGTACAGACATGACACATAAAACATATGTCTGAGGACTGTTGAAGTTCTGTGTTGGAGAGCTGTGAGTGTTTCACCGTAAATGCTGCACCTGACTTAAGTCAAACCTGCAGTGTACCACTCTCAACTTTGCGTGCTGAACGGACACTGCAGTACTGTAATGGTGAAAATAGTAACTGTGAAAAGCTGGCCTTTGCTACTGTACATTAGGTTTAGAGCACAGTAGTCTAGAAAGTTCTCTGAAATGAACTGACAAAGAGGATAGTTTACAAACCCGGAAGGAATTTCATATTTTAAAATCTTCCTTAGATCACACAATTTTAAAATAGGTAAATTTTTCCTTTAACTTTGAATTCATACGCTTCTTATCTCTAAGATTTACAAAGATCTTTATGGAGTGCCGATGGCCATACTGTCCTGAATGCAACTTATCTTGTCAGAGATATTCAAAGAGCAAAAGTGAAGAAAAATGATGGGACTTAATTGCTATGTAGGATAAAGGGTCATAAAGAAAGGAAGAGCAGCGGGGATGGAGAGACGGCTCTGGGGTTAAGAGCATTTGTTGCTCTTGCAGGGACCAGAGTTTGGTTCCTGGCAGCCACATTGTGGTTCACAGCCGTTCATAATTCCAATTCTAGTGATCTGACATGGTTCTCATGCATGTGATGCACAGACATACATGTAAGCAAAACATCCACACACAAAATTAATCTAAGAAACAGTTTAGAAGGCAAGAAAAGACAAGTGTCAAGGAGCCTCAGGCTGAGTATGCCTGTACTTAGAAAACCTCGGCAGGCTTAAGGGCACGGTACTAGGGGTGTCCATTCATTTACTGTAACTTCAGTGTGAAACGAATGCTCTTTTCCTTTTTTAATTTGTTTTGAGACAGGCTTTTATTGTATAGCCCCTGGCCTGGAATTTCCTATGTAGACCAGGAAGACCTTGAACTCACAGAGATCCTTCTGCTTCAAGAGTGCTGGGATTAATGGTGTGTGCACCTTCCCTGCTCTGAAGCGTTGTTTTAAATTGCAAAAGTAGTTTGATGCGATCCTCTATTCTTACACATGTGAACATTCACAGCATTGTCTAAATCTGGTAGAGTAGGCGACATCTTAAATTTAAATATGGTTATATCTTCACTAAATAAAGTGACTTTTGTTTTAAAGGCTGACACCCCAACATGAATAATCCCTTACAAAATGAGGAGTAAACAACTTTCTATTCAGATAAGATTTCCCATATATTGTCACAATTGGATGCTGAAAAGAACTCTATTTTCTAGGAGTCTTCACTGAAGGGAGACTCGTAATGCCGCACCAACCTTGCTCTTCTGTTCTGTTGTGTCCCAAGTACCCTTCTCCCGTGTTCGTTGCACTTGTGACCCCACTACATAAACTGCAACAGAGCCATTACTACATTCTCAGTCCTGTCAGCTTTTCCAGCATAATCCCTGGATTTGAGGTCTGTTTGAGGTCCTCTGGTGCAGGTGATTGACCATTATTGTGTGGCTATGGAAAGGTTGTGGGATTTGAAATTCTGATTATTACCCAGGAAAGACCCAGTGAAAATACGTTGAGACCTGCTACCTCAAATGCTCAACTAATCTAAGATACGGGGAAAGGGTGACTTTTCTGAAATCACCTATGTGTCTGTGATCTCCACAATTACTGTTTGTAGATTCAGTTTTGTAGGAGGTGGAATTTCAGTGGCCAGGGAACCCATCTCTTATTAAGCAATAAAGCTGCATGAGAATGGTATAGGAATATAAAATTCTTCCTGCTTCTGAGAACTGCCTGTCAGATCCACTTGAGCCACCTTTGTTATCAGGTGTTTAAAAATACTGCTTTTTTTCCCCCCTCTTCTTTAGGTTCCTGAAGATAAGCCACTGGAGGCTGTAAATTTAGCTATAGAGGCTGGGTTCCGTCACATTGATACTGCTTATGTATACCAAACTGAGAAGAATGTAGGGCAGGCTATTCGAAGCAAGATTGCAGCTGGCATTGTGAAGAGAGAAGATGTATTTGTCACTACAAAGGTATTGTGTATGTGAGATGCTCAGGTGCACAGATTAATTGAAATGTGATCTAAACAAGCAAACATTTACTTGATAGGATCCTTGATTGGTGAAATACATGTACTGGTTACAACTCTTATTTACATACAATTCATAGATGAGTTCCAGAATGAAAAACAGAAAAAGATTATGACTTCCTACTATCTACAAATGCACAGCTCAAAGCCCTTTACTTTTCTGAGCTTCAATTCAAAGCACTGCATTTTAGCATGGTCTTTTCAGGCTTCAGTGGGAGAGGATGTGCTTAGTCCTGCCAGACTTGGGGTGCCAGGGTAGGTTGGTACCCCCTTGGGGGGCTCCTCTTTCCTGAGAAAGAGAAAGAGGAATGGGGGGGTTGTTAGTGTAGGACTAGGAAGAGAGGAGGGAGGAGTCTGGGATTAGGCTGTAAAGTGATTAAATTGAAAAAAAAAAAAAGATTAGTTAGAGGGTCCATCACACAGTAAAATGTTCACATGGGGCTTTTGTCCAATGATGTAAACAGAGGGTTGCTAACTCTTCTTTAATGGGAGAATGGGCCAAAAAATTAGATTGATGATTGGTTTCTTTTCTCTGCTAGGTATAATCTAGAGACTGAATGTTATTATTAATTGATAGGAGCTTTATCTTTAGAGAAAAGTTTCATTTTTAAAAGATTGAAAACAAACTTATAATCATGTTCATATGTATAAATCAGAACAGCAGAAGCCTTCGAACCAAGGGAAGTTTATGTCTTATGATTATAGGTTTCTATATAGTGCAAAATGTATCAGTTTTCAGTAAAATAAAACCTTCATATTTGAATAGTTTACTAATCCAAGATCACTTCCACTTTTTCATGTAAATAGCTTTGGTGCACTTTCCATAGACCAGAGCTGGTTCGCTCTAACTTGGAAAAATCACTGAAAAACCTTCAGCTGGACTACGTTGACCTGTATATCATCCACTACCCAGTGCCAATGAAGGTAAGTGATCTGAATGGCTTTGAGAAGGGTGTGGCTATCAGTTTTCTGGACTATCAAGATATGGGTCTATAATATTTTCCTGTAAACTCAAATTTTGTTTTATGTAGTCTACTCAAGGTAGATTATACAAAAGACCATAAAATCGGGAGCCCAAGCATTTGCTAGACTTAGAGATTAAAAAAAAAACAGTCTTAAAAATGTTTAAGCATTCCTTATATTGCATTAGTAGGTACCTAGGCATTATTCAGCTTCTTCTTCCTGTGGCATTGAGACAGTTCGAGCTTCATGGTTGTTATCTCCTTATGGCATCTTTGAGTTTTCCACCACCAAAATTAGTCTCACACATACCTTGATTCACCATCTTTAGTGGATATAGTTCCCTTTTGCCCATATACATTCAGTTAGTGAAAGACCACTGATTGTTGGGCCTGCGTCAGGACTCAAATTCATTAGTACTAGAGGTCAAAGCTGAGCGACCACTGAATTTCTCAGTGAAGGAGAAACAGGTCCCCAGAATTATCAATAAGAAGTAGCACAGCAGTGCACATCAGCTAAGCCACAGATAGCCAGGCCTGTGAGAATAATGCTTAATAATAATAAAAATACATGTAAAATGTATACATGAGTTATACAAGAGATTAGTTCAAGGTCCTAAATATACTGCTTATAATTCCACATACAAATCACTTTCTAAATGTAAGTACGCAGACTGATGATCTGCTTAGTAAACACTTAGTGTTCTATTTCTAGACATTCCTATGGGACGGCTGTGTTTAGTCAGGTCATCACAGAGAATCTTTCTGTTCCAGCCAGGAGAGGACCTGTTTCCAGAAGATGAGCACGGGAAACCATTATTGGACACAGCAGATATCTGTGCCACATGGGAGGTGAGCCTTTGAAAGAGGAGCTGAGGGAGGGAGAATCAGGGGAGTGCTCCCATAGGTGTGTCACAGGACTGCAGGGGGCGGGCACTGAAGAAGTACTCAGGACAATGGAAATGAATCTATTTTCCCATCACATTCAATGTGAAAACTCATTGCTTCTTAGCAAGGACACAGGAACTCCTTTATGGCTGTCACTTTTTTCCTTCTATTATTTTCACTCTTTTGGCTTCTTCATATTCTGTTTCAGTGATCATTCAAGCGTTGCCTCCCTAGGACCATGTTTTCAGTGTTGGTGTGATGATGATAATCACATTCAGGGTCTTTCACACACTGGCAAGTCCTGTGCCACCGAGCTGTACGCCAGGAGCTGGGTGGTGCACTGGCAACCCCTCCATCTCGCATTTATTTCTATGTAAGCATGGCTCTTCACAGCTCCTTCATTCCTAGGCCATGGAGAAGTGTAAGGATGCAGGATTGGTCAAGTCCATCGGGGTGTCCAACTTTAACCGCAGGCAGCTGGAGAAAATCCTGAACAAGCCTGGGCTCAAATACAAGCCCGTCTGCAACCAGGTGAGAACACCCACAGGCCTGGTCTTCTCACATTCTGTTCTGATGCCTGCAGTCCATTTGCCCCTTCCTCAGCTATGTCATTTTCATGGAAAAGAAGATACTATGAACATTGTCACTGTACCAAAGGATACTTGGATATTCTAAAATCCACTCTTGGATTATTAGAATTTTGTGAAAACGAGGGCGTACCACAGTGCCCAACTGGTGCAGAATGTGGGGATGTCAAGTGATCTGGGAAGCAGATGCCATTAACAGTATTTCAGGATCAATGTAGACTTGTCCCTGAGCTTGGAGAAATGGAATATATCAGACGAGGGAAGGTGCTCGAAACTGGACTGATTCATAGTGGGAAGTCCATGAAAACCGTGAAAGAGAATGAAAATGAGAGAGATGAATGGCAACCACAGTCCTGGAGGTTGAAGGAGTTATTCCTTCCTCTTAGTATGTCTGCTCTTGAAAATTTAAAACTGAGACACAGCTGCAGGGATAGTAAACTTGAAATTCTAAAAATCATGCACACATGGCTGATCAGATTACATGATCATGGTGATATCAGTGTTGGATAAAATTCATACCTAGAGACTCCAGCTGATTCTGGGCCTAAACACCGCTTGGTCAGCTTTTCTTCCTCATCTCCTATGAGAAATTTAAATGCACATATTCTTTGAGTGGCCCTGTGTTCTCTATGACTATTTAGCACATTCTCCTCATGTAGCAAAAATCTTTGACTGGAAACTGTAGCGAACTGGTTAGCATGGTAGCAAAGAAGAGCTCGGCAGGCAGTTCAAGGTTCCACTGATTGACCAGAAGAGGAAAAGCATCTTACTGAGAGAGCTAGAATAGGCCAGTGTGCTGGATGTCACAGGAGCATTGTCTGCCCTTCCACTCCACTGCCCCCCTCCTTTCCTCTTTGTTCCCCAAGCAGTTTGTCTGGACTTTCGAGGCACCTATACATGTAGGGTTTTGTGTGTCTGCAAGGTCCAGCACTCACAAGTGAGAGTTGGCAGCTATGCTGGTTCCCTAACTTAACTATCATTTTCTAATAGCAGCCTTCCTGCCACAGAAAGTGCAGTTTTAAGTCATTAAGTTTTTACATAATGACACAAAATTGTGACTTTCCAATATAAACACTAAACCTGTATGTAGTTTTGGTATTAATTTTGTCAAAAATTTCTTATCATACTTTTTACTAAACAGCACGAGTAACTGATAAACTGATGTTCAATATTTTTGCTTCCAACCTATATGCCCAAACAGTGACTGTCACCTGGACAAATATACCTCTTTGATTTAATTTATTTCAATTTGTTTACTTTATTTTCATGGAAAATAACACTCTAAGAGCATGTCACTACAGCAAAGGACATGTGGAGATTCTAAAATTCAATCTTGGATTATTAAAAATTTGTAAAAATGGGGGCGTACTGCAGTGGCCAACTGGTGCAGAATGTGGAGATTTAAAGTGCTCTGGGAAACAGATGTCACTAGTGGTATTTCAGGATGAAGACAGACTTATCTCTGAGCTGGGAAATATATCTTCACACACACAATATTTTCTTTAATTTTTAAAATTACATTTGTGTATATGCATACATGTATGGGAGTATGTGCGTGTGTGTGCGTGCATGTGTGTGTCTGTGCGCGCGTGTGTGTGCCCATGTTTGTGTGTGCAGGCACACACACGTGTGTGTGTGTGTGTGTTATGGGAGATATATGGAGGACAGAAGATGACTCAGGGTCTCATGGTTCATACAAAGGTATGGCTTGGCAGTAAGCATCTTAACCCACTGAGCCATCTCACTAGTCTTATTTCTGTAACATTCCTAGGAACTTGTTCAAAATAGGTTCGTTGACTGTTCACCTACAGAAAGCTCAGAAAGCACCTCCCAAGAATGAAGATGCTATCATACATGTTAGATTTATATTTAGAGAAATTAACAATAATTTTCTTATATAATCTGAACCTATCTCTATTTAAGTTTCCTCATGATTTTCTGAAACATCATCAAGCACTATGTGTTCTCTCTGTTATGCAAAATGGAATTAAACTTCCAGTCCTGGTTCATAGAGTTGGGTTATCACAGGAAAACTGTTTTGTGTCATATTAGTGATATAGATTTGAAATTAAGTTTTAAAGACACAGGTTAAATTATATTGATAATCTAAATGTGTTCTATTTCCTTACCCAGGTACTTACCTTTAGTGCTCCTTTTTTTACATTAGCGACAACATCTGACATAACCAGATGCCTTCCTGTTTGCCCACCTACAGGTGGAATGCCACCTCTACCTCAACCAGAGCAAGCTGTTGGACTACTGCATGACCAAGGACATTGTTCTCGTAGCCTACTGTGCTCTTGGATCTCAACGGCCTAAACGATGGTAAAAAAGAACAGTAGGGAGGGCCACTTCAAACATCAACGTGGGTAACATCTTTCCTATACTATACACTCAATTTTCAGAAGCCCATTTTGAACTGGCTCAAAGAGAGGGGAGAATTTTTTATTTTTGAGGAGACCTCAATGATGGAAATGTTGCTGGCCCGAGGACTGCTTTGAAGTCCCTTGGCTTTGAGTGGGCGGCCTATGCGTTCAGAAGGATCCTAACCATTGTCGCCCTTTGGAGCTAAAGACTTGTGTCTTCTCTTCCAGGGTGGACCCAAGCTCCCCAGTTCTCTTGAACGATCCAGTTCTCTGTGACATGGCAAAAAAGCACAAGCGAAGTTCAGCTCAGATCGCCCTTCGGTACCTTCTTCAACGTGGAATTGTGGTCCTTGCCCAGAGCTACAAGGAGAATGAGATAAAGGAGAACCTGCAGGTGACCAGGGAGGCTGTGGGCATCAGGGCTGTCAGTACTATCTCTCCTCCTCTTCCTCCTCCTCCTTCTTTTCCTCCTCCTCATCCTCGTCGTCATCGTCCTTCTCGTCCTCCTCCTCCTCCTCTTCTTCATCCATCTCCTTAACATTTCCTACTCCCATAAAATTTCAGTTGCATTCAGGAATGTTTTCTTCTACTCTACAACACAAACATCAACTTAACTTGATAGCATTAGGTTTAGAGAGAGTACAGGCATTTAGATTCAGCATTAAGTCAACCACACATTGTGAATACCTCTTTTGAAATGGATCTCTTCATTGTTCGCCAAAATGTGAATTTGAAATTGGTTAGATATATTACAATTTTTTGTGGCTTTCTTTTGTATTTGGGCTGCATATTCACACAGTTTATTTTATTGCTTTTTATTCATTTTAAACTTTATGTGTATAAATGCTTTGGTTGCGTACATGTCTGTGCACCATGTGCATGCCTGGTGCCAGCAGAGGGCAGAAAGGGCTGCCATATGACCTAGAATGGGAGTTGTGGATAGTTGTGGGCTGCTCTTTGGGTACTACTCAGGAAGAGCAGGTAATGTCTAACCAGTGAGCAAGCTCTTTAGCCTTGTGCTCACATATTCTAATATGGATGCATTTATTACTTTTGAGTTGCTGCACTGGGTGCATATTCTTTTCTTGAAGACTTACCTATGCTGATGACCTTCTATTTTTGACTACTAGAACTTTCTTATACCATTACCTATAGTATTGCAAAAGGAACCAGGCCCCGCATAGAACTGTAATACAAAGAGTTTTATTTAGGTCATTATTGTATAATTTAAATTTTTCTTCAGTTCAGTCTGAACTCTTAGGCATCTGTCTAGCCTTAGTTCGCTGAAGCATGTGCACATATGTGCAGACACGCGCACACACAAACACACAATTGTATTCCTACATATGCAAACATGAATAGATTCATGCATACCACACATGGAAATAGGAAAAAAGATAGAAATAGTTAAGATTAAAGGAGGAGAAAAGAGACACTGCCTGTTAGTGGAACTTGGTGCAAATTTGCATTGAGTATGGAGGCTGTGAAATATGTTTTGTAATTGATTTACAAAAACTTATATATTCTCCACATTAATTATGCTGCAAATTCAGATATATTTGTTATATCTGAAATTCTGCTGTGTTTTCATTCCCTCTATCATGAATATATACATATACATATGCTCTCATAGGAGAATATATATATATTCATAAGCAAAAGTTTCTTTGTATTATGTTTCTTTATTCCTCTAGTTTGTGGTTAAATATCATGCTGTTTTATTCATTAAAAATAGAGTATCATATGCCTTGTTTTTCTTTTAACAAAAGTGTTACAGTATTTCCTTCTAAACTCTTCTTTAACTGAAGTATAGTTTATGAAATCATATAAAGTAAAAACTCAAAAAACACTTAAATAATTTTCTAAGTGATTCTGTGGTGTTGCCCAAAGAATACTCATATTCATGGATTTTATTCATTTTTTTATGCTCACTCTTTCTCAAATTATGATGAAATATCAGCCTTGCTGAACAAAATGACAATCACTTTGATTTACCTTCTCCTGTTTAAAAATATGACGAATTACTTCAACAATATGGCTGCTTAAACAAGACCTGGATAAGGACAGACCAATGGGCACTCCTACATGTAAGGCAGAAGTCTCATAAGGGGACATCCTTAGATAAAGGATTTCAGGCAATTATAGAATTTCAAGAGTCTAAGAGCAAAAATAATTAGTTTTCCATAGGACAGGCTCATAGTTGTTTATCTAATACCAACTAGTCAGCCATGAAACCATGAACATAAAAACAGCAGTAAATAGATCCATCAGGCTACATTTATATACTTTGTGTGTGTGTGTGTGTGTGTGCGTCTGTGTTAATAATTGAACAAAAGAGACATGACTGCAAGAGAGAGTAGCAGGGAGATATGTGAGAATTCTAGAGAGGAAAACAAAAAGAGGATTGGTATCATGATATTTTAATTAAATATAAAAATATGACTCTCTGGGAAGATAAAATTCATATATATATATATATATATATATATATAAAACTTTTATTATTTACCTTGATTACATCTTTCAATGTGTAGATATCTAAGTCTTTAGGTAGGTCCTAAACTATACCATCAGTTGAGGAAGAACTGAAGTTTTGAAATATTAAGAATTTTAATATGTAGTGACAATGAGTATTTTCAATTTTTGGTGGCATTTTAATATATTTTAATAAATTATTTTTTCTATTACATACTTTGCATATATTCTGTTAAGTCGATTGATAGAGAAGTTGTTCTATTTATCATCTCTTTTTTGGGAGTTTTTTGAGGCAAGGTTTCTCTGTGTAGTCTTGGCTGTCCTGGCCTTGCTTTTGTAGACCAGGCTGGCCTTGAGCTCACAGAGATCTGCCTGCCTCTGCTCCAGCGTTATAGAGAGTTGTGGGTGACTGTTCAGGCAGCAGACTGCCTCTGTCACTTTTTTCATTTTGTAAGGTGCTAACCTGCATTTCCAGTGTACTCAAGTAACCAAGTTTGTTCCTTCTCAAGTCTCTGATGGGGTTGAAGACCAGGTACCTTAGTTTTACAATTAAACTTAGTTGTTTAGGGGTTAAGATGTTTTTAGGTCTTGATAGATGTTTTAAGTTGATAGGGATAAGATACTCTAGATATTGATTTACATTCATAATTTTGGACTCACCAAGATAGGATAGATGTTTTCTTCAAGGCTGCCAAATACAAATAGCCAAAACACTATGAGTGTGGCATTTATATAGTTTCTGATTGTTTTGTTTTTCTTCTTGCTGTCTGTAGTTTATTTTATTTATGTGTAATAATATAAATGTGTATATAAAAAGAAATATAATAAAAAGGAAAAATAATGTATTCTTTGTTCTTTTGGTAGTTTTTAAATATAAAGGAAAGTTCGCTCAGTGTTTTTTACTAGAATGGATCAGATGTTAGACTGTTGACATTTTAAGTTTTTTCTCCTCCATTCATTCCTCCTCCTTCCTTCCCTTCCTTTCTCTCTTCCTTTCTCCCTCCTCCCTTGCTCCTTTTCCCTACTGTCTTCCTTTCTATTTATTTACCACCATTTTTTTTTGAAAAAACAAGGGTTAATGATCTACTTGTGTGTGTGTGTGTGTGTGTGTGTGTGTGTGTTAGAAATTAGTAAAAATTGTTTCCATATAAAGTATCCCAAGGTTAAGCAATGAAATTCTCTTCAATCAAATCCTTTGTTCATTGGAAATGATAAAAAATAATACTCAAATAATTCTTTCTTTAAATTGTGTTGCAACGAACATTGTAAATATTTTAACAGTTCATCAGTGGGGTGTAAATATTTGAGTTATATGGCTTAGAAATTACTTAGATTGCTTGGAAACTATCATTATTGTCTCCAAATGAGTATGTGCTGCAGCACCTTTGTCCGTGTTGTGCTTCCTCACCGCAGGCCAAGAGCGATTCCCTTTAACTTCTATCTGATACTGACACTGACTGACCAATTGAATACCTTGCTGATGTCATTCATAACTTTCATGAGCTTTTTGTATAATAAAAGACCTTTGCCAAATAAAATGTGATTCATTTGGGTTTTAAAGATTCACAAATGAAAATGTGTGTTTGTGTTTCATGTTTAAAGTGGCCTTCCTATTAGATCCAAATACTTGCAAATTAAAATTATTACTAATGCAAAAAAAAAAAGATTCACAAATGAGGCATGTCCTAAAATGTTTCCAATTCTTCATTAGGTATTTGAATTTGAGCTGTCTTCAGAGGATATGAAAACCTTAGACAGCCTGAACAAAAATTTCAGATATGCACCTGCTCCATTGTAAGTAACTCTTAAAAGCATGCCATAATTTATTTTAGTTTATATCTTTTCTTTTTCAATGAATACTTGTTCAGAAACCAAAACCTTTGTTATTTTAACAGCTGTTTTTCCCATTTCTGGGTTACAAATATCTCAGTGCAGAAGATAAAGTTTATGAAGGAAGAGATTTAAAACTAAGGAAATAATATCAAGGGAAAAAGCTTAATCGTTGAAATTATTTGTCATTAATAATATTTTCTTTCTTGCTCTATGGTTATATAACCTTATATTTTATCCATATTTCAAACAAAGACAAGGAATACAAAATCCCTTTTACTTGTGGAGACTTTAATTGTCAATAGATGTAAATGTAATAATTTTCAAATGTGGTAGACAATTTGCAAAGACTCCCATGTATGTTATCATATCCAATAGAGTATTTATTTTTAATAGAAAAAAATGAACGATAAAGATAGGAAATAACGTAGGTCAGAGAGTGGCAGGCACACAGTAATTCTTGCCACCTATTAAATATTTTAGTAAGTAATGATTTCTGTTAATTTATATTTTGTAATGGTGTTAAAGTATAAAGAACTACAAATTATATGATAAGCTTGTATCTTAGTCATAGAACTCTATCTTATTAATGACATTCTTTATCTGAATGGGGCACACTATGTTGTATGTGATGGGCAGTGTATTAACTACGAATGAATTAGTTAAATGGAAAAGAAATTAGCACCCATAAGCTGTATTATCTACATTGTGCGATAATAAATGTTTAGACTAGCATTAAACATGATATTCACTTTCTGCTTTCATTGAGAGACTGAAATGAGACATGCTCTTTCCTTCCACGCTTTGGCAGACTCGCTGTAGAAGCTAAAAGAAAGGAACGTTTTGTGGCTGTCTGTCTCTCTGTCTTATTCTGCTCTAGGAAATGAGTATTAACTCGAAATATTCAGCTATGCTGTTTTAAAAACATTTGCTTCATAGTCAAGTTTATGAAAATAGAAATAGCAGATGCTTCAATTGGCCAGGAAAACCAAGTGGTCAAATCTAATGGCAGCATGGTATAGATTTCTGCCTTTGATACTATAAAAAAGAATCCAAGAGTTAATGTTTTATATCTTTTCTCTTTTAGTACCGAGGGCCACCCAGAATACCCCTTTTCTGATGAATTTTAATGTAGAGGGCTGTGTCATGATGTCTGCACAAAGTCTCAAAGACCCTCTGCGTGGATAGTGACATCCGACATGCTGCTGATTAAACATGTGCCACTTCTGATCCCTCTAAGCTGCATAACAGCCCTCCTTCATCGCGAGCTGTGTCATCATTCTTTGAAATGATGCTAATGATTGCTATAAAGGTCCTTCTTAGGCCGGACGGTGGTGGCTCACGCCTTTAATCCCAGCACTCGGGAGGCAGAGGCAGGCGGATCGCTGTGAGTTCGAGGCCAGCCTGGACTACAAAGTGAGTCCAGGACAGCCAAGGCTACACAGAGAAACCCTGTCTCAAAAAACCAAAATAAATAAATAAATAAAAATAAAGGTCCTTCTTTAGTAATGTCAGTGTTTCTTGCCTGGTTTGTTTCCTTTTGAAACCTCAAGACTCAGAGTTAACCTCTGCGGACGCCAGGGGGCAGAGTTCAGAAAACGATAATTTAAGGGATTGTAGTGGGTGGAGACAGTTTGGCTTTACTGAAGATGCAGTGAGTGGGTCTTTATGAGAGTGCTCATCTGGCCTGTGAGCCAAAAAGAAAACATGTAGAGTGAACAAAACAAAGCAAAAACAAAAATCCAAACCAAACCAAACCAAAACACGTAGAACATGGAGTTCACGGTTCTCCGTCTAGAAGGTGAGGTACTCTTGGAAAGACTGACCAGCAGTGCCAGCGTTCCCACACAGCGTCTAAATACGGGAGTCCTGGAAATGGGGAATGCGACATTCTTGATTTAGCTTTGGCTCATGAAGTGCCAGGAGGGTTGAGCGAGGCACTGATCTTGTGTCCAGCATTATGTCATTAGGAGTTATTCTGTTGTTGTTTCTTTAGCAGAACAATAGTAGGTTTCCCATTGAAGGTCATAGCCAATCTAGTCTCAGGCTTGTGGCCTCGTGAGTAGTGTCAGGTCTGGGCTGCATTTATGGAGAGGTCCTTAACACTAATTAAGTGTGGTTGGCTACTTTCGTTAAGCAGTTGTACCACTATCCCACCAGTATAACTTGCAGGCTGGTCACTGTTGTAGGTTGCAGGGTTTGTAGCTGGGTGATGTGGATGGTTACTTTTCTCCTCTGGTAACATAAAAAAAGCACTTTCTAGCACCATAAATGCTAGTAATTAGGCTTCTAGTTGGGTACCAGGATTTTTATCCTCCAGGTTTGATGACATAAATACCTATGCTTTTACTCAAAAGAGCCTGTTGATATTTCACAGACCCTAGAAAAATCATCTTATTTTTCATAATAATAAAGACAACGTCAAGTAAATGAAAACAGCAGCAAGAACACCAAGAAAAATGTGTGGGGCTATCACATTTTACATTCTCTTATGGAAACATCAACGATCTGCTTGATATTACATAATTGGCATCTTCCAGACACTTGGAAACAGCCAAATGTCTACACCAACAAAACATTCCAGCTTGGTTCTTGGGTCCATTTCCTTGGAAAACTTTTTTTCAGCCCTTTACTCTGATATAATGTCTTTGTTGCAGAATGTTGGATCTTGTTTTTGTATCCACCCTGTTACCTTTTATCTTTTCATTGGGGAATCGAGTCTACTGATGTTGAGAGATATTAATGATCAATGATGGTCAATTCCTGTTATTTTGATGTTGGTGGTGGTAAAGCGTATGTGTATGCTGTGTGTGTGCCTCCCTTCACTTGGTTTCATTGGTGTGCCTGTTAGTTCCTGCTGCAGGGCATGGTTGGCACACCCTGTGCTCTGCCTAGGGGTGGGGCTTCCTCTCTCCCAGAGACCACTCACTATATAATACAGACATTTTGGTTCCTCCTGGCCCTTTCCCCCCTTCCAGCTCTCTCCCCTTCTCCCTCTTCCTTCCTGCCTCATCTACCTCTCCTGTGTTCTCTTCTCTTCTCTTCTCTTCTCTTCTCTTCTCTTCTCTTCTCTTCTCTTCTCTTCTCTTCTCTTCTCTCTCTCTTTCTCTCTCTTCAGACCTCCTTCTCTCCCTCTCTCTTTTCCCTCTACCCCCAATAAACCTGCATTTATATAATATGACTCTGTCTCTGCCATTATCTCATTCTGTTCTAATGAATTAGGGAGATGTGGGAGTCGGAGGGAGAGATAGGCACATGCTGGGAAGGGGGAGAAAAGGGGAAAAGGAAGGAAAGAAAGTGTTAAGAGAGAAGGAGGAACCAAATTGTCTGGATTATATAGTGAAGGGTCTCAAGGAGATTAAAAGCTTACCCTGAGGTAGAGGGCAGGGTATGCCAGCCATGCCCTGCAGCAGGACCTAACAGTGGGGGTATTTATTTCCTGTGTTTTCTTGAGTGCAGTTAGCCTCTATGGTTTGGATTTTTTATTTTTTGGGGCTGGATTTATGTAGAGATCTTATTTAAACTTGTTTTTGTCATTGGAATATCTTGTTTTCTCCATCTTGTTGTGCCGGGTATAGTAGTTGGGTTGAAATCTGTGGTCTCTTTGTGTCTGTAAGACATCTGCCCAGGCCCTTCTAGCTTTTAGAGTCTCTGTTGTGAAGTCAGGTGTAATTCGGATAGGTCTGCCTTTATATGTGACTTGGCCTTCTTCTCTTGCAGGTTTAATATTCTTTCTTTCTTTTGCACATTTAGTATTTTGATTACTATGTGGTGGGCTTATTTTCTTTTAAGGTCCAATATATTTGGTATTCTGTAAGCTTCTTGTGTATTTATAGGCATCTCTTTCTTTAGGTTGTGGAAGTTTTCTTGTATGATTTTGTTGAAAATATTTTCTGGGCCTTGAAGCTTGGAATCTTCTCTTTCTTCTATTCCTATTATTCTTAGGTTTTGTCTTTTCATAGTGTCCCAGATTTCTTGGATGTTTTGTGTCAGGAAATTTTTAGATTTAACATTTTATTTGACTGATATATCGATCTCTTTGATTGTATCTTCTAAACCTGAATCATCTCCTTCATCTCTTATGTTCTGTTGGTAATGATTGTGTCTCTAGAGCCTGTTCACTTCGTTAGCTTTTGCATCTCCAGGATTGTCTCAATTTGTGTTTTCTTTATTGATTCTATTTCCATTTTCAGGTCTTTGACAGTTTTATTCATTTCCTTCACTGGTTGTATTTTCCTATATTTCATTAAGGGATTTATTCATTTCTGAATTTTCTTTTATTTCTTTAAAAGATTTACTCATAGCCTCCTTTAAGGCCTCTGTCATCTTTATAAGGTTGGATTTTAAGGTCATCTTCTTTGGTTTTAGCTGTGTCAGGGTGTCCAAAGCTTTTTGTAGTACGGTAACTGGGTTCTTGTGATACCATATTGCCCTGGATCCTGTTTATTGTATTCTTAAACTGGTCTTTAGCCATCTGACTGTCTCTGGTATTGTCTGAATTTCTTTCTTGATGTTGACAGGATTCCTCAAAGAGACACACAGAGCCTTGGACCTGATATTGGGGCTCAGGAAGTAGCAGACTGCTCACTTCTGATGACTGGTTGTTCCTGGGGTCTTCAGGCCTGGATCATCCTGGGGTCAGCAGGCCTCCTCCAGAGGGAAGGTTATAGGGCTATGGTGCCTGTGTCCCCTGGAAGGCAGGAGAAGGTCTTGACAGTCTCTAATGTGGTTGTTCCTGGGGGCCCACAGGCCTGGGTGATCTTGGGGCTGGCTGACCTCCTCCAAAGGGAAGGTTAAGGAGCTGGCCGGTTCTGGGGAGCTACAGGTCTGGTCTTGGGAGCCAGCAAGCCTCCTACAGAGGGAAGTTTATGGAGCTCTGTGGCCTGTGTCCCCTGGCAGGCAGGAGAAAAGTTGAGTGGACTCTTAGCTGGCTCTTCCTCGGGCCAGCAATCCTCCAGAGGGAAGGTTATATTGGGCTTGTTGATCTTATTGAGTTTCTCAAAGAAACAATTCCAAGTGGCATTGATTCTTTGTATTTTTTCTTTTCATTTCTACTTTATTGATTTTTGGCCCTTGGTTGGATTTTTTTCTTGTCATCTACTCCTTTGGATTTTATTTCTTCTTTTTCTAAAGTTTCTGGGTCTGCTAATAAGTTTCTAGTATAAAATATTTTTTTAAAAAATATAGGCTTTTAGTGGTATTACCTTGCCTCTTAGAACTGCATTTATTATGTCCCACAAGCTTGGATATTATGTGTATTCATTTTCATTTAATTCTAGAAGATCTTTAATTTCTGTCTCACCCATTTTCAATACAGTAGAGTTAGATTCCATCAGTTTATGAACTTTCTGTTGATTTATTGTTGTTATCCATGTTTAATCCATGTGCAATGTATTGTTTCAATTTTCTTGTATCTATTGTAGCTTGGTGTTAAAGTATGTAGCCAACTTTGGAGAAAGTTCTATGGGGTGCAGAGAAGAATGTATATAGTTTTTGGCTTGGGTGAAATATCATATAAATATATTTTAGGTTCACTTGGTTTGTAACATTTTTATACTCATCATTTCTCTGTTTAGCTTTTGTCTGGATGACCTGTCTATTGGTGAGAGTGTCTACTGAAGACTCCCACTTTCAGGAGGGTCAATAAATGTGAGAGTCAATATGTAGTGTAAACTGTCGTAGTGTTTCTTTTACAAACTTGGGTGTCTTTGTGTTTGGGGCTTAGATGTTAAGAACTAAAATGACATCTTGGTAGAGTTTTCCTTTAATGAGTATGTAATGTCCTTCCCTATGTTTTTTATTAGTTTTGATTTGAAGTGTGTTTTTGTTATATATTAAAATTGTTATACCAGCTTATTCCTTAGGTCCATTTGCTTGGAATATTTTTTCAGCCCTTTGCCCAGAGGTAAACTCCATGCTTGATGTTCAGATGTAAGTTTTGGATGCAGCAAAATAGTAGATCAGGGCATCTTGCATGCTGTGTCTCGGGACAAGTAAGCTTATTAGGAGGTAGAACTTATACACAGTTTTCATGGGGGAAATGGAACAGGATCAGCAAAAGCTATCATATCATAGAACAAAGTCATCAGGAAGCTAATTACCTGACTATCTCAAGTGGATCACATACCAAACACATAGAGGCCTTGGGATTGATAACCAAATACCCTTTGTGTGGGAAGAGATGAATTCTCAGAATGAAACTGCAGCTCCCTTAACATCCTGGCTCCAGACTATGACTGGCCTTGAGACCCATGCTCCTGGTTGTAAGCAAGGAGCTGTGATCCTTCTTTGTGGAGCAGGTCCTCCGAGACGCCTTCAGATCAGCCTTGCTCCCAGCCTCTTCAGTGCAAGAATTACTTCTACTACCTCCCTGTAGAGGTGACATAGTAGGCATAGATTCCTTCAGTATTTTTAAATCCTGAAATATTTTTTTTCTCCTTCCATCCAAACAAGTAGTTTTGCTTGGTATATTAGTCTAGCTTCAAAGATGTGGTCCTTCATAACTTGAAACCCATATAATTCCAAGCCCTGATTTCCTTTAAAGTTTTTGTTAAATAATTGCCCATTTAAAAAAATTGGCCTGATTTTATATTCTACTTGGTGTTTTACTCTAGGAACTCTCAAGACAGTTTCTTTTTCTGTATATTTAATGTTCAATTTTGAGTACCATGAGGTGTTTGTTGCTGGTCTTGCCTATTTGGTGTTCTATTAGCTTTTGAACATGGTTGCTCCCCCTTTCATTGACTTGGGAAATTTCTGTTATGATTATATTGAAGATATATTCTATGTCTTTGGTATGGCATTTCCCCTTCTATGTAATATTTTAAAAATTATATCTCAGAGATCTTTCAGGATCCCTTCATATTTTCTTATAAAAAATCTATCACTGTCTTTAACTAGATGTGCAATACTACCACTTTTTCCTCAACCTCTGATAGTATGGCCACCCTATTCTCCATTCTATTTGTGAGTCTTTCCATTTGATGGAGTTATTTTTAGTTCTTTGACTAGAATTCCATAAACACCGTTTTCATTTTGGTATCGTTACTCTGGGATTGGTAATTTGGGAGAAAGCAAGTCATCTTGGATTTTCATGCCACTTGTGTTTTGTACTGGGTCTTGCAACATTTTTGTTTTTTTGGGTTTTTTTCTTGCAACATTTTTGAAAAGTCTTCTTTGACAACGGGGCCCTGTTGTGGAGGACAATATGCACACAGCTCCTTGAATGTTGAGAGGTTGGTCTGGTGCCTGCATGGAGCCTTCACCTCTAAGCTCTAGTCTCTTTGTAGAGAGAAGGCCCTCTGCAGAGAACTGACCAGAAAGCAACCTAGCCACAAAACCTGTGACCTACAATCTGTCCTGCCTGCAAGGTGCACTGGGGCAATGGTGGCAGAGAAGGAGTTGTGGGAGTGATCAAGCAGTGTCTGGTTTAACTGGAGGTCCACGCCACAAGAGGGAGCCCATGTGCTACACTGCCTGATGCTCGGTCACTGGAGGCGGGATCGGGGATTGAGAACCAAACACTATAGTTCCCATCCCAGAAATCAACGAAATGATTCCTAATGATATTCTGCTGCACTCATACATCAGGGCTTTGTCCAGCCATCACCAGAGAGGCCTTCCTCCAGCAGCAGAGGGGAGTGGGTGCCGAGACCCACAGCGAGGCAAATGTGGAGAGGAGGAGTCTAAAATTCGAGGTCTCCATTAGGTCCCTCTCCTTGGAGAGTGTGGAGCCTGCAGAAGAGAGAAAAGAAAGGCTGTAGGAATCAGAGGGAAGGAGGGCACCAGGAAGACATAGCCCACCAGTTTTCTCCCTCTTTACTTTTAATTAAGAAGCAATAAGACACCCCACAAGGAGAGTGGAGACAGTGGTCAAATCCCCAAACAAGATATCAGGCCTGCATACACAACTTTATCCTAGGCTTTTCACCCGGAGATGTTATAGCCTGGCCCTATGCCATTTTTTCTGGGGGAAGGATACTAGGGCATGCAACCTTCAAGCAAGATGACATGTCTCCCTAGAATTAGCTCCTAAATGCCGCAGAGCCATTCTACTGCAATGCTTTGCTATACAACTCTCCGGGGCTGCTGGAGCTTGCCCATTCTACCTCGTGCAATGAGATGAGACTCTGAGGGTGCAAGAGCTGGTCGGCCAGGGTCTTATTGCTTTAACAGGGACAACCAAATATCAGGGGAGGTCCCAGAATCTAAGGCAGCAAGTGCTTGAGAGATAACCACTTTGTCTCTTTTTGTTTGAGCCCGGAGCCTACAGACCATCCATAAGGCCAACAACAATCCTGCACAGAGTGCAGTTCCGAATATCCCCACCCCAACCCATTCCTTGAAGAGAGAGAAGGCCGAAGACATCCAGGACGAGAAGCCCTCGGTAATAGACAGATCTAGCCGCGTGGAGTTCACTTGAATAATTGCTGTCCGTAACTCTCTCAGAGTCTGTTCAAACTCGGCGGTCCAGTTCTGTAACATAAAGCGAGAAAGACTCTTCGACAGATTAGCCGCTTTAGTAAAATTTTCATATTGAATGGAGGTAATACATAGCCCTGGGAACTTTTGTTCGCAACCTAATTGGGCCAATTGCCATAGAACATCCAGTTGTTCTTGGACCAGATCAATGCGCTGATTTACCAGCATGAGGCCGCCCTGTATTTGTGTATTGGCAGAACTCTGGTGATCTAATGCCGCAGATACTGAGGCTGATAAATCATTAATAGTTTGTGCTGTCTGTACTGAGGTGGATAGAGCCATGGCAGAAGCCGTAATTGAGGCGCCAATTGCTGCAGTAGCGACCAAACCTACAATGAGGGCGGTCATTCCAAAATCTCTTTTAGTTCTAAATAATGACATGCTTCCTGTGGTTTCCGCCGGGACAGGTAGGAAGCGAGGCATGCGAACAACTATTGCTAAGGGGTATTGTGACGCATTCCAGCAAAGTGAATAAAAGCAGGGTTCGAGTCCACAATTTAATGTTCCATTAACTGTGGACCCGGTAGCATTGGTGACTAACCACATAAAAGGAGGCCAGACACATACTGGAGTTGGAGGATAGGTTACTGAAGCAAAGGTACTGTACTTTTTGACACCCATACTCCACGAGAAGGAACCTGTGCTTGAGGCTTGGCTGGAAGAGCCCTGCCAGTCATATTGCAATTGTCCATATTCCCCTTTTCCTCCTCCAATCATAGCCATTGGTGTCAAGTCAGTACAACTCCCATTAGCCCCGCATAGGAGCCATTGATCAAAAAAGTTGGAGTTGACCTCTGTGGTGGATGCGTTGGTAAAGTTTTTTTTTTTTTTTTTTAATTTATTTTTTTCCTTCCTGTAGTTAGGGGGTCTTCGAAGGTGCTGACGATGGCGTGGTCTAATTCCAGGGTTTCAGCACCAGATGTGGCTCGCGTTTTCGGCTCGCCAGCAAGAACGACGCAGCACACACAAGCAGGATCCTTCTGCAGTAAAGCTTTAATGCATCTTGAGAGGGAGAGCATAAGCTTACAGAAAGGAGACCCCGAACAGCAGAAAACCCTCCCTTATATAGGAGACTGTCCTCCGCTTAGGACGTGTTAGACCAGGATTGGCTGTTGCTCATTGGGCGACTCAACGAGCGAAATGACGCCATGGGAGAGATAGAGTCCAACAAGTGGAAATTCCCCTCACACATGCGCAGGTTAGTTGTTTATCAGCATGGGACACAGGATGTCAGCGCCATCTTGTAATGGCGAATGTGAGTGCGGCCTCTCACAACCAGTCATCTAAGTGGGGATCACGTAAGTTCACAGAGACTGAAGTGTCAAGCACAGGGCCTGCATGTTTCTCCACCTGGTCCTCTGCATATATTTTTATAGCTTTTATTTTCATGGGTTGTGTGTGTTTGTGTGTGTGTGGGGGGGGGGGGGACTTCTACAAGTGAGATTGGCGGTATCTCTGACTCTGTTGCTTGCTCTTTGAATCCTTTTCATCATATTAGGTTGCCTTGTCCAGCCTTGATGTGAGGGATTTTGCCATGTCTTATTGTATTTTGCTGTGTTCTATTTAGATGTTGTCTTCTGGAGGCCTGCTTTTTTCTGAAGAGGACATGGAGGAGAGTGAATATTGAGGAAAGGAAAGGAAGTTAGGAGGAGTGGAGGGAGGGGAAAACTGTGGCCAGGATGCATTATGTGAGAGAAGAATCTATTTTTATTTAAAAAAAAAAAAAAAGGATGCAAGTCTTGCCAAACAACAAGGAAACAAGTGATCTTTCAATGGGAATATTTAAAATATTCTGGCAGGAGGAGACTATATTACGGCTAAGCTGTCACTTTCCTTTGTTAGTTCGTGTTCAGAGTCTCTAGCTCTGTCCCCATATGTCACCCCTGAGAGTAAAATGTTAACTGTAACATTAGACACTACCCAGCTGTACACTCCTGATTTGGGGGTTTCTTTTGTTGATCCTTATGTTACTATCCTAGCTCTAAGGCGGTCTTATTGCTGAGAGTTTCCTCTGCGATGGCCAGTCACTTTGTGTTACATGTTACTTCAGGCTGTGATTTTGACTATAGGGCTTGAAGTCTGGTGAGAGCTATGTGAGTGAAGTAAGGCTCTAGCACTCCTGAGTGAGCACTTGGCTTGATCTAGAGTGCACCTTCAACTTAGCTTGCCTTTGTAAGGCTAGGTGTTGTGTGAGGACATATGGAGACTATGCTGGTGAGGTAGGTGAGGCGATCTCAGCTTGGTGAGTGGATTTACATACAGAATTCATGAAGATGAATTTCTAGACGTTGGCAAGGGATTGTGTGCTGGGGTTACAGTTCTCTGACCTCATATTCACCTGTCTAGTTGGTGCACACCATAAAAGATCTGTGGTTGCAGGTCTCTGGCTTTAGGTAAAAAAAAAAAAAAAAAAAAAAAAAAGTCCAACTTTGTGGTGAGAGAAATCCAAGGTTGTGGTGAGAGACTGAGAATGGACTGGGCTTAGGACAAGAGGCCTCTGACCTCACACACAGAACAGGTTTGAGTTCAGACAGGCTCAGGTTGTAGTGAACTGCTGAGGTGTTGCAGAATTCTATTTTCCTAGCTGTTTCTTTCATTGCTGTGCTGGGCACAACTGCTTCAAATAGCTTGAATAGTATTAATTATTAAATGACAACTGGATTCTTGATGTTTCCAAGTTTGAGTTTGGAACTCCATAGGCCAAGATTTTGTTAGCATCACTCTGTCACCTCAGTTTACAGTGGGTGTACAAGATTCTACTCAGTCATGGTCTCATAAATGTTACAAGTATTTTCAAGCAGAAATGTTCCATTCCTCATTTTTAGGACTCAGATGCTGAACTGATGGAAGGAACCCTGGCACTGCCAGTTACTTTTCTTAGATATGCCACTTTGATCTGACAAAGTTTCCTGTGTACAGTCTGTTTTGTTGTTGACCTATGGGCTAGGAACACTGTCTTCTTAACGCCATCAGTAGGCCACTTCCCTGGAGCTGGAAGGTTCTACTTTTTCCTATCCATCAATTTCTTGAATGGCTATTATTATCTCCCACTCTTTTCAAAGCGAATCATAATTAGTCAAAAGAGACACATACAAGTAAGAGAGATGAACCGGAGAAAAAGAATGCTACATTTATTTCAATATGTGAGGAAACATTTAGTGCCTTTCTTCCAGGTTGCTGACCGTGGCTCCATTGCCTGTGAGGTGCACAGGGGTAGGAGTCGGCCAGAAGTGGTGAGTCTCATCAGCATCATGACAGTTGTCACCATCCACATCATTGTGCACATTTAGGAGCTTCAGGCAGATGCCAGGACAGAGGTCCTCACGTTAATATTCATCATAAAATGGAAAATTGGGGTGTCCAACAGCACTAAAATATAAAAGAAAGACAGTAGAGAGAATTTTTTGTATTGCGTGGAAGTGCCACCTGTCAATAAAAAAGCCGATGATGTATTAGCTGAGGCAGGAAATAGGAGGTGGGAGTTCCATGAGAGAGATGACCTCTGGGATAGAGTCAGACAGGGAGATTTGCCCTGGACTCTGAGGAAGATGGACACATGAAATTGAGGAGAGGTACCTGGCTATGTCCATACACAGAATAGAAACACTGGTAAAAATAAGTTATGAGCTAGTTAGGGAACAAGTCAAAGCTAATGACCTAGGCATTTATTCATAGATAATAAAGTCACAGACTCATTATTTTGAGAACTTGGGTGTTGGGCCAAAGGATGAGATGAAAAAATATACCCAATGGGCTCATTGAATCTGGTTTAAACATATAAAATATATAATTATTGCTGTTATAATTTGTAATTATTTCTTAGTGTATCTGGCACTAGAATGAATTTGAATTGATTTGTTTTCTGGGTTCACAATTTGCCTTTCTTACCTTCATGAACATAGCTTCATAAAGATATTTTAAAATACAATAACTGAGTTATTTAAATTATATTCCCTGGACTAGAACAGAAAACAAAGAAACAAGTTTTCATAAATACACATCTTCCCATCAATCAAACAAAGCAAAGAAAATGCCAGAATCTTCTCAAACTTCAAACACCCCAGGGAAATAGGTGTTGACTATGTGTGTTTAGTACAGGGACAACTCCAGATATTTGCCAAGACAAGTGCCTGACTTTTGGCTTCTAATTTCTATTCTTCTAAGTACACACTAAGTATTTCATTATTCTGAATCTCATACAATATCTTGTTTAAATAATCAGAGATATAATGTCCTTTAAAAGTCTTCAATGTCCATGGAACTTCCTGTATATGTGCAGATATGTTTATATTAGCACAATATAATAATAAAGTAGTAATAATTACTAATTACTTGATGATTTCTATCTTTGTATTATATTTATACTTTACTCACCATTTGCTCTATACTAATACATTTTAGCAATAAATCTACCATTATTTTATCCCAGACAATTGTGGATTATCCAATGCTCTTTTAAGCATTACTGCACTGAATTCTGCTACAAATAATATTTCACTCAAACAAAATCATAACAGAGTTCCTTCTTCCATGCAGGCAATACCTTTAGATAAGGAACTCCAGGCATCTATTGACTACAGAATGAGAGAGAGTTATTGTCTTCCAGGGATGAGTCCCTTGCTTGGTTATCCAATACAAATGGCTCACTCAGACTTGGAGTCATATACACATAAACAATCCCAAACAGACTTATTAGATTATACTTATGTATGTATTCACACGCGTATGTAACAGTAATAAAGAAAAAGAAGCCATCAAATTGAGAGGAAGTATGAGGGGGCATGGGAGTGGTTGGAGGGAGGCAATATGAGAGGGCCTGCACAAAGGAAAGGGGAGGGGAGAAATAATACAATTATATTTTAATTAAAGAAAATTTAAAATAATGCTTGTGAATGCCTTTCTTGCTCTCATTTGTAACATAAAGTCAGGATCATGTTCTACAGTAGAGAATTAAAGAAGAAACACATTTTGATAATTATAAACTCTCCTCAGCGACTGAACTGCCTAAATACACTTTGCTTGCTTCTGAATCCCTCAGCAAAACTTCCTTTAGTCTCTTTGTGGAGACTCAAACCGAAAAACCAACTGTGGGCTTCTGAAGAAATTTGCACCAATTGAAGCGAGGGACTTAAACTTAGGCAAATTGATGTGACAGGCTTGTCAACCAACCTTCTAGCATTTATTGAAGCTACTTACATGTCCGCGGGAAAATACCGGAAATTTCTGTTCAGGCCATCTAGGACTTCCATGTCCTCTGAAGGCAACTGGAATTCAAATACCTATTACACAAGGAGAAAAGGGGCTCAGAAGTTTACCCCGTAATCTTGCCAATTTTAAAACCTAAGTTAACTAGGTTGGTACAGATACAATATTTAAAGTATCTGATACATTTGTAAAAGTAATGAAACGGATCAAACAAAACACTCAGGTCATCAGGGACTATCAGGTAGAATAAAAATCATTTGTTTTCTTTCGTGCACTATTTGGACTAATACTTTCAGAATTTCACTCAAAGTGTTTTGAGTCTATTTATCCCCCAGGCCCTCCCCTCTCCATTTGTTCACTCTCTCGTTCCTTCTCATCCAAATGTGAGATTACTTTTCCCTTTTCATCCTTCCTCATTCTGCCCATTTTGTACTGCACCCTCCCTTTTGGTGGTGGGACAGTCCTAGTACGTGGTCAGCGACCAGTTGTTACATTATTAAAGGGAAGTGACTCTCCTCTCAGTAGCTATCAACTCTACCCATAGCTGCTCAGCTACCGGGGCCACTGCAAGCACACCTTACCCCTTCTTACTAGAATTCTGTCCAGCTGGAGCTTGTAAATGTCTTTTGTGTGCTGGAGCAATCACTGTGAGTTCAAATGCACATCTGCCTTCTTGTGTCTGAAAAACCGTTTCCTTCATGTTATTAGCCTTCCTCTTCTACAAAGATACCTGATCCCTGGGGTATGCTATATTAAAACTGCACCATATGGGGAGTCTTAAATGTGCCTGTCGAAGAAAAGAAGATGGCGTCACTCAATGACTACTCATTGCCATGTACTTAAAAGTTCTGAGGAAGTTGGCATGGTGACACAAGCCTTTGATCCCAGCACTCAGGGGGGCAGAGGCAGGCAGATCTACTTGAGTTCAAGGGTTAGCCTGGCCTACAAAGGGAGTCCTGGACAGCCAAGGCTACACAGAGAAACCCTGTTTTGAAAAAAAAAAAAGTTCTGAAGAATCAAGAACAATAGTTATAAACATATAAGTTAATCTATGAATTTTTCTGTATATAGTTATATTTGAACAATGCTCCTTCAAGTAAACTTTAAGCCAGGAGTTGTCCAAACACAAATGATATTTTAGGTCAAAAGAACTGGCTTGAAAAACACCTCATCCTCCAAACATGTGACATTTTAAACCTCAAAAATGACTTTCAAGGGAAAAAGTCACATGCAGAAAGTACAAAGACCGTCAGTCAATTAAACTGACAAAGCATTGACTGACATTCACTCAAAATGAATAAGCACATGAGCACTAAAGTGTTAAAAATTTAGAGGAATGCAAAGGATAATCACAATAATTTGAGGAATCATATTATCCCATGGAGATCCTATTTCAGAAGATAAAGGTGCCATTTGTGCAAGTCTGACTTTTAGTGATGAAATGTAAATCTCTCTGTTTTCTTTCCGATGAGAATGATGGAGAGGGGGAAGAACGCAAAAAATATATTGTATTGGAAGTTTACATAAAATAATTAATTTTTAAAAATAAGAAGCAGTATGTTATTAAAACTACAGGAAGTTTCGAATTTAGAATAAAGTACAGAGCTCAATGCAATGAATGTTGTAGTGAAATGTATAGTTAAAAAAAAAAACTTTTATTTCTAGCTTTAAGTGAAATTTATAGTAAAGCCTTCGTGTCTGGCTTTGAATGAAATGTTTTAGCAAAGCTCTTTGCTCTTTGTGTTGGTTGTCAATTTTTTCTGAGCCTTCATTTCCTGAAGAAATAGATACCCTGGTTCATATATTGATTGTAGAGAAAGGAGCTCATCAAGATGCTAAGATTTCATTTCCCAAAGGAGCAGAGGGCTCAGCCTTCTTCGATAAAAAAAAAAAAAATCCAAAACCGGCACCCAGCCGGCTCACTTCAGTTATTCCATTCAAACATTATACAAGGTTAATTGTGCAATTAGTTGGGAAAGATTCCAACTACCAATGTTATCTTGCCCTTGCTGCCCATGAGCAAGGACAACCTACACATATGTTAGGTTCTTTTGATTATGGCTAGCCAGGAGGGAGTATCTTAGGACCAAAGTGTGTGCAGCTGCAAGCTTCCTCTTAGCAACAAGTGCAGATTCTCCAGAGAGACAATATTTCTTCAAGGTTCAGTCTCAAAAATTTTTTTCTCAGCCTCTTCTGATTGACATAAACATAGCAAAAGCTTTGCTGAAACATTTCACTTAGGACCAGACACAAAGGATTTACTCTACATTTCACTGGAGAGCACCTTGAACCCAGATCCATGACTTGAGAAAATAGTCTAATATCTATTGATATTTCTGGGAATGACCACAGAAGTAGAGCATTCGATTTTACAATATGTTAACAATTCTTGTAAATCACAACACTTGAAACTGCACATGTACAGGGAATGCTTGAAACTGCACATGTACAGGGAATGCTAGAAACAATTATTTGGGGGAAAATTACAGAGGTTTTTCAAAGAAATCCATGGCTAAGGAAGAATATTCATCGTCCTAGATACCCGTAGCTCTCCACATCACCTGGATGTTCTCTCTCATCTCATTCTCTTCATGGCTGTGAGCCAGGGCTATTACCCCACGCTGAACCTGGTAGCGAAGGGCAACCTGAGCTGGACTTCGATTGTGCTTTTTGGCCATGGCACAAAGAACAGAATCATTCAAAAGAAATGGGGAATTCTGGTCCACCCTAGAAGGAAAAGCAGAAATACTGAACTCCATCAGTTGAGTGTTTGGCTTCTTAGGGGTCTTCCAAACACATCAAGGTATCACTGCAGACAAAAGAGCATTACAAAGTTTCCATAGACCAGAAGCATCAGTACTCTGAGGAGACTTTCTAAGATGCAAATTCCCTTGTCTGCCTGAATCAGTTCAGAGCGAAGTCCTATAAACGAAGGACTGTAGAAATAAAAATTGTTGTACTTATATGATACCAATGAACCAAATCAATGACCAGCATGCCACAATAACCCTAAGGGTGCAATTGTGCCATACATACCCTGGCTGTAACCTAACTCTCTAGATTTAAGAACTATTTAACAAGAGGGAGACTTTGCCCAGTATTGGAAACCTAGCCAATTACTTGGTGCTAGTGAAGTCATGGATATTGGAGAGGAACTTACAACCAGAACTTTACTGAAACAGCATCATCTCTAACAGCAATCTAAACATTTGTCCTTATACCCACAGATAAGTGTAGTCTTAGCTCCTCATCAAGGCAAACATTCTTGGCAACAAAGACCACTATAGAAAACCACAACCAAAATCAAGAATCATGGAGCCCACTCCCTGTAGATCCATCTTCAAAACACTCCTGAGCCTAAATCATAGGGAACATTTCAGAAGAGAGGGGCAGAGGATTGTGGGAGCCAAAGAACTAGCAAACTTGTGAAATTATGTCACCTAGTAATATCAGAAACTACATCCAAAGAGTCCTCATCAACATGACTTCCCTAACATGAACAGTTCATGAGTGCCCCACCATACAGAAAGAATTACAGCTAACTGAGGAAGTCTGGACCAGGAGAGGTGGCCTTCTTCAGGGAAGAGCACACTATTTGGTTGCCCAGTGTCAAAGAGTCAGCTCTGAAAACATATAGGTAGCAATATATAAACTAAACAGGTTATATTTATAGACACATATGCATGAAATAGCAATTAATGGAAAAAGAGGCCAAGAATCTGAAGTAAAGCGTGGAGGGGGCATATGTGAGGTTTTGGAGAAATAAAACAGAAAATGTTGTCATTAGAATATAATTTAAAAAAATATGTTGTGCTTATTACCAGGTTTTAAGACGCTGCGACCCTAAGGCCCCATAGGCAACCAGAATGATGTCTCTTGACTTGCAGAAGTCCAGCAGCTTGCTCTGGTTCAGATAAGGATGGCATTCTACCTACAGATTGGAAATATAGAAATATATTGTCATTCAGTTCCATTTAATAGAATAGTTTTTACTGTATCTGTGTGTTTGTATGTGTGTGTGTGTGTGAGTATTGTTTTTTTGTGTGTATGTGTCTGTGTGTTTGTGTGTGTGTATTGTCTGTGTGTTTGTGTGCATTTGTGTGTGTGTATGTGTGTGTATGTGTCTGTGTGTGTGTATGTGTCTGTATGTTTGTGTGTGTAAGTGTCTATGTGTTTGTGTGTGTGTGTATGTGTCTGTGTGTTTGTGTGTGTGAGTGTCTGTGTGTGTGTGTGTGTGTGTGTGTGTGTGTGTGTGTGTGTACTGGTGTCCTTTAAGGGTTGAAGAAGGTGTTATAGCCATCAAAGCTTTAGAAGAGCAGCAAGTACTCTTAAATGGTTTGCCATCTTTCTAGCCCCCAAAGCTTCAACACAAATATGAAAATACATATAAAGAGGGATCTAAGATGGCGCCGAGCAGTGTGGACCGTGTTTGGAGGCTCCAGTGAACAATTCAGGGAATTGCACGGATTTCTGAGCCAGGAACACCAGGGTCCCAACACCACAGCAGCGGGAGTGCTCCACAGTTCGGAGGGACCAGGGTGCGGAGGACCTGCATGCCCCTACACACGGGAGGAGCGTGGATTTTCTCGGATTGGAGCAGTGGTGGCTCCAGCGACAGCAGCGGCAGCGGTTGAGGTTTGCAGCTCAGAGCCTTTCGGGAAAGGCAATTGGTGTGGTGGCTGGTGGGAGTAGCTGAGGGAGAGGGGACTCTGGACAGGATTTGGGTCACGGGGTGCCCCACATTTCTGCCCTAGAGTCCCGGGCTCAGCTCAGTGCCGTGGAGACGCTGACTCAGCACAGTAAGCAATTCTGCCCAAGGCGTCAGGTCAGCACAGCGGCAGCTCCCCTGCTGTGGCGCAGGCTGGGAGGAGCGCTCAGGTCCACCCTAGGGTCCAGCTCGACGCAGCCGCAGTTCTCCTGCTGTGGCGTGGGCTGGGTGGAGCGCTCAGGTCCACCCTAGGAGCAGCTCGGTGCAGCCACAGTTCTCCTGCTGTGGCGAAGGCTGGGCGGAGCGCTCAGGTCCACCCTAGGATCCAGCTTGGCGCAGCCGCAGTTCTCTTGCTGTGGCGCGGGCTGGGCAGAGTGCTCAGGTCCACCCTGGGACCCAGCTCACCTCAACGAGCAGTTCTGCCCAAGACACTCAGCTCAGCGGGCAGTTCTGGGGCACTGACACAGATTCAGCCCAGAGGCCCTAGCTAGAATTGCCGGGCAGATTAGGCCCAGAGTCTCTACCTGAGCTGTGTGCACAGGCTCGGCGGCCCCAAGGCTCTGACTGGACTATCCACACAGTATAGACCTGGAGTACTGGGCTGTTTGCAGTGTGGGTCCATAGTCCATAGTGGCTGAGATCGGTGCATAATTCCACCCCGGAGACTCGGGTGGAGCTCGGCGTGCAGTTTAGGGTCAGAGTCCTTAACTGTGCTTGGCAGACAGATTGGACCCAGAGACTCTAATGGAGCGTTTAGCACAGTCCTGGCTCTAAGACTCTAGTTGGACGCAGTGTGCAGTTTGAATCCAGAATTTCTGGCTGAGCTTGGTGGACGGTTCGGGCCCTGAGTCAATAACTGACCACAGCACACACTTTGGGCCAAAAACCCCTAGCCGAACTAGGTGCGCAGACCCAGCCCAAAATTTCTGGCTGTACCCTGTGTGGATTTTGGGCCCAGAATCCCTTGCTGAGCTTGGCAGACAGTTCAGGCTGTGAGAATCTAGCTGAGCTCGGCGCGTGGTTCGGGCCAAGTGTCCCTGGCTGGACTTGGCAGGGAACTCAGAAGCCTGTGGATACCTTGGCCTGACCCAACGCTCATTCAGAGACACAGAATGATTGCAGGACCCACAGCACAGGGGAGCTGAGGATCACTGGCTGTGAGAGTCCAAAACAACAGGGCTAACCTCCTGCCGTCCACACTAGTGAAGCATCAGAGCTTCGAGCCTACAGAAATCCTGAGAAAACAAGTGAGTCTAGCATCAGACTCCCTCCATCCAACTCTGGAAGCTACCCAACAAAAACAAAGCCAGCAAGATGTCTAAAGGACAGCGTAAAAGCATACACAAAAAAACCTAAAACAACATGGCGTCTCCAGTTTCCAGCTATCCCAAAGAAAACAACCCAGAGAGCTCAAATACAACGGAAATACAAGAAAATGACCTCAAATCCTTAATAAGGAGCATATTAATGGAAGAAACAAATAAAATTTGTAATCAAATACAGGAAGACGCAGCCAAACAGGTGAGAGACATAAAAGAAGCACATAGAGTGGAACTGGAAAAATTTCAGGAAAATGCGAAAAACCAGATGAAAGAAAGAAATAAAACGGTTCAAGCTCTGAAACCTATAAGGAGGCAATGGAAGAATCTCAGGAATATAGAAACAATCAGATGAAAGAAATAAAAAAATCAGTTCAAGATCTGAAGATGAAAATGGATTCAATGATAAACACACAGACAGAAGAAAAACGAGAACGTGAGACCTCAGAGAAGAAGGCGAGCAACACAGAGGTGAGTTTTTCTAACAGAATCCAAGAGACGGAAGAACAAATCTCAGGTCTAGAAGATACAATCACAGATCTTGAAGCAACCATTAAAGAAAATGCCAAATCTGGAAAACTCCTGACACAAAACATCCAAGAAATTAAGGACACTATGAAAAGAAGAAATCTGAGGATAATAGGCATTGAAGAAAAAGAAGGTATCAGACTCCAAGGTCCAGAAACTATTCTCAACAAAATCATAGAAGAAAATTTCCCCAATTTTAAGAAAGAGATGCCTATAAACATACAAGAGGCCTACAGAACACCAAATAGAATTGACCAGAAAAGGAAAACTGCCTGTCACATAATAATCAAAACACAAAATATACAGAACAAAGAAAAAATATTAAAAGCTGCAAGGGAAAAGGGCCAAATAACATTCAATGGCAAACCTATCAGAATTACACCCGACTTCTCAGCAGAGACCATAAAAGCCACAAGAGCCTGGACAGAGATCCTGCAAACCCTGAGAGACCACAGATGCCAGGCCAGACTACTTTACCCAGCAAAACTATCAATAATCATTGATGGAGAAAACAAAATATTCCATGACAAAAACAAATTCAAACAGTACTATCCACAAATCCAGCTTTACAGAAGGTACTGGAAGGAACCTCCATCCCAAAGGGTCAAGCTACAACCAAAACTACTCAGGAAATAGGTAACTATACCATGGCAAAAACACAGCTACACAAACACTCGATTGGAAACAACATCAAAATTAAGACTCTTAACAGTCACTGGTTGTTAATATCTCTCAACATCAATGGTCTCAGTTCTCCAATAAAAAGACACAGACTAACTGAATGGGTGCATAAACAAGATCCAACATTCTTCTGCATTCAAGAAACACTTCTCACCCATAACGATAGGCACTATCTCAGGGTAAAAGGTTGGAAAAAAATATTCCAAACAAATGGTCACAAGAAGCAAGCAGGCGTAGCCATTTTAATATCAAACAAAATAGACTTTCAACCAAAATTAATCAAAAGGGATGCAGAAGGACACTTCATACTCATCAAAGGTAAAGTCAACCAAGATGACATCACAATTCTGAACATCTATGCTCCCAATACAAGGGCACCCACATTTGTAAAAGATCTGCTAAAAAAACTCAAACCACACATTGATCCCCACACAATAATAGTGGAGGACTTCAACACCCCACTCTCACTGAA